>CM053789.1:201952225-201957225 GCA_028749045.1 Cupressus sempervirens
TGCACTTACATAATTAAATTCAAGAACCAAGAGCATATTCATATATTTGCATTGCTTCATGTTATGTCTATCACCACTACTTTCTATTATTATATCTTTATTTCAATTCAAGGTTCATTCCTAATTTGGGGTTTGATTGAGTCCCCCTCACCCCCATAACAACAAACAAACCAACAAATCCTTTATTTAGCAAGTTCAAATTTTGGATTGGTGAATAAATTGTGGATCTGGATACCCTTTTTGGCTTTCTACAAAATTACAAAATCAAAATCAATTTCACACTCATTCTATTAGGATTGACCGGGTCACCCTTGACGCATCAACAATGATGAGGCCAGCCCTAATCATCTAGTTTGTGCATTACAGATCACCGAACAATTTTTGGGTTTTGTCCATCACGCATTTCTCAGCATGGATCCTAGATCACAAACACTTTTAACATTGTTTGATAGCCCATTTTCAATTTTGTATTTCACAAGATAACTCATCTTCCCCTCTTTCATTTCCATACACTTTATCATCTTATCATATATTTATATATTAGCTCTATATTATATATCTTAATCTTGATTAAGTCCTCTTAAGGTGGAGGCAAGAGGGAAATAATTTGAGTTATTGATCATTTTCCATTGAGGTTTTACATTGATACTTCTTTTTGTGTCAATCAAACCTAAACCTAATGGGTGGATCTTTTTCTTCCCCTTCCACTATGTATAGGGTGGATTACTTCTATTTCCCTCTTATACATTACTGGTGAACCTGATGTGCTCTTTTCTTTGATTTTGGAGTTAAATTCTTATATTTTTAATTCTCCTTTCCTCATATTGGTGAACCCAACTTGTTTCCTTGGTGTTAAATTCTTCATATTTTTATTTTGTGTACTTTTGGATAGTTTGTATCTTACATCATGGAGATCTTTTACTGTATGACTACCTTTTTCAATATTCTCTTGCTTGCATCTCTTTATAGTATTTATGATATTTATGAGAGACACATGCATTTCATATTGTTTATGGTTCTTCATGCTTTTCTTGCTTTGTTATTATGTGATTACTAAATACGTCATTTCTTTCTTTCCAACTTATGATTAGTTCTTTATGTAGTTACCTTATTTGTTCTTTGGATTATGTGAGGAATTTAGTTGATGATGATCCTAATCCTTTGCTTAACACTCATAATCCCCCTTCTCCTTCTTCATCGCCTAGCAATTCCCAAAAATATGTGCAAGATCAAACCTTATTTCATGATGAGGATGTTACTGTGTTCCTTGATGAATGTTCTCCTTGTTAAAAACTACAATTGGAACAATTGTTATGTTTTCATTGATGTTAAACCTTATTGGTGATACAACTTCTACCTAAGTAGAATGTCGTATCAAGATGATTGATGAAGAGGACTTGAGAAGAAAAGATAACAAGAGGAACTAGTGGAAAGATAGAGTTATGTGGAACTATAATGGGCACTTGATTAGTTAGACCTTGATAAGATAATATGTTATTTAATTATAACACTAAGCAAAGCAGATGGTTGTGTTGAAGCCTAGAAGAGATGATCAAGGTAGGACTCAATGCATAGGCTAAACCTGTTGGATACAATTGTGTGTTGTCTTTGATGTTACACAAATGTCATATCAGTCATCAGACAGAGTCTACCAAGCTCAGTTGGTCAGCAAGGAAAAAGACAGAGTCTACCAAGCTCAGATGGTCAGCAAGGCAAAAGATAGAGCCTACCAAGCTTTCAAGGTTAAACAAGAAATTTAGTTGTTACCGAGCTTTCAAGGTTAAACAAGAAATTTAGTTGTTACCAAGCTCACTCAATCATCAAAGGTAAATATGGCAAAAATAGTTCTTACCAAGCTCTCATGGACAATGAAGGAATTTAGTTCTTACCAAGTTAACTCGACAGCCAAAGGATTTTGCAGATGTTGCAATGTTAACCAAGTCAAGATGGTTAACTCAGGAAATTAATTCTAGAAGCAGTATTTACCGAGCAAGGTCAGCCAATGAAGGATTTCATTGACTTATGAAATAACATTTATTTGTTTAAAGTAATATTTGAAGCTGATAGATGTATGGATTATTGATAAATGTTACTTATGAATGAGCCAACTTGATAATCTAAATGGTATATATGAGAAGTGAAGTTGTGAATTCTAAGTGCCAAGGGATGGATTTGATGTAATATGAATGAGAAGGAAGACTGATTATTGTGAAAGTGAATTTTGAAAGATGATCAGAGATCATTGAGGAGCAGCAAAGATATATTTGATCATAAAGGATCTAATAAGTGCAGAATAGAGATCTGTAATCAACAAATTCAGTTGCATCCTATTCAGGTCAATTCATTGTTACTTTATAATCATTGTAGCAGTAATTTCAAATCTCTTAACAGAGTTGGTTTAACAACCATTTTGTAAATCCTCTAACAAGATGTCAATTCAGTTGAATTGTTCTAAAGACCTCTAACGAGGTGATTAAATCCTCTAACAGGGTCACACCTAACAGTGTGTATTGTAACCTTTACAAGGTTGGCTCCTAACAGAGCTCACTTTAGAAGAGTGAAAATTGGTAACTAGTTACTTGGTGATTTTTCCCATATTGGGTTTCCACATTAAATCTGGTGTCTCTCATATTCATTTTATTTACAATTGCATGCATGAATGCTTGAAGATCATTAACAAGTTAATTTACTAAGTTACAACATTTTTTTAATGTTTACCAAGTATCAACAGTAACTAGTTATTTAAGACATCTAAAGGATATGTGGATTAGTTTTTGTAGTAACAGATTCACCCCCCCACCCACCCCCCCTCTTAGTTACTCCATCTATAATCCCAACAAAACCAAGATTCAAAGTAGAAGATTAAGGAACTTGCATTTGGAGCTCAGTTGTACTAGTGTCGATCGAGTGAACAATAGAAGCCAAGAAAATATAGTGGCAATCAAGCACTAATAAAGATGGAGTATCAAAAAAGTTAGACCAAGCAAAGATAGTAAAAGTTGAGTAAGGCAGTCAATATTGACCAAGTTATCTAGTGATGATCAAGGCCAAGGAACACAGTATTGACAGAGTTTCAAAATTTATTATTTTTTGAAGGAATTGAGGTTCCTAGCCAACACAATTTGAATTCTTGAAATATGTAAAGCATGTTGAAGATAAGGATTGATGAGCTAGATTATTTAATGAAAGAAAAGGATTATGTGAGCGATCAAAGGCTTGAATTTAGAGATAAGTTTCTAGAAAGAAAGAATATGAATGAGAGGGTGGATAGATTCATTATATGTGTTGAATTTGATTTTAACACTAAGATCGATAGTGGTGTTTAAGTGGCAAAATATCAAAGCTACCTATTTAAGGAGGCATAAGGATTAACCTAAAGAGGTTAGCAGTTACTAATTTTGTTGATTGGAAAACTAGAGTAGAAGGATGTGAAGGAGGAGAACGGAGGTGAAGAGTGGTTTCTTAAAGGATTTTCTAAGTAGATTAGAGATTGAAGAGGAAGACATGAAAAAATTTCAGTCAATGACTTAGCATATGAGCTACATGGTCTGTATTTGCAAAGTGAGTTGTATTTATCAAATGAACCTGTTTTTACTTTCTAACCATTGTATCATTTAAAATCCTTTAGTCAATGTGAAATTCTAATGGAATGTTCTTAAGTCCTTTAACAATGCCATTCCTAATAGGGTAATTAAATCCTTTAACAAGGTCACACCTAACTATTAGGATTAACCACAGACATAAATAAAAATTACATGCAAATATAAAAATTATCAGTAAATAATAAATTGCAGAGAAGAGAACATAAGACACAAGGATTTAATCTGGTTCACCCAATCCCTAGGCTACATTTTCCAATAGCAAGTCCAATATTATTATTATCCAATGATTACAAATTGCAATCCCTTATAGCTCAATATTGTCACAAGAAGTTTCAATATCATCATACATTATGAAATCCCTAACCCTAAGCCATTTTATACAAGCCTTTAGTCGCTTACAAAATTAGTTCTAGAATAAGTCATCCAATAGAAAAATAGCAACTGACGCCTTTTACAATAATAAGGTAATTTTTGGGGTGCTATCCTCAAAAACCCCCATGGGGTTGTTGCCCCTAAAATGCACCTTGTACTACGACAAGGAGCACATCTGGGGTGCTACCCCACAAACTCATCTTGGGGGTGTTGCCCCAAACCCCCATAGTAATAATCTAGGGGGAAACTACACCAAATAAAGTGAGAGAAATTAACCTTAGAGTCTGAGAAGGCTCCACATCATGACACTAGTAATGTGTATTGTAACCTTTAACATGTTTGACTCCTAATAGAGCTCACTTCATATGAGTGAAAATTTGGTAGCATGTTACTGGTAGTTTTTCCCCAAAGTGGGTTTCCATGTTAAATCTTGGTGTTATACTTATGTGGATGTTATTTGAGATGTTTAATTTTTTAATGTTTTACATTTTGCAAGTAGATTACTATTGGACAATGAAATGCAAGTTTATGTTACTGATAAGCAACTATAGAGACCAAAATATAAGATCTAAGTTGTTTGAAGTATTCAAAAATTTAATTGGTACATTTGTACCTCAAGACAATTGATTCACCCCCTCCAGTTATTCTCAATCATTCTAATAATTAGTATCAAAGCTTGCAAGGAAATTTTTGAAGGGACTTAAAGATAAAGATCAAGATGTACATAAAGGAGATATCCAAGTTCAACAAGGATAAATTTCTTGCATGGAAAAGTTTGATAAAGTTTCATATTGTTGGAATTGGACATTTAGTGGTATACTGCTTGGAAAATAAATACATAATAGTACCTATAGCTATGATAACTTGGCAGATAGAGGAGAAACAAGATCACAATCATGCAATGTTGGAGATTGCATCTACCCAAAGATACTCAAAATTTGATGATATAAAGTATTGCAACACGATAAAGATGATGTGGAAAAGTTGGCAAGATCCATAGAGGAGATAAGAATGTACTAAGAGCCA
>CM053789.1:201962225-202289725 GCA_028749045.1 Cupressus sempervirens
AAATATATAAACTGGGTATGAAATAACGTCCAATTGAATTTGGTAACCAAGTACCGCTAATCCTAAAACATAATCATAAAACTGGCCTAAAAGAATTTGGCAATAAAACATGAAAAGTAAACTAGGGGTAGGCATAACAAGTTCAAAGGAAGAGGAGATTAAAAACAAAACAAATGATACAAAGGCTACAAGGGAAAAGGTAAGAAGTCTTGTTACATTGTTGAAGAAGAGACTAATGATAATTTTGATAGTTATGATAAAGAAGTTATTTATGTTGTTATGAAAGATGATTCTAATGAAGATGAAAAAATTGCACTTACTACATATGTGAGTAAAGGTGATAGATGGATAATTAGTAGTGGTTTCTCACATCACATGACTGGTGATAAAAGTAATCTTGAAACCTTAGAAGATTATAAAGGAGGTAGTGTTAAGTTTGTTAATGATGCACCATGTCTTTTGAAAGGTAATGGATCAATAAGATTGATGGATAAGATTAGGTCTGATAATTCTTATTGGGTTGAAGGACTTAACTACAATTTGTTGAGAGTGCTATAGTTGAATAGTCTAGGCTACGAATTTGAATTTTAGCACAAGAAGGCTAAGATCTACAATGGTTATGGAGAACTGATTGGAAGTGGTGATAAGACAAAAGGTAACTTTTTCTATCTAGACCTATCTGATGATACATGTTTGTTTGGACAATGTGATGATATATGGTTATGGCATAAAAGGATATTTCATGTAAAATTGATAATTTGGTAAGCATTAGTAAAAAAAGAGTTAGAGGTTTACCAAGATTGAAGAAACCTTATAATGTGATGTGTAAACAATGTCAATTGGGAAAAATAACAAAGTCTAATTTCAAGAGCAAGACATATACTTTTGATATTATTTTAGAATTGGTTCATATTGACCTTTGTCGATCTATTGGAGTTTAATGCTACTGTGGTGACAATTTATTTATTATATTTGTTGATGATTATTGTAGAATAATGACTATGATATTTCTTAAAGAAAAAATTGATACATTTCCAATATTTAAGTGGTACTTATCTAGATTTGAAAAGGAAATAGGAAAAAATCTTGAAGTGGTTGAGATCTGATAGAGGAGGTAAATTCGCATTTGGGGAATTCTACACATTTTGCAATCATAGAGGAATCAAGAGATAGATGTCTAAATCAAGCACTCCTCCATAGAATGGTATAGCTAAAAGGAGAGACAAAATCAATTATGGATTGTGCTAGGACATTGATGATGGAGAATAATGTTGCACCAAAATACCAAAGAGAAGTTGTAAGTATTGTAGTTTATACCTTGAATAGTGCACAAGTCAAGAATGGTACAAATATCACACCCTTTGAGTTATGGTATGGTTATGCACCTAATGTGAAATACTTCAAAGTCTTTCAAAGAGAATGTTACATATTGAAAGATTAAAAACATGGAAAACTTGATGCAAAAAGTGATGATGCATATTCCTAAGATTTTTCACTAAGAGAAAAGCATACAAGTGTTTGAATTCTAACACTAAAAAAGTTGTGAAAAGTGCAAATGTGAAAGTTGAGGAATATGCACAGAAGTATGAAATTGAATGAAATCTAGAACCTAAAGATTACAATAACTTCATATAAATTAATGAAGGAGAGCCCAACACTTTACCTAAACCTGAGAAGAAAGCTATTAAGAAACAATAACCAATGACATCATGTTGAGCACTAGGCAATTGCTATCAAGCATCAAGAAGAGCATGTCAAGCATCAATAAGTGATTTCCAAATAAACAGAAGAACAAGCTAAGATACAAGGAGTGCTACTTGATGTGAATGTATAAAACAAACTTGATGAACCGGTGCAAGAAGTAAGGAGACAAAAACTTGTACTAGCAAAATATGTGAGAAGACATCATGCACTAGATCAAATTATTAGAGATAATGATCCCTGAGTTATGACAGGAAAAAAATTGAGAAGTGATACATGCTTATTGTATGAATTTGAGCCTAAACCAATCAAGGATGCACTTGAGAATGAAGATTGGATTGCAACCATGAATGAAGAGTTTGAGCAAATAGAAAAGAGATAAACTTGGACATTGGTACCTAGATCAAAGGACAAGAATGTCATTGGTACAAAGTGGGTATTTAGAAACAAGATGAATGAGAAAGGTGAAGTCATAAGAAACAAAGCAAGATTAGTTTGTAAGGTATATACACAAGAACAAGGAATTGACTATGGGGAGATATTTTCCCTTGTAGCAAGATTAGAAGGTGTGAGAACTCTACTTGCATATGTTTCTTACAAAGGCTTCAAAGTATATCAAATGGATGTCAAGTCTATATTTCTGAATGGAATATTGGAAGAAGAAGTCTATATTGAACAACCAGAAGGATTTGTTAATCTAAGCCAAAGGAATATAGTATGTAAGTTGCACAAAGCATTGTATGGATTGAAACAAGCCCCTAGAGCATGGTGTGAAAGGTTGCACACATATCTAGTAAAGATTGGTTTTGCAAGGACAAATGATTATGATAATCTATATTTGAAGACTAAACTTGAACAATGTATACTATTAGCTTAGATAGTTGTGGATGATATCATATTTGGAGGACAAGATTCATTGTGTTAATCATTTGCAATTGAAATGAGGAAATAATTTTAGATGTTTACATTTGGAGAGATAAATTTGTTTGTTAGTTTGCAAGTCTATCAAATGAAGAAGGGTGTCTACATTACACAATCAAAGTATATCAAGGAGATATTGAAGAGCTTTGGAACGGAATACTCAAGACCAGTTGGAAGACCTATGGCTACTAGATGTAAACTCTAAAATAATGATGATTCTTTCGATGTGAACCTAAATTTATATAGATCAATAATTAGAATGTTGCAATATGATGTTTACAACAGACTTGATATTGCACTAGTTGTTGGGATTTTGGCTAGATTTTTTTGCAAATCCTAAAGAGAATCATATGATGGTAGTGAAAAAGGATACTAAGATATCTGAAAGGATAAGAGGATTGGATTGTATTACAAGAAGAATGAAAAATTTTAACTAAGAGTTTGATGTAGATTGGGCTGGAAATGTTGATGATAGAAAGAGTATAAGCATTGGAGCTTTCTTTCTAGGAAAGAGAGTAGTTTCATAAACAAGAAAGAAACAAAATTAAATCTCTTAATCCATATCAAAAACTAAATATGTAGCTACTTGTTGCTAGACTTTCAATCTATTCCTTTTTGAGCTTCAAGTTTGATGGTTTTCATTATAGATTATATTCAATTGCTTCTCTAGATAGCCCCTAGGTGGCTCTCTTCTCAACAATCTTATCAAGGATCTCCCTTTGTGTCTTTTTTGGGTTATCCTACTCCATTTCCCTCTACTCCTTCATGTGGGATTCTTTTTGTTTCACTACATTTAGGTCTTATGTGATCTAGGTTTGGATGGGATGTTGTTTGAGCATCTTCCTAGTGAGAAGAGAGTCCTACTTGTTTTCACAATTCTATTACCATCGTAGAAGGCATGTTTCCTATGGATTCGAAAATATTTGGCTAGTTATCCTCTTTTGGAAAACTTCATCGAGCATGAATCCAAAGAACATAATTATGATAGCATCTGCAAATATGCACCTACTCGTGTTACAGTGGAAATACCAAGATAAGTAAAGGCATAGAGCTAAGAAACTATTAAATCAAAATTCTAAGGTCATAATTCATTTTTGTGCAGAAAGACGGGGCTTCATGTTTTTAGCTTCTCATCTGCTAGAAATGAATATTTTCCAATTTGTTCTTGAAGCTAAGGAAGCCCACACTCTAGTCAAAATATTTCATGCATCAAGTGGAACCCAGGTACGATGTTGTAGAGAAATAAATATGGGTCCTTGATATGCATCACTAAGATAATGAATCCACAATAAACAATTCATTTTAAAGATATATAAGGTAAGCAACCAAATCGAAGGAAAATGTTTCTCTCTTCAAAAAATTAAGGTCTCAATGATGCTTTTCCATCTTAAGGAAATGTTCAAGGCTTCCTTTCTGAAAGACAAGAAAAGTAAAGAATTATGAAAGTATAACATAAAGAGATTCTGCAAAGATGCCAGAAAGATGCTTCTGGTGAAGTCAGTCCTAAAGGTACACCCCTAGTATAAAAGAGATCAAACATTCAAATGATTGATGTAGAGAATCCATTCTGTGGGTTCCCCAAGCTAGTTTCTGAAATTAAGAAAGAAAGCCTTGCACAGAAAATAAAGAAACAAAGTGCACAAGGTGTTGAAGGAGTATTGTTCACACGATGATCCTCGATCAAAGAAGAAGTCCAACTTGTGGAAAGATAAGTTAATGCTTTCTCCTCCGCATATGAGGAATTGTTATGCGAGTCCTTATTCTAGATTCAAAAGTAAACAGGGGGGTACCCATTAAATCAAGATCAACTGATTTGATAAGTGGCTAATCTCACTACTATATGAGCTTTAAGTAAGTGATATGACTATCAAATTTATGAATCTTCATATGGGTGGAAGTGGAAAGTTTTAAATAGTTGTTAACCATAAAATTTATTAAAAATCCTACAGTTACAGCTATTGGTTGTGATTAATTTTATTCACATGGTGCCAACATTTAGATTTCTATATCTATATAATTAGATTTGTCCCAAACATACTTTCTCATTGTTTTAAATGACTATTTATTGAGCAGTTGGTCCCCTCTATAGAATTATAAGAAAATAGAAATCAGAGCAACAAGGTATGATCGATTAATTAGCTTGGAAAGTGAGTTGAACAACTTCATAGGTACTTCGTTCAAGTTTTACAATTTAAGTGATCTCCACAAAAGGCTCAATTCTCAGCCTATTCACCCAATAACCTAGAAATTGAAGGAAAGTAGATTGGTTGAAGCTGTCAGATTCCCCATGGTCATGTAAGCACTAGAGCTAGTAAAAGAATGTATCGAGAGATATAATCCAGAGACAAAGAAAATATTGCTACCTGATCATTCTATTCTCCTCTCTATAAATAAAGCCTTGATGTAATTTGTAGTTGGCATACAAGTAAAGGAAGAATATTGTGACATCAACTTCTCATCCTCTATGTCAATGTTCAATGAAAAAAAAAACTCTAAGAAGAGAAGATATGTAGAGAACCTGGTTCCACACACCCCATTCTAAAAAGAGTAAAATGCTAAGAAATCTTTTTGGAACCAATTTAAAAAGAGAGATTGTTGACATCTTGGCATTATTGGTGATATTAAAAGCAAAGGAGGAAATCTTAGATTTCATTCAACATCACTTCTTATTGGTGTAAGCCATATGTGTTGAAGGACTACTGATCGACTAGGCCTAAATCATATGCGATGAGGTTGTCTCATGGTTAAATTCAACTAAGGCATTCAGACAATTATATATGTCTTCATATTTAATATATGTCTTGGCCACACATCACCTCTAGTCAGGTCTTCCCAGTATCAAAGACTATGATGAGAATACAAGGGTATATGAGTTCTACCCCCATCTATAACTATAGAGGATCTTTGAAGAGTATGTTAAAGTTAATGATGCCTTCACAATGAGATTGTGTCGAGAATTGTAAGACTTCCCTGAACGAAGGTTCTTACCTGAAGCTATTTTAGCTATAGCCCAGTTCAGATGCTCTTTCATCCAATTCCTAGCCTTCTCCTACTTGAGGATTGATGCATTTGATGGTTTCCCCAAAAGGCTTCCTAGGTATCCTAGGGACAAGGTTGTTCTTGTTGAATTATGTCAACAAATACTAGACGTGAACACCTTATTTTCCAATGTGAAGAATATAGTTGGGATTTCCTTCACAATAGTGGTTGGACCTTACTCTTGTGCTTCTAGATTTGATGCTCAAAATCTAGTTAAAAGTTTTGGGAACAAAATCAAATTGGTTGATTATGAGGTGATCAGGCCTCAGTATGACCTAGTGAACTTCGTAAGAGATCATCTGAAGTTGTGATACGCTCACAAACATGTTCCAAATATTGAAGATTATTGGGTCGAATGCAATGATGTATACCAAACCAGGGAGAGGTATTGGTCTAGGCTAACAATTGATGAAATTAAAATGTATAATGATATTGTTGATGTTTTTTATCTTGCAGATGATGGCTTCTACATGCATCCCTCATCCAATGAGAAAATCAAGAAGACTCCCATTGTCAACACAATGGAGGTTCTAATGTGTGGGATCATCAAAAGGATGGATAAGTGAGTGGAATGGACTAGAGCAAGGAAGAAAAGAACAAGAAGTGCACGCTCTAGTGGTGGAGTAGCTTCCAGAATTACTTAGTCAATTGCAACTACTTCTATGACTAATGCTACCTCAACATCATCGGGTCCACCCTAGTTTGTCAGTGGAGGGGGAGATCAACCTCCTAAAAAGAATGTCCAAATTACTCCAACTAGTGGAGGAGGATCTCTATTAGATACATGAAAGGTTTGGATTACTAAGAAGGACAAAGAGAAGGAGCAAGAGAAGTTAATGGCCAAGCCTTCCTCCCTTGTGAAAGTTATTAACTTGGACGATGATAAAAATCCCCTAGATGGTTAAGAGGAAGACGCATCTCAGCAAGGTGATACTTTGGTCCTTTCAGTTACCATGGTAACTTCCTTCCTCACTAATACTCAAAGCAAGGAAACACCCCCAATGGTGAGGAATCTCTTTGATTCCACAACCCTTCAGTTAGAAATCAATGTCCTTCCAACCCAACCAAAGATTGCATCATGCAAGCAACCTCATCTCAACCACAATAAAAAAAAAACAATTAAGAAAAAGACTATAGTAGCATTAACCATTGATTACTTTACTAGTCATATGCTAATGGAGATATTAGAACCTCATAAGGAGGGTAAGTTTCATGAGTTGATTGCTAATGATTTCCATATTAGAACTAATGACATTGGTATTCATGTGCAAGATTTCATGGTCAACATATAGAAATCAACCAATAAGAAGATTGAAGATAAACTAGAAGGGTTTAAGGTAGATAAAGAGGTACTCAAGGCCTTGAATAAGGAACATATGGATTACATCAAAGCTACACTTGGAAGTACCTCTACAAGTATATTTGAACCAAGTGTAGAGGAGAATAAGAATCTCCTATTAAAGTTGTAGTAGGAGAGGCAATTCGGTCAAATTGGTCATGCCTAGATTGATCAAATGAAGGCTCAGGGTCTCCCTCTAATTGAGAACCTTGGAAAACTATTGCTAGACACTAAAAAATTGAGCAAAGTAATGTCCAATCATCAAACTACAATGTATAAAGCATCGAAGAATTCGACAGAGCAATTAGCCTTGTTGCAAGAGGTAATTGATATGAAAACTAACATCGTCATGACCCATGGGATTCTCAAAATAGGCCAAGATCCATTGCTTAATTGGAAGTAATAATTGGAATTCATAGTGGAGAGCTTAGTAAGATCTGCAAATGAGCTAAAGTATGTGCATGATTTAGTGCAAAAGCCATGGAAAATATATTTGAACATTTAAAGGTACTGCATACTAAATCATATGTCACCAATAATGGACCATGGTCAATTGATTGACATCAAGCGAATGAAAGCCAAATTCCTAGCATTTTTAGAAGAAGCCACTGATCCATCCAACTTCCAAATGTCAAAGATCCAAGAGCTTTCAGTGGCATATTCCACTCTAAGGTGTGCATTAGAAAAGTTCCAATCAAAGATCACCAGATTTGAAGAGTTGATAGAGATGCATGATTACTGGATGATTCGAGCTGATAACATTATCATCCAAGGTGCAATGAACTGAATAATGTAACTCACACAATAAGAGCATACAGAGCCAAGGCTATGAATACAAAGAAAATCTAATGCTCTACTACTCTCTTTGATAAGCGTCACCTCCTCTCTTTCTCAAATTCAAATATTGTAGTCATTTTTGGCATTCTCCTCTTATGCTTACACTTTGTAACAGATGATGACTCAGTCAAATCCTATTTTTAGTACCCCTCTATTCAGAGATTCTTTGTAGTGTAATCATCAAATGTAACTAGTCATTCCTAAGAGGCCTATAAATGTAACTTTTTGAGAAGTAAATAAGATTGACAAAATTATTATGTGGGCAAAGCCTTGTTGCTAGGATTAGTGTGTGAGACTCTGAGTCTACATTTTATTTTTTCTATTCATTTAAATCTTGTATGGTGCTTGGACTAAAATATTTTGTTAATAAAAACTGTAAGGTTATAAATGAACTGGGTTTTGTTTCCTTCTTTTTGATGATTGTAAACTTTACTTTCCTTATTTACAGTATTTTGTTAGTTCCTTTTTTTTTATGCAAGTTAGTTCTCATGTATTGAGTTTCCATGTGAGAAGTCCGAGATTTGGTTAATGGAAGCGACTAGGTAGGAAGCTATCCTGGTATTGTCTAGTCTTAGTCACTTGAGAAATTTGGGTATTATCAAGTTAATCATAATTTCTCCTCTTGTGAAGTGGTAGATAGTCTTGCACTATTATAATATTGCATTCTAGGTAGAATAGATTGCATTTTAGGTGTTAGATTGGATCAACTATGACTCATATGCATTTGTAGCTATGGAAGTTGTGAGTCATAATCTGAAGTTGGCCTAAATTGTTTGAAGTTTTAGGAAATCTGGTTATACCTCTTTTGCTCTCTGGATAAGAGCATACCCCAAAATCTAAAGCAAATTCATTGCAAATATTTGTACCATAAGAGATTTGTACCTTTTAATTTAGGGGTCTTTGATAGATCACTACATTGACCCATTTTTTCATTAACTATTTTTTTTTCCATCACTATTGGGCACATTAAGAGTCAAGGTACAAACCAAGAAACTAAGGAAGACAAACTGTGAACCAACATTATTGTAGTTAATTGTTCAAGAAATTGTTGAGAGGAATGAAGGAAGAGATCTTTGAATAAGTTGTTATATTCTGTGATAACACAAGTATTATAAACATATTTAAAAATCTTCTGATGAACACCAAGACAAAACACATTACTACCAATTATCATTACTTGGGAGAGTTGGTACAAGACAAAGAAGTAAGATTGGAGTATGTGAGTACAAATGAATAGATAACTTATATATTCACAAAAGATTTACCTAAGGATACTCATGAATATATAAGAGATAAATTGGGGGTAAATCCCCTAACTGAAGCTACCTACGCTAAGGTGGAGCTCTACATCAAATTTTTTGATCAAAATATCTTATAAATTGATGCAGAAGATCACACTTTAGGATCTACCTAAAGATGTGAGGAGACAAGCACAAGATGTTGAATTAGTCATAAGTAGGATGTTAGAGGGAGAATCCAATATTGACCAAGAGATATCTACACGTTGAAGATGTATGGGATGGAGTTAACTAAAGATGTTGAAGTGTCTTTGGTATTGTTGTCAAAATGGAAGAGTTTGTACAGTTACCATGAGAACCATGAGTAATACATGTAAGAGGGAGAGTATATCAATAATGAGGGAGAGATTGTGAAGAGATATTGTGAAGTAGAGATATCTATGAAAGAGGGAGAATGTATGCAAGTAGAGGAAGATCAATTAAGGTGTTGTATATCAGTGTTGCATGAATGAGAATTAGAATAAAACTAAAAGATGAATTTAGAGAGATTGTTGGCCACTAAGATGAGAATTAGAATGAAACTAAGGATATTAATGGAGATATGTTAGTAAACACAAAGGAAGTTGATCTTTTCTTAGTCAAGTGTTTTGTCTTGCATGGTAACCTGAAGTGTGGTGTTGCCATTAATGCCAAAGAGGGAGATTGTTGGAAATTATAATTGGAACAATTAGTATGTTGTCATTGATGTAAAGCCTTACTGGTGAGACAATTGCTACATGAGTAGAGTTCCATATCAAGATGATTGATGAAGAGGATATGAGAAGGAGAGATACAAAGAGGACTTGATGGAAAGGTTGTGTTATGTAGAACTACAATGGGCACTCGATTAGTTGGACCTTGAAAGATAATATGTTGTTTAATCATAACACTAAGTGAAGAAAATAGTTATATTGAATCCCGAATGAGATTCAATGCATGACCAAATGCATAGGCTAAATTGAGCTTCAAATCATAAGATTAAGGAACTTATAGTTGAAGTTGAATTGTGCTAGTGTCGATTGAGTGAACAATAGATGTCGAGCAAATATAGTGTCAGTTGAGTAAAGATAGAGTATCGATAAAGTCAAATCAAGCAATGATATTATAAGCCAAGCAAGATAGTTAGTATTGAGTAAGTTATCCAGTGCTGACCGAGGATGAGATATACAGTATTCACTGAGTATCAACATTTTTTATTTTGTAAAGGAATTGAGATTCCTAGCTAACACTATTTAAATTCTTGAAATATGTAAAGCATGTTGAAGATAAGGATTGATAAGCTAGATTTTTTAATGAAAGAAAAGGATTAGGTGAGTGATCAAAGGATTGAATTTAAAGAGATTTTTCTAGAAAGGAAGAAGGTGAGTGAGAAGGTTGATAGATTCATTGTATTTGTTGAATCTAATCATAACCCTAAGATTGAAGGTGATGTTTAAGTGATAAAATATCAAAGATACATTTTTAAGGAGACATAAGGATTAACCTAAAGAGGTTAACAGTTGCTAATTTTTTTGAGTGGGGAACTAGAGTAGAAGATTGTGAAGAAGGAGCAGAGTAGAGGTGAAGAGTGGTTGGTTGAAGGATTTTCCAGTCAGATTAGAGATTGAAGAGGAAGACATGAAGGGAGTTTAGTCAATGACTTAGTAGATGAGCTACATTATGATCTGTATTTTCCAAGTGAGTTGTATTTATTAGATCAACTTGTTGTTACTTTCTAACCATTGTATAAGCTAACATCCTTTAATCAAGGCTAACCCAACAATCATTTGTAAATCCTTTAATCAAGGTGACATTTTAATGGAATGTTCTTAAGTCCTCTAACAAGGACACTCCTAATAGGGTGATTAAATCCTTTAACTGAGCCACACCTAACACTATGTATTGTAAACTTTAATAGGGTTGGCTCCTAACAAAGGTCACTTCATAAGAGTAAAAATTTGGTAGCATGTTACTGGTGGTTTTTCCAAAATTGGGTTTCCACATTAAACCTTGTTGTTATAATTATGTCAATGTTATTTGAAATTTTTCTTTATTCATGAGTCTAGTGAAAAATCTCCTCCTATTGAAGATTTGGTGAATAATTATCCTAAAGGTTATTACAAGATTATTAAACAAGGTTACAATGGCTTAGGACTTGGTATTAATGAACATGGTATTAGAATCATATTCATATATCTTTAAAACATGGTATTGGTTATTCTCCTTATGAATTAGTGAAAGAATATCCTAGATGACCTCCCCTTCATCTTCTCTTACCTACTCCTATTCTTGATTATCTATATACTGGTAGAGATTTAGCCTTACAAGTATATATTCAAGTAATTGTTGTTGAACCAATTTTTTTAGCATTCCTCTTGAAGACTCTTTTTTTATTTTCATGTTCTTTCTAGTATGATGATTCTTACTTGATTGTAGATTGTATTCATTTTGTTTTGTTTGTTAAGGAAAAGGCTTCTCTAGGCATTATTCCTTATACTTGTGAGTTGTTACGATTTCTTCATAACTTCACTTAGTGTTTATTCTCACTTATTGGAGTGGATTCCCCATTATCCTATATAATGTATTTAAAATATCCAAATAGGTATTTTTTTCTTGTTCCTTTTCACTGGGAGGAGTATTATTTCTTCTCTTTTCTTCTAGGGATTTATTCTATACATAGGGATAAAGAAGTTTCCATTTGTATAATGTATAAAACATAAACACCTGATAGTAATGCACAAAATCCAAATGCCTGATATCCACCAAGAGAAATATAATGCAACACCATAAAGGGGTAAAGAAATAGAAAACACTATAAGATAGTCAATTCCAAGCAATGTACAAATGATAGAAAATACTATCATAGATGAAAGGAAGCTATAGAAGCTTCCTTTTTCTTATAATCCACCATAGGTTTCCTTTTTCTTGCCTCACACTTGGGGGGTCAAGAAGTCTTGTATATTCTATATTTCCTTTTCTAAGAATTTACTTGTTTCCAACTTACATAGAATTTGTCTATTATGTGACATTGTTCTTTATTTATAAAGAATTGTGTATTGGATATGGATTCTCTCTTTTGTAAGAGGTTTATTTCCTAAGTCATCACCTCTTTTTTATAAAGAAAAGTTATTTCCATTATATACACTTAAATTACCTAGTTTGAAATTTTTTATGCTTAATCCAAGGATCCATATTTCACTTATATAGATAGGAGGTTTGAATAGATGCATTCTTTTTCTTCTTCCTTCTTCTTGTAGATGTTATCTTAATCAAGCAATACTCTTAGGTGGGCATCTTGTTATTGATATTTCCTCCTTTTGAGAATGCTCTTACCAAAAGTGATATATCCTTTTCACGATTGTCTATGTTCTTAGACTATAAGTGTTAAGGCTCTTCACTATGCATATAGTCCACATTGTTTCTCTAAGGACATCTCCTTGTATGAATAAGGTATCCTCTTTCTCTTCCTTCTAATGCTTATTTTACAAAAACATAAAAGGATGGGGCATATATATGCCCTCCTTGTAGATATTTTTTGCTCTCATGGGGTAGCAAATACAGATTTTGAGCATGGCTTAGAGTACTTTAGCCCTAGATGCTTGTGTGATTTCTAAGTTATTCTCAAATATATGCATTTTTACTTCATTTATTTTGCACTCACAAATACATATGCTAAGTCTCATACTGAGTAACATCAATAAACTTTCTAAACCTAATTTATAGGTAATGCATCCAGACATATATGCTAAATCTAATATATGGGTAACACATAACAACTTGCTAAGTCCCAATATAAGTAACACATTCAAGTGCAAAATGTTAAGTGTCATACATGGGTAGCACATTTTTACATAGGACCATGCCATGGGGATACAAAGGATGTTGATCTATGGATGGAACTTTGATGGTTTGACTAGCCAGTTACCACCCTATTAGACCATTCAATGCCATCTTTTACAATAATTCTTTTGGTGATTCATCATAGGGTGGGCACTCTATTGGATGAGGTAATCACTTCTTTCTTCCTTTTCTCTCTTTTTATTTCATGTTAGCAGAGATAGATCCTCTAGCCATGTTATTATTGATATTTCTTATGTCATCACTTATGCTCTTGTAATAGCTTTCCAAATATGATATTAGTGGGTGAGATGTTTCTTGAGGTCTCTTTCATTGATTGATTTGGGTTTGTTAGTACTATCACATTTATTTTGTCTTTTGTCTTTTTGAATTTTTTTTTTCCCTTTGTTTTTTATTTTCACTAGTGCGTAAATAGGTAGCTAGGACCCTTGGTCGTAGAGACTTATTCCCTTTGACATAGTGATGTTCTATCTCATTGTGATTTTCTAGATTCTTCTTCTCTCTACTTTACCACAAGTGTGGATTTACCCAAGCTCTCAATAAAATTGGGGAAAAATGTACCATCTTAAATTGGAAGCTCCTCAATTTAATGATGATTTAGCACCTATTTAAGTTGAGGTCAATATTCATTTACACTTTTTCTTCCTTCTTCCCTTTTATGTCCTTTCTCCTAGGTAGAATTGGGGTAAAACCTAATAGATCCTCTTGACAGCTCTTATTTTCATGGCACAAAGATTAAGGTAGGGTCTATCCTCCTAGATCCTCCCCTCTCTTTACTTAATCAATTGAAATTTTCTCTTCAAACTAAAATGACTATATCTTGGACTTTGTGCCTAATTTATGGGATTTAGTACCTATTTTGGGATCTTAAAGGGATCTCAGAGGTTATGACCTCTTCTTGTGCATCCTTGACCAATAAGGGGCACATTGTGACCCTGATGGGCTAATCAGGGCTACAATGCACTCCTAATTATGCTCTATTTTGGGTCCTGTGTCTAGATACGTTTAGGGTGTTAATTCCTAGGTAGGCCAACCTATGAGAGTTAGTCAATTATGAGCTCTATATAAGACCTTCCATTTGCTCCATTTCATATATCTCATCATAAAGTTTTCAAGCATTCACAAGATCTCAAGTTCTCAAGCATTATTTAAGAATTCAATGCATTCAAGCATCCTCCATTGAAGATCAAGGATTTGATGCATTCAATCCATTGAAAGATTTTATGCAATATCTTCGTTTATAATTTCAACATTCAAGATCCTTTTTTGCATCTTCTACATTCGATGCTTGTGTGATTTCTAAGTTATTCTCAAATATATGCATTTTTACTTCATTTATTTTGCACTCACAAATACATATGCTAAGTCTCATAATGAGTAACATCAATAAAGTTTCTAAATCTAATTTATAGGTAATGCATCGAGATATATATGCTAAATATTATATATGGGTAACACATAAGAACTTACTAAGTCCCAATATAAGTAACACATTCAAGTGCAAAATGTTAAGTGCCATACACGGGTAGCACATTTTTACATAGGACCATCCCATGGGGATACAAAGAATGTTGATCTATGGACAGAACTTTGATCGTTTGACTAACGAGTTACCACCCTATTAGACCATTCAATGCCATCTTTTACAACAATTCTTTTGGTGATTCATCATAGGGTGGACATTCTATTGGATGAGGTAATCACTTCTTTCTTCCTTTTCTCTCTTTTTATTTCATGTTAGTAGAGATAGATCCTCTAGCCATGTTATTATTGATATTTCTCTTGTATTTCTTATGTCATCACTTATGCTCTTGTAATAGCTTTACAAATATGATATTAGTGGGAGATATGTTTATTGAGGTCTCTTTCATTGATTGATTTGGGTTTGTTACTACTATCACATTTATTTTATCTTTTGTCTTTTTGGATTTTTTTCCCCTTTGTTTTTATTTGCACTAGTGCGTAAATAGGGAACTAGGACCATTGGTCATGGAGACTTATTCCCTTTGACATAGTGATGTTCTATCTCATTGTAATTTGCCAAATTCTTCTTCTCTCTACTTTACCACAAGTGTGGATTTACCCAAGCTCTCAATAAAATGGGGGCTAAATGTACATCTTAAATTGGAAGCTCCTCAATTTAATGATGATTTAGCACCCATTTAAGTTGACGTCAATATTCATTTACACCTTTTCTTCTTTCTTCCCTTTTATGTCCTTTCTCCTAGGTAGAATTGGGGAAAAACCTAATAGATCCTCTTGAAAGCTCTTGTTTTCATGGCACAAAGATTAAGGTGGGATCTATCCACCTAGGTCCTCCCCTCTCTTTACTTAATCAATTGAAATTTTCTCTTCAAACTGAAATGATTATATCTTGGGACTCTATGCCTAATTTATGGGATTTGGTACCTATTTTGGGATCTTGAAGGGATCTCAGAGGATATGACCTCTTCTTGTGCATCATTGACCAATAAGGGGCACATTGTGCCCCTAATGGGCTAATAAGGGCTATGGTGCACTCCTAATTATGCTCTATTTTGGGTCCTGTGTATAGATACGTTTAGGGTGTTAATTCCTAGGTAGGTCAACCTATGAGAGTTAGTCAATTATGAGCTCTATATAAGACCTTCCATTTTCTCCATTTCATATATCTCATCATAAAGTGTTCAAGCATTCACACACTCAAGATCTCAAGTTCTCAAGCATTATTTAAGAATTCAATGGATTCAAGCATCCTCCATTGAAGATCAAGGATTCAATGCACTTAATCTATTGAAAGAGTTTATGCAAGATCTTCAATTATAATTTCAACATTCAAGATCCTTTTTTGCATCTTCTACATTCATCCTCTCGAAGATCTATATTCATCTACATGCATTCATAAAGAATATTTCAAACACATTCATTTATGAAGGTTTTAGTTTCACTTTGATTTCCTTTGTAGGGTTTTTGAAGTCGAGTCAAAGCTATTTCACCTACGTACTTGATTATATTCCAAATTTAAGAGCATATTCATAGATTTACATTGCTTCATGTTAGAGCTATGATTACTACTTAGTTTCATTCTAATAATACAAGGTTAATTCCTATACTAAGGTTTGACTGAGGAAAACTTCCCCCAACAAAAAATAAACAAATCCTTTATTTTGTAGGTTTTAGATTTCAGATTGGCAAACAAGTTATAGATCTAGATACTTTTTTTGGATTTCTACAAAATTGCAAAATTAAAATCAATGTCACACTCATTCTATTAGGGTTTGACTGAGTTGCCCTTGACACAACAATAGTGAACGGGCTTACCCTAATCATCCAGTTTTACTTTGATAGTGTCATGTCCCCTATTCAAATAATTTAAAAAAAAATAAACTTTGTTAAGGCAGGCAGGCTCCAAAAAGGTGAAATTTCGGAAAAAGGGGTTAATCTTTGGAAACCAATGGACTAATAAATAAAAATTATTATTAAATTATATTTTATTAACCCCTCTTGGACGTGAGTTAGGGTTATGCCCTCTTTAAAAGGGGTTTGGAGGCATTTTGGGCTCATTCTACATCTTGATTCTTGCTAATTTTCTTGTTGTTCTTCAGAGGCTGCCAAACCTGTGGAGAAGGAGACCCAAGAATGGGAGTTTGCAGGTTTCCAGGAAGGCTAAGGATGGGAGTTTGAAGCCATTCCATGTGCATGCTCATACAGAGTTTGCCCTTGTGCTGAATAGTGCCGATTTGGGTGTTTCCGGGGTTATTTTTGGTTTGAATTTGGGTTTTCAGTTGAGTGTTTCATATCAGTTTGGTTTGCTATTGTATTTCAGAATTTATGATGTTAAAATAGAGCTGAATATATGTATTGGGTTGTGATTAAACTTCTGAGATAATTTATGAGTGTTTTTTGGTGTTTTCGGGCATTTTTGTGTTAATTTCGGGAGCCCGATTGAGCATAGTTTTGCTCTACATTTGTGATCTGTTGTGTAAGGGCTGTACAAATCTGGAAATGTCATTTTTTAGGCTGTTATGCTGCTGAAATTTCTTTAAAAATGTCCATTTTCAGATTTATTAAAAAATTGTGAAGTTGTGAAGTTTTTTGGCACTAATTTGGACATACCCGATTTGGGTTTTATTGGAGAATTGGCAGATCTTTGTAATATTGATTGTTTAATTTTAAAGTTCTGATTTGAGGCTGGAAATATCATAAAAAATCAGTAAAGGGACATTACAGATAGATCACTATATGATTTATAGGTTTTGTCCATCACATTGTCTCAAAATAGATCCCTAATTACAACAATGTCTGACATCGTTTGACAACCCATTTTTAGGTTTATATTTCACATGGTATCTCATCTTCCCCTCTTTCATTTCCATACACTTTATCATCTCATCATATAGATTTATATCTCATCTCTATGTTGCATATCATCTTGCTTAAATCCTCTTAAGGTAGAGGTGAGAGAGAAATATATCTGAGTTATTCATCCTTTTGCATTGATAATTCCTTTTGTGTCAATCAAACCTAAACCTAAGAGGTGGATCTTGGTCTTCCCCCTCTATTGTGCATAAGGTGGATTACTTCTATTTCTCACCTATACACTCCAAATGAGTGATTAAAAGAAAATTGTAGATGAAGAAATCCCCAAAATTTCATGGTTGGCACAATTTCCAATGAATTATGGAAGAACCAACAAAAACTTTCACCATTTTTCAAGTTTCCAAAACGACTTCCTGTGAAATAGAAAAATAGGTTAACATGAAGGTTAACTCCCTTCCACATGGCACAACCCATCGATTGAACATAAGAGAACATGGGAAATTCTTTGAAATGGTTTCACCATTTTGCAAGGGGTAGAAAGTACTTCTACAAAATAGTGAAACATGGACAGCATCAAAGTTAGTCAAAAATCTAGTGTGTTAACCAACTGTGAAGAATTTAACCCATTGAAGATATCTTAGATCTATTATCTATGATGCGAAAATGTAAGAAATGATAATGTTGAGCAAGGAACGAGAAACAATCCAAGTAAGTTAAGTGTGAAACAATGTTACCATAAGATAAGCAAACTCCAAGAGCATACACCAAGATGGTTCAACAATGGAGACAAGGATTTATAAGGGGAAAGCAAAGAAAACCCCTTGTGAGTATTATGAATGAAGGCAAATGCCTAGAGAAGAGAGAGAGAGAGTGTTGGAGCAAAAGTAGCTCAATACAATAACATCAAGTGCTAAGAGTGTGAAGAAGAAAGAAGGAGGAGCATCTCTTATATAGAGATGAGAAAGGAGTTGCATTTGTAACTCCCATTTCTATGAATGCCACATTCATAATAGGTGTGTGCAAAGTGTCACAATCCTCTTAAGGAGGATAAACTAAATAAAGAAATAAACAAGAGTTGTCCTTACATGTGGAATAAAGGACAAACAATGACATGTCCTCCACATGTGTACAAGAGGACAAACTACATTTAGGGACCCTTGGAATATCCCAATTAATATATCCAAGGAAAGATTAACCTTTCTAACACCCCCCCTTAATCTTTACTTGGGGAGCTTACATCAACGGGTTGTAAACCCAAATTTTTACAATGGAACTGAAATCTCTCTTTAGAAAGTGGTTTGGTTAAAATATCAGCCACTTGATCTTCTCCTTTACAATAAAGAAGAATAATTTGCTTGTCTTCAACTTGTTCTCGAATGAAGTGATGTTGAAGTGAAATATGTTTGGTTCGTGCATGATAAACTGGATTCTTTGCCAAGGCAATAGCACTTTGATTGTCACAATGTATAGGTGTAGGTGATTGTTGAGGTAGACCCAAATCATCAAGAAGTCTTCTAATCCATAAAGCTTCCTTAGCTGCATTGGTACAACCTTTGTATTCAGCTTCAGTCGAGCATAGGGAAATAGAGTGTTCTTTTTTGCTTTTCCAAGAAATTGGACCTGAACCAACAAAGAAAAAATAACCACAAGTGGATTTCCCATCATTGGGATCTCCACCTAGATCGGAATCAGTATAGCCATGTAAAATAAATTCAGAATTTGCATCATAAAATAATCCCATATTAATAGTTCCTTTAATGTACCTTAAGATGCATTTAGCAACTTTAAAATGAGTTTGTTGAGGTTTAGACATAAATCGAGAAACTAAACCAACACTATAAGCAACATCAGGTCTAGTAAGAGTTAAATAATTTAAACTTCCTACCAATTGCCTATACAAAGTTTCATCAACAAAAGGAGTATTCATATCATTCATTAATTTAGTTCCTAATTCACATGGAATTGAAACATGGTTAGAGTCATTCATCTTAAATTTTTCTAAAAGATCATAAGCATACTTGCTTTGAGAAAGAAAGATACCTTTAGGAGTTTGGAAAATTTGCATACCTAAGAAGTAATGTAAGATACCTAAATCAGTCATCTGAAATTTCTGTTTAAGTTAAAATTTGATATCAGAAATCAAAGTGTCTAAATTAGAAGTGAGTATTAGATCATCTACATAAACAATAACAATAATAATGTCATCGTTAGTATGTTTAATATACAAATTTGGATCATTCTGACTTCTAGCAAAACCTTGAGAAATAAAGAAAGAATTAATTTTAGAGTACCATTCTCTAGGTGATTGTTTAAGACCATAAATAGATTTGTTCAATTTGCAAACCAGATTTTCACTACCTTTCTTAACAAATCTAGGAGGTTGAGCCATATAGATTTCTTCGTGTGAGTCACCATTTAAGAAGGCACTTTTAACATCCATTTGATGAATGGGCCAATTCATTTTAGATGCTAAAGCAAGAACTAATTTGATAGTAGGCATTTTAGCAACAGGAGCAAAAGTTTCATTATAGTCTAATCCTTCAATTTGCGAAAAACCTCTAGCAACTAGTCTAGCCTTGAATTTACTAATTTCATTATTAGTATTGAATTTTGTTTTATATAACCATTTACGTGAAACTATATTCTTTCCATGAGGTAACTTGACTAAGTCCCAAGTTTGATTAGCAATTAAAGAATCATATTCCTCTTGCATGGCTTTCTGCCAATGAGGTTGAGAGTTAGCTTGATCAAAAGACTTAGGATCGTTAGAATTCATAATAGTAGTCATCAAAGCATAATTACAATAATTAATCCTTCTATGTTTAATTCCACCAGATCTAGAAATGTAATCATCACCTTCATTGATTAAGTTTTGAGCCCATTTAGGTTTACGTTTAGTTGTAATGGAATTATCACTAGAGGAAGAATCATTAGTAATAAAAGTATCATTAGTATCTACTTGAATATCATGAGGTGTAGGTGCAAAAATAATAGGTGGTACTTGATTTGAAGGATTAAGAGGAGGAGTAAGGTTGAGAGAAGGAGGTTGGTCCTCCACTAGCACAATTTTAATGCCACTGAATTCTGCATCATGTGTAGTAGAGCAATCATGGACTCCATTTTCTGCAATACAAACATCTCTAGCAACTTGAACTTTGTTAGTAGTGGAATCATAAACACGATAACCTTTAGTGTTTTCATCATAGCCAACAAACATATAAGGAGATGACTTAGCATCTAATTTATGCCTTTTCTATTTAGGAGTATGAACATAAGCAATAGAACCAAAAATTCGTAAATGATGTAAATTAGGTTTCCTACCAGACCAAGCCTCTTCTGGAGTGATAAGCTTGAGAGCTTTGGTAGGAGTCCGATTAAGGATATAAGTTGCACAAAACATGGCTTCAGCCCAAAATTTATAATGCAGATTCTTAGCATGCAACATGCTTCTAGCCATTTCAACAGTGGTTCGATGCTTTCTTTCCGCCACACCATTTTGTTGTGGTGTATAAGGAATAGTAAGCTCATGTTTAATTCCACACGATTTCAAATAAGAATGAAAAGCATTATTCACATATTCCTTCCCATTATCAGTTCTAAGAATTTTAAGTTTAAAACCAGATTGCCTTTCAACATATAACTGAAATTCAATAAATATATCAAGAACTTGATCCTTGCTATGCAAAAAATAGATCCAAGTTCGTCTAGAAAAATCATCAACAAAGGTAAGTGCATACCGAGAACCTTGGATGGAGTTATTCTCCATGGGGCCCAAAAGATCACTATGGACAAGATGCAACTTATGAGTTTCCCACCATGATTTTCCACTTGGAAAGGGCTCCCTATGCATCTTACCACTCATACAACCTGTACAGGCAATCTTGGAAGGAATAATGTGAGGCAAGCCATCAACCATATTATACTTTTGCATGAAAGTAATATAATCGAAATTTAAATGGCCAAGTCTCTCATGCCATATATTGAAATCAATAGAAGTATGTAGTGAATATCGTGAACTAGCAAATTCATGGAATTTAAACAAATTGTCATTATCCATTTTAGCATGAGCAATCACTTTTAGAGTTTGAGGATCTATGATATAACATGTATCTTTGTAAAATTCAACTTTATAGTCTTGACATAACTGTGAAACAGAAAGCAGATTAGTTTTCAAGTCAGGTACATATAATACATTATGCAATTTACCATTAGGAATAGTAACATCACCTAATCCTTCAACTTTACAAGTCTGATTATTAGCTAACTGAATAGGAATGTTAGCAATATCAGGTTGTAAAGAATCAAAAATTTCTTTATGAGAAGTGACATGTTGTGATGCACCACTGTCAACAATCCATTCTAAAGGTCTACAAAGATTAAAGCTACAAGTAAAAGCATGACAAGGATTAAAACCAGTAGAGTTACTTTTTTTATGATTTGAGTTTTGATTATTGGTACTATTATTCATAGGTTTTTTATCATTTTGCTTTTTAAAACAGTTATTGACAATATGACCATCTTTGCCACAATAAGAACAATGAGGTTTGGAATTGGAATGATTCCTTTGATTATTAGTATTACGAGTGTTATTAGGATGATTGGTATTATTATTATATTTCGCATGAAATTTATTGTTGGAATTATTTGAATTAGTATTATATTGTTTGTGGTTATTATTATTATTAGAATGAGAATTATTATTTGAATTTCTAGACACAAATGCATGTTCAGTTGATTTAAGGGTACCAAACTGAATTAGCTTAGCTTCTTCCTGTCTTAATAAAGTTTGAAAAATAACATAAGTTAACTGAGAAGTTAAAGTAGGAATAGCAAGCTGTGCATGAATATTAGTTATAAAACTGTCTAGGAAGACACTTTTTAAGAATAAGATGAATTAAACGAATGTCCTCTAATTGAACACCTAAGGCAATAATTTGACTTTTACGAGAATCAAATTTTAACAGAAATTCATCCATACTTTTAAAATCTGCATACCTGAGATCTTCAAGTTGATCCTGCAACTGTATTTTGTGGTATTCATCTCCACTGTCATACTTGGTTTTCAAGATGGACCATGCATCATGAGCCTTAGAACAGTGAGCAATTAACACATATAAATATGGCATAATGGAAATACCAATTAACCCTAAAGCTTCTTCATTTTTAGATTTTCAAGTATCTTTCTCGTCTTGGGTAGCCGCTGAACCAGGTTCAAGAGAAGGATTAGTGGCTATTTCGAAGAGGTGTTTAAAACAAAAAATAAATGAGATATGAGTTCTCCAAGAATGATAATTAGAATAATTAAGTTTTATTTTTGGAATTAAGGTTGACATGATTAGAAAAAAAATTTCTTTTTTTTTTAAAATTCCTTAATTTGAAAATCAAATTAATTGAGAAAAAAAATCTTGTTTTTTTTATATATAAAATTAAGAATATATTTTTTTTCAATTATTTATTTGAAAGAAAACAAAAAAAATTTATAAAATGAATTTTTTTTATTTTTTTTATTTTTTTAATAACAAAATGAATAAAAAATTATGTGATATAATAAACGTTATATGGTTTTTTGTTTTTTTTAAAGAAATGAAACAAGATTTTAAAAAGTCGGTGAAAGGGCGGGCAAAGAAGGCGGAGTTTTTTTTTTAAAAATGCGCAGTGCGCATGTGGAGGATGAGAGGGGAGCAGAGCGTAGGTGACGGCTGCCGCGTGGCCAAAGCGGCGGAGGTGGTTGGTTGGTGGAAAAGGGTGGAGTTTTATGTTTTTAAAAAATGGTTCAAAGAAGATATGGATGAAGCCGCTGGCGTGGTTGCGCAGGCGGCGGTTGACGCGTGGCCTGAACGCAGGCCACGCCTTAGGGTTTACCGCTGGTGAGAAGGGGGCGGTGGAAGCGGTGGATCAGCGGTGGAAGAAAAACAAAAAATGACAGAGGTTTATGTTCGCGGCAGAGGACGCAGTGTTGGGCGCAGGTTGCGCGCGGCAGCGCTGATAGCGCGTGACGGTGCACGTGGCGGCGCTATGTGCATGCGGCGGTGCTATGTGCACGCGGCGACGCTATGTGCACGCGGCGGCGCTGGCGGCTCGCGGCGGTGTGTAGGTGGTGCGCGGGTGGCGCGTCTGCCCAAACAAATGTGAATGCGCAATTTTAAAAAAAAACAATTAAATGCAATGCATATAGATTTATAAGGATTAAAATCCTATGAAAATATCTATGTTCTATGTTTGAAATTTTCAAGAGCATATAACAAATAGATATAGAACAATATATTAGAAGTTTTTTTTAAAGAGAAGGAAAAAAAAATTGTTTTAAAGGAGTAAGAAAATTAGAGACTTATTGAAAACTTTACTCATGTAATACTTCTTGTTTTGGCGGCATGCCTTCCAAAACAAGAAAAAAAAATTGAAATTTAACAAGAAAACCCTTTGGCGGCAAGCCTTCCAAAGAGGGTTAGTAAAAAAAATATGAAACCTGCCTACACAAGATATGTTAAAAAAGAGCTAAAATCACAACACAAACTTCTTCTCTCAATAACGTCTCCAAATAAGGTGTGCTCCAATGAATGGCAACCTTCAACACAAAACTTAAAACAAGGATTAGATAGCCAAGCTCTGATACCATGTAAGAAATGATAATGTTGAGCAAGGAACGAGAAACAATCCAAGTAAGTTAAGTGTGAAACAATGTTACCATAAGATAAGCAAACTCCAAGAGCATACACCAAGATGGTTCAACAATGGAGACAAGGATTTATAAGGGGAAAGCAAAGAAAACCCCTTGTGAGTATTATGAATGAAGGCAAATGCCTAGAGAAGAGAGAGAGAGAGTGTTGGAGCAAAAGTAGCTCAATACAATAACATCAAGTGCTAAGAGTGTGAAGAAGAAAGGAGGAGCATCTCTTATATAGAGATGAGAAAGGAGTTGCATTTGTAACTCCCATTTCTATGAATGCCACATTCATAATAGGTGTGTGCAAAGTGTCACAATCCTCTTAAGGAGGATAAACTAAATAAAGAAATAAACAAGAGTTGTCCTTACATGTGGAATAAAGGACAAGCAATGACATGTCCTCCACATGTGTACAAGAGGACAAACTACATTTAGGGACCCTTGGAATATCCCAATTAATATATCCAAGGAAAGATTAACCTTTCTAATAGAAAATAACCAAGAAAACTCAAATAGGTTTATCCTACCTTGATCCTTTCATTGTGAAATATGAATAAAAAGGAGGATCTATTAGGCCCTACCCTGATTTTGTCTAAGAGGAATAAAGAAAGATGAGAAATATAAATGAATAATGAAATCACATTAAATGGGTGGTAAACCACCATTTAATTGAAGTGCTTCTAATTTAAGATGGTATAGAGATAAAGTGTCAATTTACTTGAGTTGACAATGATAATAATACTTTTGAGTGTTTGGAAAGAAAAGTTGAAAAATTGTCTTCCTTAAGGTTGTTTGATTTTAATCAAGTCTTTACAGTGGAGTAGTGTGAAGCTAGCAAGTTTTCCACAGGGGTAGTATTGAGTCAAGAAAACCAACCTATGGGGTTCTTTTTAGATAAACTTAATGAGGCTAAACATAGGTATTCCACCTATGACCTAGAATTGTATGCCATAGTCCATGCCCTAAAGAAATGGAGGTACCATTTGTTGCCCAAAGTGTTTATAGTCTACATTGATGATCACACACTTAACTATTTGAATAGACAAGAAAAGTTGAATAAAAAATATCTCAAAAGTGTTGAACAATTGCAAACCTATACCTTTGCCATTAAAGACAAAAAGGGTGCTACTAATAAGGTGGTAAATTCCTTAAGTAGGAGAGTACTCAGTATTTAGGAGATGCATTTACAAAACATAGGGTTGGATTCCTTAAAATACTTGTATAGGGAAGATAAAGACTTTGCTGAGACATATTATTTTTTCTTTGTTTATTATTGGCTATCATGTTGATTATTCTAATTGTAGTTTTTGGATGGATTGTTTCTTAAAGGGCACTTACTTTGTATGCCTCAATGCTCCATGAGTGAAAATAGAATCAAATAAAAACATCTTGGAAGTCTTGGTGGACATTTTGGTCTTGACAAGACCTTGGAATAGGTGTAAAATTATGTTATTGGCCTAATATTCAAAGTGATGTTAGGAAGATTGTAAAAAAATATTCTATTTGTCAAAGAGAAAAAGGTACTTCATCTAAACAAGGGCTCTATCAACCTTTGGCTATACCTACAAGACCTTGGGAATACCTTAGCATGTACTTTGTTCTAGGCTTGCCCAAAACATCTAAAGGATTTGAAAATTGGTATGTGGTAGGGAATAAATTCAACAAAATGGCAGATTTCATTCTATGCAAGTGCACCAATGAGGCCTCATACATTGAAATATTGTTCTTTAAGGAGATTGTTAGAATTCATTGTCTTCCTCTTAGAATTGTTAGTGATGGGGACTCCAAATTTGTAGGTCATTTTTGGAAAATCTTATGAAAAAATATGGGAATTAATCTCTCTTTCTCATGATCATATCATCCATAGTTTGATGAAAAAATTGAGGTTGTCAATAGGTTATTAGGCAAGTTGCTCAGGTGTTTCACCAAGCAACATGAACTATCATGGGATTTGGTAATAGGTCAAGCTAAGTATGCTTATAATAAATTGATTAACAAAAGTATTAATAATAATCCATTTGAATTTGTGTATGGATGTCATCCCAGAGGGATAATGTAGCTCAAAATGGATAAAATAAGTGCACAAGGTAAAATGTTAGTAGAGAATACGAAGGAGGTACGTGGACATGACATGAAGAACTTGCAATAGAGCACACAAAAGTATAAGGCTCAATCAGATCAAACTATAAGGGAAGCACACTTCAAAGTGGGTGATTTAGTGATGGCATATCTAAGAAAAGAAAGATTACTAAAGGGTTAATGTACTAAATTTCTCAAGAAGAAGATTGGACCACTCAAGGTAGTGCATAAGTTTGGATAATGCATATAAGGTGGAATTTTTCCCCATCTTGAGCATTTCACCCATCTTGAACAATGGTGATTTTTATCCATTCAAGGGCACTGTGGCATATGTAGGGTAGAGAGATACTTTGATATAAGAAGAATTATATTGGGTCAAAGACCTTTCTCCTATCCAACCTTTGTAGTTGGAGTGTATCGTATCACTAAATAGACAAGGAAATGAATCTATAAAGAAAATTCATTGAAGTGGCCTACACTCCCTAAATTAAAGGTCATTTGGATGGCTAAAGTAGATATCCTCAAGCATGGAGCTATTGTCCAAGCCTTATCAACTCAAGAGAATTGAGGTTTTACCTACCCCACAAGTATGGTGCAAGAGAACCTCCAATTATTGTGATGTCTTGTTAAGGATTTGTAATAAGGTCTAAAGGTGTCAAATCATGTTGGGTTGAACCTAATTATATCCATTTTACTTGAGAACCCTAAATGAGGCTTTAGTCAACTTTTGGATTAAAAGCCACCAAGTGGCTCAATATTGTAAACAATGCTTAAACAATTCTTAGGCATGATCAATTTTTTTATGATGTACAAAACCACTCAATGGTGACTTTGAGCACACATGATGTAAAATTATAATGTTGCAACTATCGCAACAATGTCGTAAAAATGTCAGACCCAAAAATAATTTATGATTGAGTGCAACAATTCCAAGACCAAATAAAATGATTTGGAAACAAAATTTGAAGTTTTTTTTATCAATTGAGGTAGTACAAACAATTTTGTGCAGTTATAGTTAACGATTCTTCCTCTGTTTTCATATTTTCTTGTTAGTTTTTGTATTGTAGGTATTGTTTTTTTTATTGATCTAGCTTTGCATTCAATTTGGTCTTCAAACTTAGTGAATTATCTCACTAAGGAGCTTTTTTTAAAGTGTTGAAGTTGAATGTATAGAGAGAGTCATAGTTTTGAAGCTCATTAAGTTTAAAACTTGTACAAACTCAGGGTTAGGAGAAAAAATGGCCATATCCTAGCATTCCACTATTAGAATCTTAATATCTTACTTGGAATACTAGGATAGACTATACAGTATGTTTCCATTTCAAATTTGGAGTTTTGAACTTCGATCTAGTAATTGTAAAGTGATGCCCTAGGCTAATCACTAGGATGTGGTGAGGCAAGAAATTGAGGAAGAAGATTAATAGAATTGCAAGGAGGATTAAATGGTGGAACCTAATACTTAGGGTTCCTTGAGAAGGAAAAAATCTATTTGAATGCCCAAAACTTGAGGTGAGTCAATTGGTGAAGTATTTTAGAGTTAACTTGCAAAGTTGGTCTTAGTTTGCAAACTAGGCCTAATCTTGCTCAATCTGGGTTAGGAGGTTTATGAGAAAAACCTAGTTTTTTCCTCAATATTGTTTAGTATCTCCAAAAAAGTGTTCAAATCTACCATTTGACTTGGGGTTTGTTTAGAAGCAAACATAAAGAAAGTCACAATAATCAATTAGGAGGGCTAGTTGTATTAGGTCTCTTTTAGGCCTTACTCCAACAAATTAGATTGTAGGTTTTCTTGGGAAAGAAACAAAGTATTAGTAGTTACATGTTGAGCCTAAAAAACCTCTCATATCATTCATACTCCATGAAAATTTCTAATTTGATTAGATCCTAGTTGGTAGAGATATTGTGGAGAGGTAATCATTGGAAAGGATTAGGAGTCAAGACTAGTTTGGTTGGGGAGTTTGTAACTCAACCAAGAATTGTTAGATTCTCTTATCACATACATTGGGAATGTGGAGGGAAAGTTCAAAGTGAGGTTTGGGGAATGATACTTGTGTATTGACCATTGGATGGTTATTAGGACCTTGAAAAACTAGGTTAGTGGTTAGTTTGATTAAACCACAAACCCCTATGGATCAAGAAGAATACATACCAATTTTACCTTAGTTGAGAATAAGGGGGAACCATTTGGACACCTCAATAGGGGGAGCATGTCAATAGCCTCACTACAGTCTCTAAGAAGATTAAGATCAATACAAGCCTCCTTTAGTATGGAAAAGGTTCTCTTATGTGAGTGAGGGATATTAAATTTATCAACTAGCTCTTGCCATTCTATAATTTTTTCATCAAAGATGATGTTATTGAATTTTTTGATACCATTTTTGGACCAATACTCGATAGAGAAACCTTGGATAAGGTATAGGGACTTCTCCTTTCTTTAAAGATTTAACTATATTATTTTTTATCCACAGATATTAAGTTCTTGATCCATCAACCCATTTATTGAGGTCGACTATCTAATGTGTTCCCAATCTTTTTAGATATCTTGAAAAACCAGGGAGACTTCAACTTTGAGTTTCCATTTACTAGAGAGAAGGTCATTGACGTGTAATCCTTTCCAAGATTTTGTAGTAAAGGGTACTCCCTAGCGACATTTCTAATTAGTATCTTCCAAGGCTCATTCCCCTAAGTGGCCTTAGCAATCCATTTAACAACCACGGATATACCTTTCAATGTCATCTCTTTCAACCAAAGTCCACTCATCTCTTTCCTTCTAACACACCATTCTTATTTAAGAACATGTCTTTTTTTTTTTCTCCTTTTCCACCAGATAGAGGAAATCCATGATTTCCTTTTAAAAATAAGTGTTGTTGGCTTGGTTGAATGCCAAGAAGAGGAGCAGTATACATTATATGTTGATAGAAATTATTGGCAAACTTGCATTTTTCATGCCAAAGACAAATACCTATTTTTCCACTTGGAAAGCTTCTTGTCAATCTTATTTCTAACCCAATCCCACATTGCAATAAGATTAGGATGGACCAAAGTAGTAATTCCTAGGCATCTTACCTGGTGATTTGGACCCCCAAAAAATAACAAATCTATCACACTAGAAAACAGAGTGCTCATCCCAACCTAATATAGAATATTTGAAGGTATCTATCTAGGAAATAATATTACCACTATTTTTTTAGATAGTTCGATTATCATAGCTATATTATTTGCATGTTAGATGTTGGTTATTTCCTTCTGGTTGAGATGCAGAATCCCTTTGACCTTAGAGTCATCTCTAAGTATATAGAACAAGGAGTTTGTACAAATGAAAAATAGTGCAGGGACTAAAGGGAAACCATGTCTAATAGATTTGGAAAGGATAAATGAGTTACACATAACAACATTAATCTCCACCAAAGTTATGGCATCAATCATGAGGGGAAAACCTATTTTGTTAAAAAAATGAGGGAACCCTAGTCCTTCCATCATCACCATGATATGCTATCATATATCTTTCCATAATCAATAAAAAACATACAAGCCCATTGGCCTAAACTTCTACCCTAGTCCGTAGCCTCCCAAAAAGTAATTAAATTTTCCATAACATATCTTGCTTTAATAAAACTAGTTTATATAGAGATGATTGTTTTGGGTAAGATGTCTTCTAGTCTTAATGCAAGTATCTTGGAAAGAATCTTCTCAAACACATTGAGTGGAGTAATAGGCCTCTAATTCTTGATCAAGGCTTTATGTCCTTCCTTGGTAATAAGTTTAATAAGTCTCAAGTTAGTAACAAGACCATGAGATCTTGACTCTATAGCTTCATCATACATAGCAACATAAGATCTTGCCAGATCCATTCAAGTTAGCACTATAGAATTCTATGAGAAGCCCATCAAGCCCAAAAGCCTTCTCATTGCCTATCTTCAAAACTACATTAGTAATTTCTTCTCTAGATAGATGTTGGTCAAGCATCTCACTATCTACCCTATCCATCTTCTTCAAAACTTTGAGTAGAATTTGGAAAAGCATGAAGGATATTCCTCTATTCCTTAATGTCCTTACAATCTTCCCAAATTTATACATTCAGTCTTGTCTTTGACTTCCTTATACTTCTATTAGTTTCTTCCTATATGGTCATGGCCATTTGGGTATTAGGCCTAACAAAAAAAAAAGGGTAGCCAGATTCTTATCTGTATCTTGCTCTCTTCCATCTCCTTCTTCACTGCTTGTCCTACATTCGAACTTGGCTCCTGTTCAAATAGGTACTTCATTGTTGAGGGCTTGCTTCAAGGATCTAGATTGTTTGAGCCATGTCAATGGTTTGCTTTGCAAAGAGAAGCCTTCTTTGGTACCTAGAGAGTTAGTTTCCATGGCAAAATAGACTGACGACCCAAGCACATTAACACTATCTAAAAATAGTAATAAAGGGCAGAGTAATGGAGGATGGTCTTCCCCTAGTGGGGAAAGCCTCCCCACTTTCAACCCTAGAGTTCAACCGTAGAGCCCTCAAGGTTTTCCTTCTTTCTCTATCCTTGGCATATTGACAAAGTACCTAATTAGCACGATATTAATGCATTTTGTTTTTTTGATGAATAGTCCTTTTCTATTAATAAAAATATACTAAGAATACAATAAAATGTATTAATATTAACAATGTCGCAATACATTTTATTTTTAACTTAACAACCATACATGGATTCACTAAATTAACTCAACTTGATGTCTTGCAACATAACAATATCCAACCAATAAATGTAGTGCATTTTTTTTTATCATGTTAATTAATTTGATAGGCTTGACTTATTTTTATTTAGTTGAAAATGACATCTAATGGAATTTGTATGAGCTTCTATTTAGTCTCTATAAGTTCTATAGTGTTAAGTAATATTTATAGATTAGTTATTAATTTCTCAATAATTTCAACATTTCATAAGTAAGCATTGTTTATGTGCATGACATGTTGTATGTGCAAAATAAAAAAAGGCATGGCTTAGCAAAGACTAATGATTTTTTTTTCCCTCCCCATTAAACTATTTTTTTGCCTTTTATATAATATCAACATTTTCGTCCTATTAGAAACATGTGACAAATTCAATACAACATAAATTAATAATAAATAATAATATTTTATTATAATTTGAGAGTGTCTAAAAATGACATATGCAATAATGCAAGAATTTTGATTTGATAATACTTATAAAATAGTCTAATAAATATTTTCATATTCTATATGAAGACTAAACATATTCATCCATTTATTCATAAATATTTTCATATTCTATTAATCTACATTGAAAAAACTAAACGAATTCATCAATTCATTCATAACATAATTTAAAATGAATTTCTTATACTAAATAAATCATCTATAAAATTTTAAATATATTTTACCATTATTATAAAATTCATATATATATATATATATATATATAATTTTTTTTTTTCCAATTTTAAATGACTTCTAAAGCAACCTGAAATAACTTTCACATAGTAAGAAATTATCTCATAAAAGTTTTATTATATGAGTGACCAATTCAAAATGCAACTACTATAAACTCGGAATCCACGAGTTATCAATCCATTTTTTCTGAGTGGAAGCCCTAACTTACACTCATACCGAACACCATGTTGTGCCGCGACCTGTGTGCTGTTGCAGCAGCTTCCATCTTCTCCACTTTATACCTGAAGTTGTTTTCTATCCACCCATATCATGTTTATTACAATGCTTTCACAACAGAAGCTCATTCACAGAGCCTCTTTTCATAGTTTGCCTCCTCCAAACTCAACATGTCTGAGGTCGAGATCACTCGGGCTTTGAAGTCAGCCCCCAATCTGCAGAACCTTCGAACTCTTGACAACGTAGAGAAGATCATTCATTCGTTAATGAACCACGGTTGTACTGGATCTGAAGCTGCCAATATATTAAGGAAACAGTACCAGCTTATCGCTTCTACAGAAATAATATTGGAGCAAAAGCTCAAACTAATGGAAGATTTCGGTTTTCTGGGCGGAGATCTGGCCAAACTAATGACGAAAAATTCATCCTTTTTGCGCAATAGCCTCAAGAGCAACATTCTTCCAACGATGGAGTTTCTGAAGAATGCATTTCAGTCCCAGGATGTGCTTCGGAAAGCCCTTTTTAAGAAGACCAAGACTTCTGTGTTGTAGCTTGGAGAACACCCTGAAGACCTCGCTTGCTTTCTGGGAAGAATGGGGTTTTTCTGGGACGGAGCTCGCAAGCTTCTTACAGGTATACCCAGAGGTTCTCATACGAACATCTCTAATGCCCGCACAAGTGAATCTCATCAACAAGATTTGCGCCGGCAAAATGAGCAAACGTTACAAATATATTGTGAGTAAGGTGGCTATGAGGCGCGTGGAAACGCTAGAGGCCAAGATAGAGAATCTCAAACTCTGCGGGCTCATGGCTTAAGAAACCTGGCAACTCCTGGAAGCGAATCCTAAAATCTTCACTCTGTCTAAGGAAAATGTTAAGGAAACAATGAATATTTTAGTTAATAACATGCAGTTCCCGGCAAATTATGTACTGAAGGACCCTAGGATATTAACAGTCAGTTTGGCGAAGACTTTGAGGCCCAAGTTTCTCGTTTGCGAGAAAATCAAAACCACTAGTGACTCCAACCGTTCTTTTTCGACGGTATCGGCGATGCCAGAGGCAAAGTTTATTAGCAAGATTATAAAAGAGCACTCTGAATCTAAAGCACAGTGGACAATTTATGAAAATGCCGTCCCTAGTGCCTCCAAGCGCACCAAGGGCTGAAAGAACACATAATCCTGGATGGAGAAATAGAGAGGCAGTAGTCATAAGGCACACGAAAAGAACTGATCTAGTCGCTCTTCAAGTAAGGTAAGCAATGCAGACATTAAATATTTTAAGTGAGCTGATTGCGATCGTCACTGTCATTAAGTTTGATATAATTGGTGAATATTTAATGCAAAGATGTTTTGATAAATCTGAAAATTATCTTAGAAAATTTCTTGTTATGTTCCAAATGGGAACCATGCTAGTGCAAGGATTGAACAATCCATTCATAATATTTAGAAAACAAGTTTCATAGCCCCCAAATGTTTATACAGAGGTTGTAATTATGGGTTTGATGTAGCAACATTTACAACACCGAAGTGAGTTCTTCAATAATATATGATGATGAAACCAGGAAACCAAAACAGTAGGGTTTTGCATTTGCTGTGAAGTTCATCAACAATAACATCACAAAAAATAAATAGGTGGAAGTCAGCTAATAAATAGTTTAAAGCAGAATTTTTGGACTGAGCCTGATCAGGTCAATTTCAGGCTCTAGTACAATAAATTTAAAAATTGTATTTTTGGAGAAGTTAGAGTTTCATTGTTTCCAATTCCAGATCTTCAGCTCCTCACTATTTAAACTGCAAGGAACACAATGCTGTGTTACACCTAGCAGAAAACACTCACGATTTAATGAAGTTGAGAAAATCCATAGATTAAGCAAGTTGCCAAGGGTTAAAAAATTTAAAGAAACTGCTGCTAAATAAATGAACGATGAAAATGATGATGAGTTTCTTAGGTTTTCGTGTTAAGTGTTTTCAATAATGATTTTGACTTTTTAAAACAAGGTGGTCCAAGATTAATTGAGCTTGAGAAATATTCTACCAAAAACAGAGAAATGTAGAAGAGTGCAGGTTTCTGTCAAAATTCATGAGTTGATTGAGTGAATGCAACAAATGCATGTCCTCAGGTCTTTGCGAGCTGAAAGTTGATTTCAAGTTTTAACTTTTTGTAAGTTAACCACAAATGCGTCATCTCTCAAAACCATGTTTTTAACAGTGTTACCCTAAATTTGTGACAGGCTGACTCTGATGGGTTTCAGAGGTGAATTTTCTCACGCTTTCTGGATGGCAGTAAAAATAATATAGAAACAATGAAAGGTTACAAGAGTTGCAATTTATCATTTATGTAAATGGTATGAGTAAAACAAGCTCAAATTCATGCAGAGTTGATGCAGGGACATCCATGTGGAGGGAGCTGTGCAGAGTTTTTAATAACCACTCACTCCTACATTACAACTTTGACTGTATATTTAGCATGGGAAATGAAAGTGGTAGGGTAAAGCAGCATGGGAGTAAGTGATATTCATTTTTTTCGGCATTCGTAGCAAGGGCAGATTTTGGGGAAAATTTTGAAGTTCTTTTTGCGAGAATTTGAAGGGTTGTTTCTGCAACTCTGCTGTCCATTTTCTTTTACTTTGTTGTTATATATTTTAGATTTGTATGTGTTTTGAGTTTTGATTGAGACATATGAGAAAGGGGGTTCCACACTCCTTGCAAGAGTTATACTGGTGTTCAAGATTTGTATCAAAGACAGCAAATCTTAGCATTTTGTATCAGAGACATCAATTCTTACTATGTCTTTACCCTGTCTTTGGCATCTTGAATGAAAATTATACCATTAATTAGGGCGTTTCATATCAACAAATCCAGAAATCAGGCACTTGTGAATGGCCTACAAACCATGCATGCAAGATGCTACAATTCTCACTGTTAATTGTTGATCATAGAATATACTACCACTCTTTCATGTCATGTAGTGGGATTCTGCCAACAGTCAGTTTGGTGAAGATTTTGATGTAGGAGCATCCTAGGCTTTCTTGTGATCCTGATGTTGGGGGTATTTGGCTTTGGAGTTGTGGACTCAGTCACCAAAGGAGTGGTGCTTGGTTGTTGTTAAAAGTAGTGTTAGCCGAGGTACTCGGTCATTGAAGGGGCTCAATCGCTAAAGAGCTTGGTAGATACTGTTGCTCGGCACTTGCTGTTGTGCTCGACATGTATTGGTTGCTCGTCATGTGTTGGCTGCTTGGCATGTGTTGGTTACTCGACAATGCTTGGGAATTTGTTGACACTCGGCAATGTGTTGGTGCGGACTGGAGTTCTTGGTGCATTTGGCATGTGATTGTGATGTGGATCGATTTGAGAGTTTGTGTAGACCTATGAGTGGTCTTGTTTATCTTTTCTATGTGCTTTTAATATGTGTTGTAAAACGTGGGGCTTGTCCTAAGTATTTTTGTGTAGTTATTGCGTGTTAACTTCGGGTTAATGCGAGGGTTAACATTTTGTATTTAATGTTTGTTGTGAGCCAACTTGTGGCTTAAATATGCATTTAATGCAAGGGGTTTTATTTAATTTGAAATTGCTAGGCTGACATGTGGCTTAGTTGGGTATAAGTAAGGAGTCTTGTGGAGTCTTTAAATATGATCATCTAGCTTGGAGAAGGAGATGAAGTGGTGGAGAAAACTTTGAAGAGCTAGTCGCTGTGGCTTGGAAAACAAGGAGATTACTTGGTGGGCTTGTGAGCACAAGTTGAGATCTTCCTTGGAGGTTTCTACCAGAGTGCAAATCTGGACTAGTTGGGATTAGTGTTGTGAGTTGGATCTTGTGGGATCTTGTAGAACTGTTATTGTATTTGCTATTATATTTGGCCCTAACCCAGAAGGCCTTACAGCCGGGCATATTGCATGTGAACAGTTATTTTATAAATAAAGTGTTGTGATTTGGTATTAGAGCTTGCATTGTTGTTATCTTGTGTTGTGTTTCCACTGTGTGGTTATTGTTGGGGGCTAGGACATCTCCTTTGGGGATTCTTCTACCTTGCACTGCATCAGGTGGTATCAGAGCAAAGGTTGTTCCTGAGTGTGTAGATAGATCACCGAAGCTGAGGTAGTTTGCACTAGGATCATGGGTCGGAGAAGGTTGATTTGGTGGAGCCAATTGATCTTCTTGATTTGTGGATCTATTGCTTAGGGTTTGCGAAAATCTTGGAAGATGCCTCCAAGAAGATTGGACCCTAGGGCGATTGATGATCTTTGTGATGCTGTGGAAGAATGAATCTTAGAGAAGATGAGAGCAGAGTTCAAATCTGAGATTGCATTGATGAAGAGTGACATGATTGCTGAAATCGTGAGTGCTTTAGGTGGCGTACCTAGGCATGTGGGTACTGAAGGTAGTTATGAGGAAGTTGCCGAAGACTTTGAAGTTGTCAGATTGAGTGGTGAGGACAAAACTGATCGTGTGGAGAGACCTATTGGAATTAGGGCTGGTCAGTTTGCTCGACTTGGATCTCAGTTGAAGCTGAAGCATAAGATGGAGGTTTCTAATTTCTTAGGTACTTCGAATCTTGAATATTTGATTGATTGGATTGGCGAATTGGAAGACTACTTTGAGCTTGAGGATAGTGAGGATCCACTCAGAGTGAGGTTGGCACAAAGTTGAAGGGACATGGTGCAAGGAACTGCAAAGTGACAGAGAGGAGGAAGGTGAAATGGAGATCTCTAGATGGAGATTGATGGTGACTAAATTGAAGGCTAAATTCATTCCTACTGATTATGAACTTGAATTGTTTAAGAAGTTGTAGAATTTGAAATAGAAGGATATGACTGTGAAGGATTATACCGAGGAGTTCTACAAGTTGACTATTCGGTTTGGGCACAAAGAATTGTCAAAGGAGAAGGTAGCTCAATACATTAATGGTTTAAGATGCAATATTCAGGATCGGGTTGGTATGCTGAATATTTCTTCGGTGGAGGATGCTTATCAATATTCTTTGAGAGCAGAAAAGAAGTTGAAGAGGAAACATCAAGGTAATCCTTGAGGAAAGGAGAAGCAGAATAGCTTGGCACAAGCTAAACCGAGTGCAGAAGGTGAACCAAAACCTGTTGATTAGAAAAGGAGGACAGATGGAGGTGTGTTCAAAAGTAATTGTTTCAAATGTGGCAAACATAGATCTTTTGAATGTCCGATTGGTAGGACAACTGTTGTTGTGAATGAGGTTGAAGTCTAGGACAGTCAGCTTGTGCAAGGAGAGAATTTGCTGGCTCGGCGAGTATTGGTGGGTCAGAGAAAGATTGGATTCTTGTCAGAGGACTAGTTTGTTCAGGACTTGTTGTAAGTCTGGTGGCAAAGTCTGTAAGGTGATTGTGGATAGTGGTAGTACTGATAACCTTGTTGTTGAGGAGATGGTTCAAAAACTTGGCTTGAAGAGAGTGAGACATCCTTATCCTTATAGGATTCGTTGGTTGCAAGGTGAGCATGTTTTGAAAGTGAGGGAGCACTGCCTTATTAATTTCCAGATTGGGCAGTATAAGGATCAAGTGTTGTATGATATTTTGGATATGAATAGTTGTCATGTGTTACTTGGTAGACCTTGGCAGTATGATTGTAGGGCTTTGCATGATTGTGTCAGGAATGTGTTTACTATTGAGAAAGGTGGCAGGAAGTTTTCCTTGAGTCCTTTGCAGAATGAAGAGCTCAGTAGGAGGAACTTGAGTATTGGCAGCCGAGTTAAGTTGGCAGATTCTGAGAGGTTGGAGATAAACATACAAAGCAGACCTATAGAACACCTGTGATGGATATGAAGAAGAAGAAGAAAAACAAGGGAAAGAGTGCAAATTGAAGACTTAGAGGACATGTATGTGAAGAACTAGTTTGGGATTTATGTGCTGAATCCTAGAAGATGTTTTTCTAGCTTCTAGAACCTCTTTTCGAACTTGGAGTGTCTGATGCAGGAGCAACCTAGGCCTTCTTGTGATCTTGCATGTTGGGGGTAATTGGCTTTGGAGTTGTGGACTTGGTCACCAAACGAGTGGTGCTCGATCATTGTTAAAAGTAGTATTAGCCGAGCTACTTGGTCTTTGAAGGGGTTCGGTTGCTGAAGAGCTCGACAAATACTGTTGCTCGGCACTTGCTGTTGTGATTGACATGTGTTGGCTGCTCGGCATGTGTTGGTTACTCGACAATGCTTGGGAGTTTGTTGACACTCGACAGTGTGTTGGTGCCAACTGGAGTTCTTGGTGCATTTGGCATGTGATCGTGATGTAGATCGATCAGAGAGTTTGTGTGAACTTATGAGTGGTCTTGGTTATCTCTTCTATGTGCATTTAATATGTGTTGTAAACTTGAGGCTTATCCTAAGTATTTTTGTGTAGTTATTGCATGTTAACGTGAGGGTTAACATTTTGTATTTAATGTTTGTTGTGAGCTGACTTGTGGCTTAAATATGCATTTAATGCAAGGGATTTTATTTAATTTGTAATTGCTAGGCCGACTCATGGCTTAGTTGGGTATAAGTAAGGAGTCTTGTGGGTATAAGATATGATCATCCAACTTGGAGAAGGAGATGAAGTGGAGGAGCAAACTTTGAAGAGCTAGTAGCTGTGGCTTGGAAAACAAGGAGATTGCTTGGTGGGCTTGCAAGCACAAGTTGAGATCTTCCTTGGAGGTTTCTACTAGAGTGCAGATCTGGACTAGCTGGGATTAGTGTTGTGAGTTGGATCTTGTGGGATCTTGCAGAACTGTTATTGTATTTGGCCCTAACCCGGAAGGCCTTACAGTCGGGCATATTGTTAAACAGTTATTTTATAAATAAAGAGTTGTGATTTGGTATCAGATTTTGCATTGTTGTTGTCTTGTGTTGTGTTTTCGCTGTGTGGTTATTGCTGGGGGCTAGGACATCTCCTCTGGGGATTCTCTTGCCTTGCATTGCATTAGACTTTGAGGCCTAGGTTTCTGGTGTGGGGGAAAATCAAAACCACCAGTGACGTGAATCCTTCTCTCTCAACGGTATTGCTGATGACAGAGGCAAAGTTTGTTAACAATATTATAAAAATGCATCTCGAATCTGAAGCATTGTGGACAATATATGAAAATGCCGTCTCTAATGCCTCCAATCTTACAAAGAGCTAAGCGAAAATATAATTGTGGATGGAGAAACTGAGAACCAATACTCATAAGCCACAACGAAAGAACTGATCTAGTTGCTCTTCAAGCAAGGAATGCAACATAGACATTAAATAATTTAGGTGAGCTGATTGTGAACACCGCAGTCATTAAGTTTTATATAATTGGTAAGTATTTAATGCAAAGATGTTTTATTACAGCTGAAAATTATCTTAGAAATTTTAGTGTAATGTTCCAAATGGGAACTAAGCTAGTGCAAGGAGTGAACAGTCCATTCATAAAACACGTATCTGAGTCCCTAAATGTTTACAGACATTGTAATTATGAGTTTGATGTAGTAACATTTACAACACTGAAGTCGGTTCTTCAAGACTACATGATGATGAAACCGGTAAACCAAAACAGTAGGGTTTTGCATTTGCAGCGGAAGTTCATTAACAATTATATCACAAAACATTATAAGTTGAAGTCAACTAATAAATGGTTTGAAGCAGAATTTTGGGTGAGCCTGATCAGGCACTGGCCAGATAAATTAAAACATTCTATGTTTAGAGAAATTGGAGTTTTATTGTTTCCAATTCTAAATCTGCAACTCCCCACTCTTTAAATTTCAATGATCAGGTTGCTGTGTTACGTGTAGCAGAAATTGCTCATGATTTAATGAATTTGAGAAAATTCATAAATTAAACAAGTTGCTGAGGGTTTAAAAATTTAAAAAATCTGCTGCTAAATAAATGAACGCTAAAAATGATGACTAGTTTCTTAATTATTAGTGTTAAGGGCTTTCAATACTGATTTTGACTTTTTGAAACAATGTGGTCCAAGATTGATTAAGCTGTAAAAAATTTCTACCAACAATACTGAAATGTAGAAGAGTGCAGGTTTCTGTCAAAATATAGTGAAGGCAACTAATGCGTGTGATCTTAGGTCTTTGAGATTTGAAAGTTAAACTCAGGTTTTAGCTTCTTACAAGTCTACCACAGATGCATCATCTCTCAAAATCATGTTTTTTAACAGTGTTACCTAGATTTTAAAGGCAGGCTTGAGGCTGATGGGTTTTGGAGGTGAATTTTCTTTGAGAATCTTTGGATGGCAAAAAAAACAATATAAACTATAAAACATTGATATTTGAAACTTGAAGCACAAAAGTTTGTAAAATAGTTGTAAAAATATCTAATTTTCTTAGAGAAATTAGAGTTTTATTGTTTCCAATTCCAAATCTTCAACTTCTCACAATTTAAATTTCAATGAACAGGTTGCTGTGTTTCACGTAGTAGAAATTGCTCTTAATTTATCATTTAATGAATTTGAGAAAACTTATAAATTAAACAAGTTGCCGAGGGTTTACAAATTTAAAGAAACTGCTGCTAAATAAATGAATGCTGAAAATGATGACGAGTTTCTTAAGTTTTAGTGTTAAGGGTTTTCAATAATGATTTTGACTTTTTGAAACAAGGCAGTCCAAGATTGATTGAGCTTTAGACAATTTCGACCAAAAACACAGAAATGTAGAAGAGTGCAGGTTTTCGTCAAAATATATTAGTTGAGTAAAGGCAACAAATGCATGATTTGAAAGTTGATCTCAGATTTTAGCTTTTTGCAAGTTTACCACATATACATCATCTCTCAAAATCATGTTTTTAACTGTGGTACCTAGATTTTAAGGCAGTCTGATGCTGATAGATTTCCAAGGTGAATTTTTCTTGAGAATCTTTGGATGGCAATGAAAATAATGTATAAACTATAAAAGGGTTGATAATTGAAACTTGAAGCACAAAAGATTGCAAAGTAGTTGTAATTTATCATTTATGTAAATGATACGAGTAAAAGAAATGAAATTCAGGCGGAGTTGATGCGGGAACATCCACATTGAGGGAGGCTGGCAGAGTTTGTTTAATAACAATTCACTCGTACAATACAACTTTTTCTCTATATTTAGCATGGGATTGAAAGTGGTGGTATAACACAAGAGGGGGGGTAAGTGAATTTTGTTTCCGCATTGGTAGATTGTTTTCTAGGACTTATTTTAATATGTGGGGAGATTGAAGGGGCAGGTTTTGGGAGAAATCTTGAAGTTCTTTTTTTAGGGGCGGGAGGTAGTGGTGGTGGTGAAGGATTTTTGCTTTATTGCAGGTCTGGTATGTTTGTTTTGTGGGAATTGTATTTTGTTGCAGGTCTATGAAAGATCAAAATTATATGAGAATGTTGTAATTCCAAGTCAATAGACTCTCGCCATTTTTTTAGTGCAAATTTTGGGAGAAATTTTGAAGTTTTTTCTTTAGGGGTGGGGGGTAGTGGTGGTGGTAAAAGATTTTTTCTTTATTGCAGGTCTGGTATGTCTGTTTTGGGGGAATGGTATTTTGTTGCAGGTCTATGAAAGATCAAAACTAGACGAGAATGTTGTAATGCCAAGTCAATAGGCTCTCGCCATTTTTTAGTGCAAATTTGTTGCGTGTTTCAATAAGAATTTCTGCTGTCCATTTCTGTCTATTTTGCTATTCTATTATTCAGGTTTACATGTGTTTTGAGTGTTAATTGAGACAGCTGAGAAATAGGGTCCTTGCATAAAAAGCTATACTGCTGTTCAACACTTGTATCAGGGACAGAAAATCTCAGCATTTTGTATCAGAGACGGGAATTCTTACTTGTCTTTACCCCATCTTCAGCATCTTGAATGAAAATTGTACCATTAACCAGGGTGTTTCATATCAAATTATCCCAGATATCCTGCACTTGTGAATGACATAAAAACCACGGAAGACAAGATGCTACAATTCCAACTGTTAACACATCTACTGATGTAGTGATCATATAATAAACTACCACTCTACCATGTTAGGTGGTTGGCATCTGCGAACCCTCCTGGAATCTATATACAAGTGGTCTATATGCAAATATGTAATGCAGTCTTATGAATCTAATTATGAAAAGCATTTTTTTCCTGTAATTGAATAGTTCTTTACATTTTTGTGAAGATGACCTAATCACAGTCACCTTTTTTTAACATCTTGTTTGTCTCACTATCATCAAGGAGTGTAAGATACATTTAATTTAATCCATCAGCACAGAACAAAAAGATAAACTGCTATACTTCAAAATAGACCTATCAATGCAAAAAAAATATAAACATACAAGATATATTAACAACACCACAAAAAACCAGCTTTGTTGTAGCTTACTGCAAGCTTTCAACATGCACTTCCATGCATAGCGGCAACAAAGCTTGGGAAATTATCTTCATTTGAAAATAATTGATTTCAATTCAGTTACTTAAGAAATCCCTAAATTTGTTTGTGCCAAGCAGTTGATAGGTTGTGGTTTTTTAAGAGTGAGAGGAATTGTGATCACACAGTTATAATGCTAGGGAAGAAGATTTTGATTCATAATTTGATAAGTAGGAGATGTTTGCACAGCTAGTCAAATTGTGATATTGCTATCAGGATTTTAACTGCGTAGTTTTTAGTCAAGCTCATTGACCCATGTTTCATGAGTAGTGATTCACATGAATGTATCTCTAATGAGAATAAATGGGACACTTAGCACCCATTGGATCTAGGTGATGCTCACAAAGGTGAAGCACTGGGACTTCCCGGGAGGTCACCCATCCCAGTACTACAGCTTGAGCGTGCTTAACTACAGAGTTTCCTACATAAACCCACTCTGCTTGCAACCCCATTTGAAATCTGTTACCCCATTTGAAATCTGTTAAATATCATTGCAGGTCAATGAGACTGTAACAATGCATGTTTTCAATGACCTAATAAATAAGGAAAGAATTTTCCTACAATACATAGCATAAAATATCCCAAAACTATCTGCTTGTGTGTGCTTAAATGTTGAACAGTTTCCAATAATATTAGAAGAATTGCTTGTTACCCATGTTTAGAATGTGTAGAAGATGTCTTAGAAATCATGAAAAGAATGTTGTGAGAGTGAGAGTAATCTTACTGACTTATGAGAATCTGACACCTTCACTTGATTCAACATTGTTGAGCACTGCATTCAGTTGATAATGTCTAGTATTTTAATCCTAAATAAGAGCTCCTAAAGAGTTTGAGTCCCCATCATTTGTTAAAATAGAAGACAGATTTGTGTGGATAGCATAGCTTGTGAAAATTTGTGCCATGATTTAAAAACTCGGAACAGAGTTATGGCCAACTATATAACAAATTATCAGCATTATTCTCTTCAACAACAATTATTCAAACTCTTGGGATTGCTGAATTTCATTTATTGGGGTGGCTGTTGCTGTTATCATCCCTGATATTTCTGTTAGTGGTGAATATAATATTCAAATAAGGGCCGCTTGAAGCCCAGTTTGCAGAAAGTCAAAGTGGAAGGGTAACTGAATTGTTCCAAATGAAAAATCAAAATGTTTATACTTCCATCATACTTAAAAAGGTCGATGATACTAATAGAATTGAAAGAACTTAGAAAAGTCATTTATAATTTGGAACATCATTATTTCAAGACAGTAGATAATGCTATCAGTAACCTAACCTTTAGAACATGAAGGAGAATCTTCACCTGGGAGTTCCTTAACTATTCTGATGCATCCAATAAATTGTTTTTTAGGAGTGGATAATTTAATAATCAAACCTGAATGATGATAAATCGGACATTGGCCGAGTTGAGAGTGCTTGTCAACTTTGATGGTGCCAAAGAGGTTAATGAATGCAAGCATGGATTGCCATGCACTGTTTGTAATAATCTGGGGTTTGTAAAAAAATAAATTGATTTTTCATTTTCTCTTGTGGATGCAGATTGAGGATGAAATGAAGTCAGAGATCTCCGTGCAAGTAATTGATGTTTGTAGTATGTTTTATGCAAATCTATACGTTAAATATTTCCAATATAAATCTTGACTTTCTTCCGGAAAACCTTGCTTGTGATTTTATATTGAGGGTTTCGTTAATAGTTTAGAACCTCAGACAACGATTGTATGCCAATACAATTGCAAATATGATTGGATGATTTTGAAAGCTTCAAAATTGCAGTTTAATTTTATGCTATCAAATTGTCTTTAGAATATACTTCAGGTATTCCGACATAAACATGAGCATTGATTGAACTAAGCAATTCAGTTTCCTCAAATTTTTGGAGCATTTTCGATACTATTTTTTCTGTTTAATTTTTTTAATTATAAATATTACCATTAATTGCATCTCAGCTAAAGCTATATACAAACATAACTCCAAGATAAGACGTACAAGTTCACACAAGTCTTCTCAAGATATAAAACAAACAAATGCATCGATAAGCTTGTTGCACCAATAATCAATACAACCTTTGCAAACCAAATTATATGCTACCACTTGTACATATGTGAAAATTTACTATTTGAAGTCTACTCTAAGAACCTACACTTCACCTAAGTCTATTCATATGATTACAATTGCATCAAAATTTGTGTGTTATTGTATGATTTTATTATATTGCTTTCATCATTGTGGTATTAGCTAAGTGGTTGTCATCTAGCCTATTTGAAATATCATATATCCCACCACAATTCAAGTGACTCTTAACGGTAAGTAGTCATATTCTCATTCATGCATCTATGTATTGCAACATGTAAGCCCCTACATGATTTGAGAGTTTTCCTTTGCATGTTCTGGTGCAACCCTCTAGTGGGTGTGCTACACATTGTCCACTTGCCATGTATATAGGTGAAGATTCCAAATAGAGTATATGGGTGCAACACTCGAACAGAGAATCCATCCATCTATAGTTGGGGCCTATATCTATATATGGAGAAGCTCTCCCAGGGTGAGTGGGGGGTAGACGTTACAGTTCGCTACACTTCTGCCTCAGTTTTGGAGTCTAGCTCCTTAGGTTCACTTGGGTATTGATCCATCTGTGACTTCTTGCCTAGCCATATGATTTTATCTTATTGCTTTCATCATTGTGGTATTAACCTAGTGGTTGTTGTCTAGCCTATTTGAAATATCATTATATCACACAACAATTCAAGTCACTATTAATGGTAAGTAGTCTTATTCTCATTCATGATCCTATGTCCTGTAGTGTGTAAGCCACTACATGATTTGAGAGTTTTCCTTTATGTTTTGGTGCAAACCTCTAGTGGGTGTGCAACACATTGCCCACTTGTGGTGTGTATAGGTGGAGATCCCAAATAGAGTATGTGGGCACAATACTCAAATGAAGAATTGATCCATCCATAGTTGGGGGGTTGGGGCTTATATCTATATAGCGAGAAGCTCTCTCGGGGTGAGTGGGTGGTAGAAGTTGCGGTTTACTACGCTTCTCCCTCAGGTTCGGAGTCTAGCTCCTCAGGTTCACTTGGGCATAGATCCATCCCTGACTTCTTGCCCATATAATAGTAGGGCATCTTTTTTATCAATTGATGCAGTCGGTCAACTAGCTATTGAACAAGGAAGGATGCAAAACTTGATCTACTACGTAATCTCACTCTAATACTGGTGAGGTTTGTCAATTACATCATGAAGCAGCTTGATGACACTCTAGTAGACAACTTTAGATCCACCATAATGGATAGTTCCTTGCAACAATGTATGTTTATGTTTACATGTATTCATAGCAAGATAGGAGCAAGAGATGAGATTACACAACCATGTATCTCTTTTGGAAGGATGCTATGGACATAATGTTTAGATTAATAAATAATTGATTGTAGTTTTACATCTTGCTCATGTTTTATTTCTAAATGTTATTACATGACCAATGATTGTTCAGTATTTGCTTCTACTTCTGGACTACTTCTCACCTATGAGGAGTTCTTAGCTGCTGTCATTCCTTTTCTTGGTTCTTTTGTTGTTTTGCTTTCACATTCTTTCTACAGACACCGTTTGGTGCTTCCCCCCGCTGGCCTGTGCCCCTTTGTACTGTTTTCAGTCCCTCAAACCCTCGTTGGTCTCCTATTGGACATTAATAAATTTATCTTATCTTATCTACATATTGCACGTGAATTTTAGCATTTACTGTAATGCCCACTAGATATTTGTTTGGATCCAGGTCACTGTTACGGGTTGATATGACTATCCTCTCTATGTGGGATTTTTCAAAGCAATCATTCAAGCCTTGAATTGTAAAATTTTGTTCCTTCTGCATAATTTCTTGAAAAGCTTTTATGTTCTTTTTATAATTACGTATCGCTTTTGCCTAGTTGAGTTTGCAGTTAAAGTGATCAAATTGTTGTAGTCTATTAAATCAAAAGAGTGCTTTACCAAATGGCACTTTTTTACGTATTTAGAACACAAGAAAATAATAACGACTCTCTGTACACGAGACCTTTTTGCTTCATTGAACAACCTTTATCTTTGGAATAATATAAATATAAAGCATCATACCCAATATAAGAAGGCTCATTCGCTAGGTGTTACATCTTTACAATCACCAATTACTATCTAGAATAGTCACAACTAGCTTCTTGCTTCTATATTCATGAAAGGAAAGAGGTTTTATCAATTTCCAAAAAAACCCACATTTGCTAGGGGTTACATCTTTACAATAACCAATTACTATCTAGAATGGTCACAACTAGCTCCTTGCTTCTATATTAATGAAAGGAAAGATGTTTTATCAATGCCCAAAAAGACCTAGGTAATGGCAATTAAAAAAGCCAACAAGTTAAGATACATAATTTGCAATCCTAAGAGGAAAGTAACACTTAAATTAACAAACATGTTTCCTTGGTGATTTGTCCCACTCATTCCACATGGCTGAGCTTCCCAATCTTATATTTTTGTGCTTAAATGCCCTAGATCAATATTTACAAATAAGCTTTATGCATGGAATTCATTTGCAAATATCTTAATAATGCATGCCTTAAATCCTTGGTTGATGTGCAAGGATGGATAATGTTCTCATATTGGCCATTGGTGATGGAAATTAGACCCTTTGATAGAAGTAACATTATAACATTTAATAGGCATCTCCCCTGAACTCTGCGATGCTTGCGTCTGTGATTGTGACTGGTGTGCCTGCAAGGGTGAATGCTCCCATTTTTGGTACTGCCATTGTGTTGGCCAATGTGCGGGCCTCTTCCTTGGGTGTAGGGGTAGCTGGGTTTGGCTTGGCGTCTCCTTCCACTACTCCAGTCTCCAACTTTTGCGAGGCCCTAGATGGAATTCAAACTCTGTCCTCTTCCATCCTTGCCATTGGGGCTGGTTTTGGGGGCCCTTCTGTGGATGTTCCTACTAGAAGGGTTTGTTCTCCACCTCGTGGTGCTGCAGGTTGTTCAACCATCTCTTACGCTGATGTTGCCGCTTATGAGGGGGCTTTGAAGGTCAGGTTGTGCGTTCGGGGATCCGAGAACTTGTGCTTGTTGCTGTAAGTAACCTGATTATGATTGATTTAGAGTTTGATATTGTTGACGAAATCTCCACTTATGCCGATGACTTCTCTTCCACCATTGCTATTTTTCGTTTTAAGGGCTTCTGGCCCTCTGTCAGATTTGCATGCCTGGATCTCTCGAGTTTCGGAGCCCCTCATTTCGGAAACAACCTAATTTTACTTTGTGGAAAGGGGTTTTTTCATTGTGAAATTTGCTACTACTGAAGATAGAAATGACATCCTGCGTCGTGGTTTCTCATGGGGGGAGAAGTCCCCCTTGATGGCTAAACCTTGGTATAAGGATTTTGACCCATCGTCAGAATCCTTTAATAAAATTCCATTGTGGGTTAGGTTGTCGAATCTCCCCCTTCACCTATGGTTGGTCCTGGAGGCGGTGGGGGAGGCCCTTGGGGACTTCTTGCTGGTTGATACGACGTTTCCAATGTGTTTCAGATGACGTATGCTTGCATTCTTGTGGAGATTGATGTCTTTAAGGTACTCCCTGAAAAGATCAAGTTGGTCTCCCCTCTTGGCTCTTGGATTTAGTTTCTTGATTATGAGGGTATCCCCTTCGGATGTAGGAAATGCCACAAGATCGGCTACCTTGTTGTTTGATGCTCCTCTGAAAAATCTAGACTGAAGAAGTCTCTTTCTTGGTGGAAGGGGGTTTTAGATGATCACTACATGGTTCAGAAAGCCCCCTTCGTGAGGGATTGTGGCTCGTCTTAGAACACTTTGGTGGCAGATTCGGTGGCAGTTGATGATACGAATGCTACCCCAATAGTGGTGACCTCCCTTCAATTTTTGTCACTGGTGACTCAACTGTTGCCCCTCTTGTGGCTTCGTCTCTGGATGATGCTGCTGTCCCTCCTCTTGCTGTGGTCCAGATTTCTTCCTAAGCCGCAGGGGTTTTGGGGGCTGGTTGTGATGATGATGACTTTGTGTGGTAGAAGGTTGTTGGTTTGGTGGAGGATGGATGGACAACTATAAAAGTAAAAAAGGTCAAGCCCTCCACTCCAGCTTTGATATTGCATTACATTCTCAAAAGATGGGACCGAAAGGGAAATCTTAAGTCCTTGTCCCGTTTTGGCTCTCCTGGCTTTTTTTGGCCTGATGTCCTTTGTTGTATGGTGTGGTTAGGGACTTATTGTCTATCTCTTTTTTAATCATGGGGTTTCAGGTGCCCGTTCAAAACCTATTTTTGTGGCTGTGGAGTACTGTGTTATTTATGTTGCCACCCTGGTCACCTTTTTCTAGTTGGTGACCTATTTCACCTATGTGTTATACTATTGTTTGATATGGGCTTCATTGAATTTTTTTTCGATCTGTAACAGGGTTTTAGGCACCCTTCAAAACTTGTTTTCCTTAATAAAAAACATTAAATACCAATTCTCTCATGAAAGGCCACACCCTTTGGTTTTCTTAGTAAAGGGCATTAGGATCAACTAGAGACATCTCCATATCAACATATTACTACCTCACAAACTACCTTAATTGTTCTTCAATATTGAACTTTTGTCAAATATAGAGCCACCACTGCTCCATCTTGGTAGTCCAAGTGATTGTACCACAACCCAATTCGAAAACATACCAAGAAGTTTGTTGTTCATCAATTGAACTTGTCCATTCTAAGTTTGTAAAACCAATAAGTCTAGGACTGCGACTTCTTTTGCATAGAAGACCTAAACCATAAGTGCCCGTTATATAATATTGAACACCCTTTACTACTACTCAATAATAAACTTTGGGAGGTCTCATGAAGTGCAAAATGTGGCTCATTGCAAAATCGAGTGAGGCCTAGTTGTAGTAAGGTAGACAAGACTACCTACCAATTGCTTGAATGTTGGTTTATTCACCATAGATGAGTTTGATTTGGCTATTAGCTTCAACTCTTTCTCCATAAGTGTGGATGTTGTTTGTAGTCTTCCATGTGAAACTTGTCAACAGATTGCAAACATACTTAGATTGAGATAGGAAGATACTACCTTTAGTATGCAAAGCTTCAACACTAAAACACTAGTGCAGATGTCCCAAGTTTATCACATTGAAGGATTGACACCAAATTTGTTTGATGTCAGTCAATTTTGATATACCAATCGGGGAGCATATTTCAAGCCATAGAAAGATCTCACCAGTCTACGAACATGATGTTCTATTCAACCTTGAAACTAGAAGGTTGTGTCATGCAAAATTCTTGCAATTCATTGTTGAGGAAAACACTCTTAACAATCCATTTGATGGACTTCCCATCCAAACTAACATGCTAAAGCAAGAATGAGCAATATGGCACTCATTTTGGTTGTTGGAGCAAAAGTCTCCTCGTAATCAATGCCTTTTATTTGTGAGAACCCCTTCACAATGATACAATATTTGCACATGTCAAGGGCCTCATCAACTTCATACTTGACTATAGAGACCCATTTACAACTAATGAGATGATTATCTAGAGGAAGATCAGAAAGAATCCAAAGAATCCAAGTGTTATTCTTTGTAAGATTTGGATGTTTTCGCTCACCATTTTGATTGAAGAGCATAAGAACTGACATTAGATGTCAAATGAACAAAAGGAATCAATTCAATAGGATGAACATCATATGGAGAAAATTCAAGTAGGACATCATCAAATTTAGTGTCTACATGATCCCTCTCATGAATTGAACCAAATGGAAAACAAACACCCAAATTAGTAGCCTTGAAAAGTTGATTCTCATAATTCTCTACATGAGAAAAGTTGAAAAGGTCTGGGATGTTCATCAAAGACAACATCGCAACGAAAGATAAGATGATTAGCATCTACATCAATTAGTTGGTAAACATTGGGGTTGTCATTATGCTCTATTCCCCTTGAACAAAACTTTTTGAATCCTAGAATCCAACTTGGGGTGTTGGGCATTTGGAAGCTAAACATATGCAAAAAAACCAAAGATTTCTAGATTACCGATCATAGGTTTGCAACCAATCCAAGCTTCTTCAAGAGTCTCCCCCTTAACAACCCATGCGTGAGAACAAGTAAGGAGATGTTCTGCAGTGAATGCTTCTACTCAAAATTTCTTAGGAACACTCTTTCGTTCCATCATTGGCCTAGCCATTTCGATTATAACACAGTTTCAAAGTTCAACAATACCATTCTATTGAGGAGTGCAAGGTATGGTTAATTGACTTTTGATGCCATGTGTATCATAAGAGTTGGAGAAAATATTTAAACAAAATCCTCATTTCCTAATCTAAGAGTGATTATGGGACAATCTAACTTTTTTTATGCTAAGGCCTTAAACTTTTGAAATCTTGTAAACACATAAGATTTCTATCTAAGAATGTACACCCATATTTTTTGATTGAAATCATCAACAAAAATAGAGAGAGACATCACACTAGTAACATAAGGCTTATACATTGGAGCACATACATCAACGTGAACTAACTACAATACCATTGAGGCTTGCCATGTGTCACCATCATTGAATGGTATTTCGTGGTGCTTCATGGCTTGTCAAGCTCCACAAACACAACGATGCTCATTCTAAATCTTAGGTAAGCCAAGAACTAGATCCTCTCAAACAAGCTAACCAAGATAGTGGATGTTTATGTGACCATATTGTTGGTGCTCGAAACTATTGATGGAAGATGATTTGGTTTCAAAGGTATGTTCAAAAGAATCACCCAAATCCACAAGTTTGTATAGACCACAATCCTCAATGTCAGCAACCACAATAGTGTGAGTTGCATGATCAACAATCAAACAATTTGCGAACTTAATGCTACATAAAGTTGAGGAAAATTGCATAATTTGGCTTACAGGGAGAAAATTCAATTCCATACTAGGAATGCAATAAACATGAAGGAATATGTGATTCCTTCTAGTAGAGTGTATTTGCATGTTGCCTTGTTGACAACAATACAGTCTTCCTCATCCAAAAATAAATGAATCAATAAAAGGTTAGAAGTCTATGAGCTAATAATGAATAAGTGTCGTTGATAAGCATTGGAGTCTATGTACTAAGAAGACTTATCTTGATCTATAAGGTGTTTCACCATGAAAGCACAAAATGCAAAATCTGTCCACTTTGAGTGCTCTATAAGGCATTGGCCTTAGGATGAGATCCTTCCTACTTTTGTTGATAGAAATAATTTGATTCTGATAGTCCTTTATCAAGTGGCCAAATTTATGGCAGTAGATATACAAAACTTTCTTCTTCTTTCTCAATTTATCCTGAGGTTGATTGGAGTCTTTTAGTCGAGTTTATTGAGATTTTTCCTCATCCTTGTCAAATGATTTCATTTTATAGGCTTGTCTTGAGGAGGATGAAGTTGCATTACTACCAAACAACTGCTTCCAATGGTCCTACTTCAAAATTTTGGTACACATGTTTAGAAACTTTATGTCAACATTCATGGTAATGTTGAGCATTTTGATGAATTGATAATAGGATTTAGGAAGACTCTTCAAGTTTTAACTACCATATCCCCTTCCTCTACTTTTCAGCCAAAGACCTTGAACTGATCTCAAATGTCCTTAATCTTTGTCAAATACTCTTATAAGGATATACACTCATCCTTCATGATAGAAAATATTTTTTTCTTTAGGAAAAAGAAATGACTTTTATCTGATTTCTCATGGAGGTCGTTCAGAATAGTCCAAATTTCTTCAACTATCTTGTCAAATGGTACTTGCAGTAACTGATAATTAGTTACTAAAAGCATATTAAGCATGTCTGCTTCTCAATTGCACTCATAAAACTTATTCCAATCTTGTACAAATCTAGTAGGGTGAGAATGCTTACTCAATATGAGTTCATCAATGTGAAATGCTCGAAGATAGTCACCATTTGTTGCTTCCATGTGCTGTAATTTTTTATTACATTCCAACATTGTGTTGGTCAAAGACACCATCTACATATTTTCCAAGGCATAGAAAATGAGAAATCATGAAGAGGTGATAAATAGATCATGAAACTCGAGGTATGGTTCCCAATGCATGAAGAAAGGTAGATTTGGGTACAAACTTCAGGAAAGACAAAGAACAAGTGGCATGAACCCTAATGTGCATTTTTTGTAGGCCCATTTCTTTTTGATGAAGACTTATAAATCTTTGAGAAAAACCCACAAAGAATATGTTGTTTAAATTATTTTCCACTAAAAAATCAAAAGGGTTTTGTATAAGAGCATTGAAAGCAAAAAACATTTGATCAAAGTATATTTTGATTTATAATGTTGCATCTATACTTTTTTGTATGTAATCAAATGAATTTACATTGCTATGTAATGGCTTTTTAAGCCTTAATTTTATAAAATATCACTAACCACGGGAATAACTTCTCAACTAACATTTTTTTATTCACCTAAACTAACCTACTTTAATGTAATATGTTGACATTTCCCACCTTATTACGTTGGTTTGAACAAGAGTGGAAGTTTCAAGAGTTTTAAACTCATCCTCGAAGAAGTCTACTGTTGTTTTGTGGATTTTCGTAAGGCTTTTGATTCCATCCCCAGAGTAGTCCTTTTTTAGAGACTGAGAGATATTGGTATTTTTGAGATCTTATTGACAGCTATTATGAGGTTATATGAGACTGTGATTGGTAGACTCAGGACCATAGAGGGCCTCTTTGATCCTATCCAGAGCACCATTGGGGTGAAGCAGAGCTGCCCTCTCTCACCCACCTTGTTCGGGATCTACATTGATGAACTCGAGGCTTTTCTTAGTGACTCCTCGCTTCCAGGTGATGGTTGTCATCTACACCAGGTATTGATCTCCATCCTTCTCTTTGATGATGATGTGGTTCTTCTTGCTTCCTCTCCTGAGGGTCTTCAGAGGCTTTGAGATAGACTTGCATCTTTTTGTGATATGAGACAGCTAATTGTGAACCTTGAGAAGACTCGGGTTATGGTCTTCAACGGTCTGAAGACTTCGCATCTCCATTTTCACTTCCAGGGTCGGGAAGTTGAGATTACATCATCTTACACATACCTTGGGGTTAAGTTTTTTGGATCTTGTTTCAGCTTGAGATCAACTATTCAACCTCGAATCAGTAAAGGGTTGGGTTCCCTTGCCATGCTCGAGAGACAGTGCTTCAAACACCACTTTCAGGATACATCGTCTAAGCTATCCCTCCTGGATTCCTTAGTAAGACCCACAGTGCTCTATGGTTCGGTGGTTTGGGGTCCTTCTCTTTTAGACTCAGATTGGGCCATGATCGAGCGTACCTAGATTGTGTTCCTCTGTCGGATTATCAGATGTCACGGTTCTACCCCCCACAGTATTATTTTGGCTGAGTTTGGTGCTCACCCATTCAAACTTGCAACCATTTTTGACTTGATTTGGTTTCTCCACTGTCTTCGTGGCTTTTTTGACTCGGAGGAAGGCCAACACAGATACCCTTATTTAGCCTACTGCTCCTCAGTTGCTATTGTTGATGTCGATCCTGCCACTAGAGCCCGCGGTTGGTATGCTCAGGCTACTATCCTACTGAGTTTAGTGGGGATCGACATTGATCATCTTCCTCCCTACCAGTTCTCATTGGATGCCCCTGCTCATCTACTCCCTTCTCGGTAGGAGTTGAACGGGCATGTCAGACTTGACATTTACAAGAAGTATATCACACGGACCTGGGTGGATCCTCGAGGGGGACTACGCCCAAGGATGGCTTTGTACGCTGAGCACTTCTTAGTTATTTGAGATGGGATTATCATACACCCTGAGTACTTACATAGATACTGGACTTACGCCCTGCATATCTCCCTTGGCTCCTTTAGGGTGGGCTCGCACAAACTCCGAATTCAGGTTGATCACCATATTGCTAGAGAGGATCGGGTGTGTACACTTTGTACCTTAGCAAAGGTAGAATTTGAGATTCATTTTCTTTTCAGATGCCCCATATACTACGAGATTAGAGGGAGGCTTTACTGTTTGTTTAGAGATTGCAGATCCCTCTCAGATTTTTTCAGGTACACCGATCAACATTGCATTGCACTCTATCTTCGCGAGTCCTTACAGCTTCGTGACCATACTTTACAGATTTCATTTCCTAGGAGTCAGACCTAGGCACAACTTATTACGACCTTCTTCTCGCCCTTAACTCCAGCTCGAGGTGTGAAGTGACTGTATAGTTTCCCTAACACGGGCTGTTCCATATCGGTGAGACCCCGCAGGGGACCTTTTTGCCAATGACACTCCTCTCGTGGCACTCAACTTCATCACAGGGCTTCTGGTAGCCGCACAGATCAGTCACTGTTGGACTTTTTCCTTGTGAAGACGGATACCTAATCTTTGCCGTGATGTTTCCTGCTTTCTTCTTCTTTTGTTGTGCTTGTTCTTTCTTTTTTGGACACCGTTTGGTGCTCCGTTTGTCTGCTTTTTTCTTTTTGTAAGCTTCCAGTCCCATAGACCCACGTTGTGGTCTTTTGTTGGACATTAATAAATTTATCTTATCTTATCTTATCTTATCTAGAGACTTTGATGAAGCACCTTTACCAATCCTCATCGCTTACTCAAGAAATATTAAACTGATTGCATCAGTGGATCTCCTGACATTAAAAATTAAAGTTGTCATCATAACATAAATGTTCCAACCTTTCTTGTATATTGAGACACATTTCCTCTAAAATTCCACATCTCCTCCAAGTGTTTCAAATGCCTCCTCCAATGTTGTACATGAGATGCCTTTCCTATAAAAATATGCATCTCCTTTGAGTGTATCTAATGTCACCTCTAGTACTGTGGAAACAATCACTACCGATATATCTTCTAATTAGATTTTGGCTAGGCTTTACATAAAATTTATTAGAAGTTTTAGCAATATCCATGGACCCTCAACTGAAACAATGAGAGGGGATAAGAAAGAGTTTAAGTGGACTATAGAAGGATATAAGAGTTTTGAACTATTGAAATAGAAAGTTACATAACAACTTGTTTTACCATTGCCAGATTTTAATAAGGTGTTTGCTACCCAAGTTTCAGTTCATATCTTTTTGAACTTAGGGTTTGAGTCAAGTCAAATGTCAATGTCGTAAGTATGAGTCTAGATTGCCCATAGAATAACCTTTCTTCTCATCTTTCCTTTGAGCTAACCTGATGCAAGAAAATCATATGAGCAATGCATTAGCCCATGGCTAGGTGATTAGGTTTTGGAGGGTTTATTATGTGTTTCCCAATGAGAAGAAGGTATGGATTTTCTACTGACTCATCATTCTTTATTCCTATTCATGTTGAAGATGAGGATTTATGCTATGTTGCAGTTTTCATTAAAGACACTGTAGATGATCAAGACTAGAATGTAGAGAAAGCAATTCGTGTTGCTAAAAGCAGTCAAGACCCTCGAAATCAAAGATTGGTGAATGTGTGTCATTGATTCAGTAAATGGACTGTTCATATGTGATAACGATAAGCTACGTGGGTTGATGAAAAGTCAAATGGATGAAAGAATGCATGCCATTGGCCTATTGAAAAGTCAAGTGCTTACCTGTCTAATAGGTCCTAGTTAGTTCATTTCAAGTGATGCTTTAGAGTATTGTAAGATCGTAAAAGATCTAAGACTTATGATGTTATGCCTTGATGCCCTAGTCGTGAGATTAGAAAAGGTGAAGAAATGACATACGATACCATGACAATCACATGACCGGAAGCCTTGACAACTTGAGTTGAGATGCCACGATTGGTCATGAGATCACATTGTCGAAAGATCGTAAGCTATAGGAGATATCGTATGATCGGGAAGTTGATTTTGAAAGGTTAAGATGTTACACCTAATTGTAAGATCGTATCGTCTTTAGATCGTGAACAGTCAAGTGCATCTTATCATTGGAGGGCTAAGGTCAAAGTGTTAAGAAGTTATGAAGCATCATAAGATTGTATCATCATCACATCATAGGTTGAGATTCCTATCAAAGGATCAGAGACCTTCAATATCAAGGTTGAGATACTACGATGATATCATCAGATCGTATCGTCACCTGATTGTAAGTGTTACACATTATCTTAACATCGTGAATGCATATTTTCAAGATTCCAACCTTACGATACATTGTCCAGCGTATGATTCTAAGGGTTGGAAAGAAGACCTTCGACTAGACGATGGATAGGTTATCGTATCATCCCAGATCATGAGATCACAGACACAATAATAACAAGGAGTTTTTCAGTTTCCCTAGCGATTGACATTTTTTAGTTGATCTACGATTGGCGCTTCCACGCTTTCCAAAGATGCCTAAAGTTTATTGAATGTAGGAAAGTGAGCAGTGGACACATGTCTCAGTGGCCCCCAATTATGAAGTCCCTTTTGTCGCACCTTCGTAGCTGATCAAAGTTAAATCGAATGAATTTATTTATTGAAGGAAGCAGTACTTGTTCATCCCATAAAGTGATAAAGAGTTTTCAAAGATATCGTAAAACCGTTAGATTGGAAAAGGATCTATGTTTGTTGCCATCTCGTTGTGTAAAGTTGCAAGGTAAATAATCATGGTGAAAAAATGACTGCTTAACACGTGTACTTAGAGAGACTCGCAAAGGAAGTTATAAAGGAAGGTTATAACGTTTTAATCTCGACCATCAACTTGAGATCAACAATGAGAATTCAAAGTTATGATGATTGTTGGAATATGAAAAACACAGTTTGGAACGAAAACAATAGAAGATGAAGAGTAAATGATTTTTCTGTAGGATTTTCTGAGATTACATGAAGATGAAAAGTCATGGAGTGTTTTCAGGAATACCAAGGATTCATAATCATTAGTAGAAGAGATACCACATGCTCATATCATGATACAGATTGGATAATTTTATATTTTATTTTCATTTTTTTATTATTTGATTGTTGCTCTGTTGAATTGAGAAATGAGATAAAACCATAAATGTAACCTCATTTGATAATGCAAAGGTTGGCAAACTTGATGGTGAATTGGGCTGTAATTCCATTTACCCTATTTGCTTGTCATGTTTGTTGCCCATGGATAGATTAGTTATGCATTAAGAGTTAGTTGAAGGACAATTATATATGATCTTGTGATAATCAGGTGGATTCCATTCCATTTTGATATTTGCAGTAGAAGTGATTCCATTTACTTTCTTCATGTATGATTCTGCTTCCTGTCTTGTTCATTTCATATCATGTTAGATAGTTTCATTGGGAATTGAAGAATAGATGTGTATGAATCTATTAGTAACTTACTGAATTCTATTTCATTCAAGTCTGGTAGTCAAAGCAATTCCATTTTCCCTCGTGTGCATCTCTTTTTCATCCCTCTTTGCATTTAGATGGTTAACACTGCATTTAGAATAGAAGTAAGAGTTAGGATTCTCAAGATAGTCCATTACAATAATTCCATTGGGTGTGATAGGTTGTCCAAATCTATTTTGCCTGAATTGTTTGTGTCTACAAACAATTTGGTTATCCTTTACTGCTCTCAGGTTAAGAGCTTATAATGTCAAGACTTCTTATTTCATAAAAACATATTCATTGCATATCATTGCAAATCATAGATAGCTATACTTAGTCAATTCAGAGGGGAGTGATAGAGTACATAAACTGACCCATTTGTTGGTAAACATCCTTTTTGTCTCTCCAAGCATTGGGTATCAAAGAGTCAAGATTATAAAATCTAATAGGAGAACAAACTATTAACCATTTACTGTAATTCCATTTACCCTATTTTCTTGTCATGTTTTGTTGCCCATGGATAGATTAGTTCTGCATTAAGAGTTGAAGGACAATTATATATGATCCTGTGATAATTACGTGGATTTCATTTCATTTTGATATTTGTAGTAGTAGAAGTGATTCCATTTACTTTCTTCATATATGATTTTGCTTCCTCTCTTGTTCATTTCATATCATGTTAGATAGTTTCATTGAGAATTGATGAATAAATGTGTATGAATCTATTAATAACTTGCTGAATTCCATTTCATTCAAGTCTGGTAGTCAAAGCAATTCCATTTGCCCTCATGTGCATCTCTTTTTCATCCCTCTTTGCATTTAGATGGTTAACACTGCATTTAGAATAGAAGTAAGAGTTAGGAACCTCAAGATAGTCTATTACAGTAATTCCATTAGGTGTGATAGGTTGTCTAAATCTATTTTGCCTAAATTGTTCATGTCTACAAAAAATTTGGTTATCCTTTACTACTCTCAGGTTAAGAGATTATAATATCAAGGCTTCTGATCTCATAAAAACATATTCATTGCAAATCATAGGGAGTTACACCTAGTCAATTCAGAGGGGAGTGATAGAGTACATACACTGACCCATTTGTTGGTAAACATCCTTTTGTCTCTCCAAGCATTTGGTATCAAAGGGTCAAGATTATAAAATCTAATAGGAGAACAAACTGTTAACCAACAATGTTTCAGGCAAATTATGATGCTAGTGGAAATAGAATTGGACCTATTTTGAGTCATGAAGGTCGACCCATTACATATTCCAACAAGAAGTTATATTATGCCAAAGGAAAATATTTGTTTATGATCAAATTTTTTATTGTATAGTTTAGGCACTGAAGAAATGGAGACATTATCTTTTCCTAAGGATTTTGTTTTATATACTAATAATTAAGCTTCACAATATTTGAATAGTCAAGGAAAATTGAATTAAAGGCATTTGAAATGGGTTGAATTTAAGAAAAGTTACACTTTTGGTTCGAAACAAGAGAGTGGAAAGTCTAACAAGAGATAGATTTTGTTGACAAAGATGTAGGTTGAGGTTGTTCGATTCAAGGAATTCAAGAGCTTGTATCTAGAGGATCTTAATTTTAGTGAAGCTTGGAAACACTAGACATTTCACTCTCCTCTTCCTTAGTCAAATTTCAAATGACAAGGAAAATATGTACTGACAACTTTTACATTTGTCATATAAAATCTATGTAATACCTTTTCAACATAATCATCTTGAGATTAGAGTCAATTTCTTATTCTTCACATTTCTGTAGATTTTGCTGACAAAGATATAGGTTGAGGTTGTTGGATTGAAGGAATTCAAGAGCTTGTATCTAGAGGATCTTAATTTTAGTGAAGCTTGGAAATACTGGACATTTCACTCTCCTCTTCCTTAGTCAAATTTCAAATGACAAGGAAAATATGTACTGACAACTTTTACATTTGTCATATAAAATCTCTGTAATACCTTTTCAACATAATCATCTTGAGATAGAGTCAATTTCTTATTCTTCCCATTTCTGTAAAATATCATACAAGGATTTGTTGTGTTGTCCCCAAATCCTTCACTGCAATGGAATTTGTTAATTATTGTTTAAACCCATTAATGCGATTCATGTTACACACTTCCACAAGCATATTATCAACATACAAACATAAATTAATGTAGCTATCATCATCTAACCTCTTAAAATAAACACAATGGTTCGAATGACATAGATTGTATCCATGCTCAGGCATAGAATTGTCAAATTCAATATACCAAAGTTGATGTGCTTGCTTCAAACCATATAAACTTTTCTTCAATCTACACACTAAATTATCCTTTCCTTTGACCTCAAATCCCTATGTTTGTTCCATATATATATATATTTCTTCTTCCAAATCACAATGGAGAAAATTCATTTTACAATCAAGTTATTCTATATGCAAATCTTAAGTAGCCATAGTACTTAAAACAATACAAATAAAAGTCATTTCAATCACTGGAGAAAATATATCATAAAAAATGCCCCTTTTCTGCATGAGTCCTTTTACAACTAACCTAGATTTAAATATTTTTGTAGCACCATCCTCCTCTTTCAACTTATAAACCCATTTATTTTGTACAACCCTTTTGCTTGCAAAAAACTTACATAGCAGCCAAGTCTGATTTTTTTAGCAAGGACTCCATTCTTCCTATCATTGCCACTGAATCTTTGTATTCACCTGCATAACTTCATCATATCCTTATGGTTCACCAAATTTTGTTAATAAAATAAAGAGGGATAAAATCTTTCTGGAGGTCATTTTAGCCTTGTTGACCATCTAACATTCATTAGGTTTAGTGGTATATGTTGTTGTTTTGGTTGTGGACCATGAGAGACCACAAGAACATAATCTATTGGAGTATCATCCAACACTACATAATCATTGTCTTTCTTCTCATGTTGCTACAACAAACTTTTTGATGATACTTTATCATTGAATATGCCATCCTACTTCTTATAATTTTATGATTTTAAAAATCTCAAAGTCTATATCTATATTTATCAATGCCATATCCAAAAAATATATTTTTATGACTTAGATTCTAACTTGGTCCTATTTTTAGAATTTGCGTATGCAAAAGCTTCACAATTGAATGTTCCGAGAAAAATTAACTCACTTTTTTACCCACCCATGCTTCCTCTAGAATACCACAACACAAAGGAGTAGAGGGACATCTATTGATTAAATAAAAAATAGTGTTTACGACCTTTGCCCACATGTTTAAGGGCCTCCCAATATGCAATCACATAAATAGTGTTTACGACCTTTGCCCACATGTTTAAGGGCCTCCCAATATGCAATCACATACTTTGCACATTTCATTATTGTCCTATTCATGCATTTAACCACTCCATTTTTTTGTGGAGTCCTTGGAATAGTTTTCTACCTATGAATACCATTAGTGGAACAATAATCTTCAAAATCTTTGTTGCAACACTCACCACCATTATTATATCTGAGACATTTAAATCTTTTAATGGTCTCATTCTCAACCAAGCTTTTCTATTTTTAAAAAGTTTTAAATACATCATATTTTCATCTAAGGAAATGAATCCATACTTATCTAGTTGTGTCATCATTTAATGTATCATAATATAGAGAGCTACCAAGGGAAGATATGTCATATAGCCTTGATACATCTATATACATGAGCTCTAATTTCTCAATTTTTTTTTCCTTCCCACTCTTTTAAAAACTAAATCTCTTTTTCTTTCCATACACACAACTTTCATAGAAATTCATATTAACACATTCGTACTTTAGACTATTGACACTTTTTCTTTTACCCTAACCCTAAGCCAATATTACATTACTTATGTTGGTTTAACAAGTTAACCCCACAACATATGAAAACTGTACAGTACATTCCTGATCAATCACCACAAATCAATAGGGGGACTATGCTGTAGAGCCCCTAAAGGTCCTGAGAAACTTGAAACCCAAATATTATATAATTAAGTTCCTTTGTATGTAATAAGGTCTTGTGTTTCCAATTTTGATGTAATAAAACCACATAGGATCATAGGATGTGATAGTTCAACTTATAAAGTCAAATTGTTCAAATATTGTCAATTGTGCAAAAGTTGCCAGTTGGGTCAAAATTATCAAATTTGTGAGACCAAGGGAAGATTTCTATTATTTTGTAATTTTTTTCCTTAAATAATCAAAATGTAGTAAGGTTTGGGTGATAGGATAGTTAGACAGGTAAAGTTGCTAAAAGTTGTGAAATTGCAACATAAGTTGTAAGACAACTTTGCAAAGTCATTGAAAACTTGTCAATTAATGGTAGCTAATTTGAAGGTTAATTTTTGGGTAGTTGATTGGTTGAATGAGTCTATGGAGGCATACTTTTTCTTGAGACAAGGGGAGTGCTAGGAAGAATGTAAGTTTTGGATAAATTGAATAAAGCATTAAATTGTTTCCTATAAGTTGTATGACATTTTAGGGCATTTCTTATATGACAAAAGTTTTATCATGCCTTATTTGGATTGGATGAATGTTGCAAATTTTATAACCCTTCTCTAAGGGATATTACAATCTATTTTGAAGTTACTTAAGTAATTTTCATGTACCATATTGATTGATTGTGTAAAAAGGCATTTTGTTGAACAATTTTGTATAGTTTGAGATTCTCAATGGAAACATAGGCTCTCCCATTTTAAGCACCTAATTTTTCTCATGGGATGGGTTTGAAATCATATATTATATTTATACATACTAACATTGTTGCAAGGAGAAGGCTTTGTGAATGGTGATCACCAAAATTCAGACAAAAATGCATGGTGAATGGTGAGATACCCGATGCATGGTGAAGGTCTGAGAGGTATACCGTAATGAGGGTAAATTTTATGTTGGGAAGTGTTAGGGCATGATGTTTACATGGTGTTAGAATCAATTTTTGAATCGAGAAGTCATTAGAAGATATTGTTTGAGAAAGTCTAGGTTTTTAGGCCTAGAAGTGAGGTTTTGGTAAATCACTGGTTAGATGAGCATGAAAGCCATTAAAACTTGAAAAAAATCCTTTGATTAGGATCATAATACAAGTTTGTGTCATGGTGTGGAGTATTCGAGTGAAGTATTTTCAATATGACCCCTTCGTAAAATGGGAAGTTATAGTCTAGACACTTAGTCCAAAGGAGTCATAGTTGATTTTAGAATATATTACATGACTATGAAAAGGGTATCTGAGTATGTATTTTCTTTCTTGGTGTTTGGAAAATTTTGGTGAACAACTAGAAATACTTGATTGAAAGGGCTACTGGGAACGAGATTGTAATGTTTCTTGAATATGTTGGTGTGTGATCACTTGCAGAAGAAGTATAGACCTTTGAGTGAAGATGCATAAGGTATTTTGAAGCCCTTTGAATTATTGGAACAAGTCAATGAAGGTGGGATCCTTATTTAAGGGTGTTGGTGATGCCTAGTAAAGAAGGAAGAGTGATAAAACCTTAAGGATTGAGACATTAATTATGTCATTTAGTTGGATTATTGGTTTGGTCAATTTTGGAGGTCATTGTGCACATTTAGCATTTGGAATCTAAAGGAGATAAAAAAAGTCTTCTAGTGCATTTGGATAGCAATGGTGGGCATCAAATGTGAGAAGCATCAGTGTAACTTCCAAAGATATCATGTAATGCCTACCCCTAGTTGACTTTTCAGATTTGTTTTGTTGGATTCTTTTATGTCTGTTCTATGATTATTGGTACTCGGTCACTAAATTAGATTAAATTTATTTCATATTCAATTGATTTATGTGATGAGTTACTTAGTTATTTCATGTCTTCAAGATTATTTCGATGATGTTACATGTATGCTCATATAGTGATTTTAGTTATTTCATGATGTTAGTTAGAGGAATGATTTATATGCAGTTCTTTGGTTACTCCATACTTGCATGTGTATGGTGCACATGTATGTTTTACTTTATGATTGATGTTTTTGATGTGGTTCAGATAGGGAGTCATTGTCACCTGCTAGTCAGGATCTACATGATCCACCACTTCTTGCCATTGCATGTTTAGTTTAGAATATATGAGTATGTACATCCATGGATTTTATGCAGATTGTAGGTACTAGCTATCAACTTCCTTGAATTACTAGGATGAGCATACCCTATCACAATATCCCAATGGTATAAGTGGGGAGATAATTCTTGAGTCCAAATCCTAACCTAAGCCAATTGTCCTAGAAATTAGGGCAAGTATCTGCATTGTTTATCCATTTGCATTCGTCAAGTGATGTGAATTCATGATTCTGACCCTGGAGTTTGATTTTGTTCTTTGTCTTCAGTTAAGTTGTCATATTTAGTCTTGTGGGTATGGTGTGATTTTCAGTTGTAATTAAATCAAATTAAAAGATAATTTATTGATTTAATTTAATGAAAATTTTATAAAAAAATTCAATATTTAATTATATTTAATTAATTTAGAAATTACTTAAATAAAATAATTAAATTTAAAATATTTAATTAAAGTTCTAATTTTGACATATTTATAGTTATTTAATTTAATGATAATTATTTATGAGTTTCATTTTAATAATAAACTCTAAATAATATTATTAGTTAGATTAATAAATATTATATTAAAAGCATTTGATGATTTAATAAGAGAGAGAAAGAATTGATTTAATAAAGAATATTTTAATTAAATTGTAAATAGGTTGCACATGAAAATTAAAATATAATAAAAGTAATTAAGGAAAAGGGGTTTTGCATGATTGTACAATCGAAGCCCTAATTTGGGGAAAAACTCTTTATTAGGAAATTAGAGTTCATTTCTCCATATCGAGATTTGGAGGAGCCAATTTCTGAGAAGGATTTTAGAAGAAAGGGAATTTTTTTTTATTTTTTTATTAGACTATAGGAATCGGGTGCAACACATTCAGAAGAAAGGGAATTGCTTGCGAGCTTCATGCTCGTTATTTTAGCATCATAACCATGTAGGATCTTGTGGGAATTTGAAACCCTTGTTGTGATTCTATTATTTTTCATTTCTAAATTGTCTGCAAACAAATGAAGATTGAAACCCTTATTTGATGAAATTTTGGGAATTCGTATTTAGCAAGTTTCCTTTTTAGGGAAGTTTCTATTTTTAGCAGGTTTCCATTTCGAGAAAGTTTATGTTTTTAGTAGGTTTCCATTTTTAGCAAGTTTTCATTTGTGGAAAGTTTTCATTTTTAGTAGGTTTTTGTTTTTGGAAAGTTTCAATTTTTGGCAGGTTTCCATTTTTAGAAAGTTTATGTTTTAGCAAGTTTCTATTTTTGAAAAGTTTTCATTTTAGCAAGTTTCCATTTTTGAAAAGTTTCCATTTTAGTAGGTTTACATGTTTGAAAAGTTTCTATTTTTAGTAGGTTTGTGTTTTTGGAAAGTTTCCATTTGTAGAAGATTTCTATTTTGGGAAAAAAATCATTTGTAGAAAGTTTATGTTTCGAGAAAGTTTCCATTTTTAGTAGGTTTCCATTTCGGGAAAGTTTTTCCAAAGTTTAATAAATATAAAATTATTTTGGTAGTCATTGATAATTGCTATTGTTAATAATTTAAATAAGTATTATAAAATTTTTAAATTTAATTATTTGAAAATTTGATTTATTAATTTATTATTTAAATATAACTTTAAAATAAATAAAAAATAAAAAATAATAATTGGGAGAATTAATGTTTTCTTTTATAAGCTTGGATGTTAGATATATGAAAATGATTTGTAATACTAGGAAATTTTTATTATTTGAATACCTTGGTCATTATAATATTTTGAGAAGATGAAAATGTGAACCTTGATTGTAATCGAAAACTCTATAAACTGCAATACTTAGAAACGAGAACTGAAATCCTGTTTGTATACTGAACTCTTATGTTTGAAGAAAACCTAACGAACTATGAAAAAAAATGTTTAAAAGACTCTGATGAGATGTGTGTGGTTTTTCATTTAAAGTTTTATGTTTAAACGACTTTTTATTATTTGTTGAGTGTTGAGACTCATGCGGACTCGAGAACTTTAGCGAATATGTAATACTTGAAAACGAAAATGAAAACTTGAAAACTTATAAGTGAAAATTAAACTTTTGTGTTTTCAAAACCTATTGATTTATGAAACTAACATTGCGATGTACTTTTTATGATGCGTGGTATTTCATGTTGGGTTTTGAGATTGACTTAGTGGTTTGACTAGTTAAGATGTTTACTAGAGACTTTGAGAGTTTTGTTCTATGATGGTGTTATGGCTTATTTTGGTTATGATCTTTTATACCCAATCATGGTGATGTGTCATTTGTGTTCTATGATGAGCTTGATCAGATGTTTTGTTATGCTTTCCAATTTTCTTATGTAAAACTGAAGTGAATGGTATGACTTTTTCGATATAACCTTTAAGTCTTCGATCAATTATCTTTGGATTGTTTTCTAGTTTCTTGTTTAGGATTGAAGTGATTATTGTGATTTGTTTTTGGTGATGTCATGTGATGTCATGGATTAGTATATGTGTACTTGATTTTGGATCAATCTTGTTAAGATGATTGTATTGGTGAAATCTATGATTTTGATCAATGATATTTCAATGCTTTCCAGTTGCTTATTTAAGAACTGATGTGTGGTTTATGATTGTATGAGATCTTCTGCTTTTGTTGAGCTTAGGGTAGGTTATTTGTATGCCATGTTGGGAAGTGGCTTGCAATGGAGGCCGGAGCCCTAAGAGGCTGCTTGGGTAACCCATTTTAGGTTGTTTAAATAAGTGATAACATTTCATTAAATGTGTTTAAAATGAATTAATAAGATATTAGTGCCACATAAAGTCACTAGGGGGTGGAGTCTTGAGAGATTTCTAGGGTAACCTTAGAGTTGACTCATTAGTATGCCTTGTCTCTACAAAAGGATACTAATGCCGCATAGAGACACTAGGGGGCTGAAGTTTAGCGAGGCTGCCAGGGTAACCTTAGAGTTGGCTTATGCGATGACACTTGCCCACTTACATAGTAGATTTCCTATGTGGCACTCAGCTTCATCATAGGGCTTCTGGTAGCCGCACAGATCAGTCACTGTTGGATTTTTTCCTTGTGAAGATGGATACCTAATCTTTTCCATGATGTTTCCTGCTTTCTTCTTCTTTTGTTGTGCTTGTTCTTTTTTGGACACCGTTTGGTGCTCCGTTTGTTTGCTTTTTTTCCTTGTTGTAAGCTTCCAGTCCCATATACCCACGCTGTGGTCTTTTTTTGGACATTAATATATTTATCTTATCTTATCCATCTTATGTGTCTTGCTGCCTCTGGGTTTAGATGATACTTGTCTTTGTACCCTTTGAGATAGTTTTCTTTCAGGTATTTCCTGACCTAGATGTTGGTTATGACTTGTGTTTTGATATACGTATGAGACTTGAGTTTATCTCCTCAGTGCGGTGGGAGTGGGCCATTTAGGTTCTACCAGGTCGGGTGGTAATGCATTTTTCTTATACCATTGAGATCTGACCATTGGATACCATTGTTGGATTTGCTTGTGCAAATGCTCCTTTCTTTCTGATCTTATATTTCTCTTGGATGGTTATATCATGTTATATTGTACTTGATTTATCATAGATCTTATGAGATGATGCATTTTATATATGTTGTATATTCTTTGAACTTTTCATACCTTGTGACTTGTACATCGAATGATTAAGCATTTCAGAGTATTGCCAAGTGGCATCTTATAGGATTGTATATTGTTTAAATGGATTTGTACTTATGATTATTCCATGATGTGGTTTTGGTTGTGTTAGATTTATTATTTAATTAAACTTAAATGTGATTCAATTTCATGGGACCCTTAGGAGATGTAATATATTTATGATGATTGTATGTATGTGAGTTATTGCTTCCACCATTTTATCTCATTGTTATTATTGCTTCCACTGTATTATCTGTTGTTGGTTATTATCTTTCAAAAAAAAAGTTTGACAAACTTAGTGAAACTTTAGATTAATTTCTTTTGGGTTCCCTAGTCGGGTGTACATATCATCAGGTGCAGGGTGTGGAACTATTGGTAAATTTCCTACCCTATCTTCCATTTCTCTCTTTCTCTCTTGGTTTTTGCACATTTTTTTTATAGGAAACAATGAGCATACAATGCAATCATCTGTCATTGTCATCACATCGATTAGTGAAATGATACAAGTTCTCTAAACTATTAGTTTAGGTAAATACCATGTGTCTTAAATGAAACATATGTGTTATTTTTGCAAGGAAAGTGCATACATTGTATGATAGAATTGCTTACGTAGGAACAATATAGATAATTCAACATTTGTGCTTGTTAAAAAAAAAAACTTTGAATAAGTAATGCATTTGTAATGTTTGATCATTTTCAATATCTGAATAAGTTCATTTAAATAGATGGATATTTATATTTGCATATGCGTTTTGATTTATTTGCATCATTTTTTCATTGATAGGTCATAGATGCGGTCTTTGATTATGTGGGAGAACCAACTCAAGCCCCTAGTATATTTCCATCACTTGACCTAGATTAAACATTAATACCTAAAGGGTGTAGGTTATATCTTATTACTTTGTCATGACCATTTTAAAGGATTTTTCCTATCATAATATTAGACATAGATTAGGATTAGTATAATCGTATTAATTAATGTTATTAATATTGTTAATTATTTTTTGATTAATAATGTTTGTGAGCGTCTAAACTCTTTTGAGTTTAGGCATATAAGATTTCATTTCTCTATATATTGTTGTATAAGTCGATTTTATATCTAATATTTGTTTGATAATTTTATTTATTGCATTCTATGTTCTCTCATGCATGATTCATGTAGATTCACATGTATCTAACTAATGAGGAAATGTAATAGATAAAAGTGCACAACTTGTATCTTTATACCTTTCTTTATACTTTTTTGGACTTCATCATAAATACCCTTTTGTAGAGCTCAATTTGGTGTCTTTGGCACATGAATCAATCTCTATCTTGAGCCCATATCTCTTTTTCCAAATATTTAAGCATGAGCAACCTAATCCTCTACATTTCCTTCTAAACTTGAGTAGAAGCATGTTATTCAACCTTCTCAATGGACTAAGCTACCCCACAATATATTGTCAAATTGATTGAACCTGTAAATCTATTGCACCTAATTAGCTCTTCCAATACATTTGATCATTAACTTATTATCCAACATAGAAAACACATAATGTATTTATATTAAATCATAGATCATTATCAATGTATTGAAGAGTATGTGGGAAAAAGGTTTACACATATTGGATGGTCTTTAATTCACAATAATTGCTCTAAAATACAAACATTCCATTATTTCAATTTTTTGGTATATGAGTTTTTTAAGTTTCTAAAGGCTTTGATCACTAGCAAGGTGTTCCAAGGTTTCCTATGTATCATACAACAAATACAACTATACTTTTTTACTATAAAGCTAATTTAATGATAGTCAAATAAGGAAGAAATTATAATATTTATTTAGTGATGGTTATAAAAGGCATAGGTACAATGTGTATTTAGTGATAGGTATATTCATTAAAAATTGTATCAACTATAAATATGACCATATTAAGTATGTAATATGTATTCAGTGATAAGTATACACAATTTGTATCAGTAGTACATAAAGATCATACTATAATTTATTCATTTTCATCAAAACTTTTATAGAAAACTAGTAACCAAAATTTCAAATTCAACCAATATTGTCAAAATTTTGTGTTGGTGGATTTCACAATGGTATTTCACTATCCTTCACTTTTGTATGGGTGGATAGGGTGATCTATGATGATTGGATGAGATGATAGATAGAATATTGATCTTCAACAATTGAAATTTAAGAAATTGCTGTGATGTGGAGCGTAATCAGACTCAAAGGTTTATTTGGCATGATTTTCTCCCCATATTATTTCTATAGGCATTTGGGGGTAGTGCCTCTACGGGGCCTTGGGGTAATGCCCTAGGAGCGCTCCCTGTCGTAGTATAGGGTGGGGTTGAGGGATAACACTCCACAGGGGTTTTTGGGGGCAGCACCCCCAAAGCCAAAAATGACCTTATATTGTAAAAGGTGTCGGCTACTATTTTTCTATTGGATGAATTATTCTAGCCCTAATTTTGTAAGCAGTAAAAGGCTTGTATAAAAAGGCTTAGGATTAGGGATTTTGAAAATGTAATGGTGATATTGTAGGTTCTTGTAGTGGTATTGAGTTGTAAGGGGTTGTAGATTGTAATCATTGGATAACAATAATATTGGACTTGCTGTTGGTGGATGTAGCCTAGGGATTGGGTGAACCAAGTTAGATCTTGGTGTCTTGTGTTCTCTTCTATGCGATTATTATTTTTTGATATTGTTTATATTTGCATGTAACTATTATTTCTGTCTGAGGTTAATCCTAACAAGTGGTATCAATGTTAGGTTGGTCATTATTTAAAAAAAACAAAGCTAGACTATCACCATTTTTTTTTCTTTTTTAGCGATCACCTATAGGAAGGTCTCATGGTTGAGTGGGAACAATGGCATACGAGGGTAAGATAAAGGTGGAGAAGTTTAATGGGAAGAACATTCAGTTATGAAAGATGCAAATGGAGGATTCTTTATCAGAAGGATTTATGGAAGCCATTGGAAGGAAAATCCAAGAAATAGGGAACTACGATAGATGAGGACATGGATAATTTAGACAAAAAGGCACTTGGAAGCATTAGATTATGCCTGGCACCATTGGTGACATTTAACATCACAAAAGTAAAGAAGATAAAAGAGTTGATGCAAACCATAGCGAAATTGTATGAAAAGCCCTCTGCTTCAAACAAGGTATTTCTCATGAAGCATTTATTTAATATGAAGATGATAGAAGGTGGATCAACTGTAGATTATTTAAATGAGTTTAATACTATTACTAGTTAGCTATCTTTTGTGGATATTAATTTTGATGGAGAAATTAGGGCTCTCTTGATTTTGTGTTCTTTTCCTGAATGCTAGAATGACTTGGTGATGGCTGTGAGTAATTCTATTTTTGGATCTAATACCCTAAAATTTGATGATGTGATTGGTGTTATTTTGAGTGAGGATACTCATAGGAAAACCTCAAGTGGATCTAAATCAGGAAGTGCTTTGAACACACAAAGCATAGGCAAAATGATTGAGAGAGGAAGTAATTTAGGAAATCACGGGAAATCAAGAGGAAAGTCGAAGGGAAAGAGGTCTTAATCTAGAGGACCAAGAGATTGCTGATATTGTGGTAAACTAGGGCATAAGAAGAAATATTGTTGGACTTGAAAGAACAATGAAGGAGATAAACCAGAAGGGAATAAGGAGGCAAATGTGGTAAGTAAAAAATCCAAAGAGGATTCTTTGCTTCTTTTTTTAGAAAGTATTGATGATTCATGGATTTTAGATTTTGGTGCTTCATTTCATGCTACATCTCATAGAAGTTATTTTATTGATTATGTCCAAGGGGATTTTGGGCTTCTTTATTTGGGAGATAATGAAACCTATCAGATTGCTGGAAAGAGAAAAGTTAAGATTAAGTTATGAAATGAGAATCATTGGCTACTACACAAGGTAAGACATGTTCCAAGGTTGAGAAGGAATTTAATCTCAGCAGGGCAACTTGATGATGAGGGTTGTGTAGTTACTTTAATGATAAAAATTGGAAGTTTTGAAAAGGTTTCCTTGTAGTAGCAAAAGGTGTGAAAGTAGACACCTTATATCTTTGTACATGTCATACTGTTCCTTCTAATTTGATTGTTTTAGAGAAAGATGAATGTTCAGTAATAGTTGCTGTAGTTGAGTAGGGAGAACAAATGACTGCTGTAGATTCTGATACAACGTTATGACTCCACAGACTTGGGTACATGAGTGAGAAACATATGAAAGTACTTCATTCAAAAAAGTTTCACCAAGTTTGAAATGTGTTAATATGAATTTCTATGAAAGTTGTGTGTATGGAAAGCAAAAGAGAATGAGTTTTGTAAAGAGTGGGGAGGAAAAGAAAAATGAGAGATTATAGCTTGTGCATATAGATGTATGGGGATCAACTTAGGTATCTTCCCTTGGTGGATCTCATTATTGTGTTATATTTATTAATGATACAACTAGAAAAATATGAGTTTATTTCCTTAAACAAAAATCTAATGTATTTCAAACTTTTAAAAAATGGAAATGCTTGGTTGAAAATGAGACTAGAAAGAAATTAAAATGTCTTAAATCTGATAATGGTGGTGAATATTGTAGTCATGAATTTGAATATTATTACTCCACTAATGGTATTCATAGACATAAAACTATTCCAAGGACTCCACAAAAAAATGGAGTGGCTGAATGCATGAATAGGACTATGATGGAGCGTGCAAGGAGCATGAGGTTACATGTAGGATTTCCCTTAAACATGTGGGTAAAGATTGTAAATACTATTGTATATTTGATTAATAGAGGTCCCTCTACTCCTTTGGGCTATGGTATTCCAGAGGAAGCATGGAGTGGTAAGAAGATGAGTTATTCTTTTCTCAAAAACTTCAGTAGTGAAGCATTTTCTCATAAATGTTCTAAAAATAGAACCAAGTTGGAAGCTGAGTCAAAGAAATGTGTATTTTTTGAATATGACATTGATGAATTTGGTTATAGGCTTTGGGATTTTGAAAATCATAAAATTGTAAGAAGCAGGAATGTCATATTCAATGAAAAACTGTTGTACAAAAATCTATTTTAGCAATATGAGAAGAAAGAAAATGATTATGTAGTGCTGGATGATACTCCAAAAGATGATGTTTTAGTAATTTTTCGTGATCTACAACATCAACAACAAAAAATACCACACACCTCAGTGACTGTTAGACAATCAACAAGGCTAAGTAGAACTCTAAAAAGATTTTCTCCTTGTTTTTATTCTATTTTACTTACTGATGCTAGTGAATCTAAATGTTATGATGAAATTGTACAAGTGGATACAAAGATTCAGTGGGAGTTTGCAATGAAAGAAGAAATAAACTCTTTGTTGAAAAATAAGACATGGGATTAATGCAAGTTGACTATAGGTAAAAAGATTTTACAGAATAAATGGGTTTACAGGTTAAAAGAAGAGGATGGAGGTAAGAAATTATTTAAAGCTAGGTTAGTGGTCAAAGAATTTGCACAAAAAAAGGGTATTGATTTTGATGAGATATTTTCTCATGTTGTCAAAATGACTTCTATTCGCACTCTTTTAAGTATTGTGGCTACTAAAGATTTGCATTTGGAGTAGCTTGATGTTAAAACAACCTTCTTTCATGGTGATTTGTATGAAGAGATATATATGGCACAACCATAGGGATTGTAGGTCAAAGGTAAGGAAAACTTAGTGTGTAGATTGAAGAAAAGTTTATATGGCTTGAAACAAGCACCTTGGCATTGGTATCTAAAATTTGATAGGTTTAGGCATGCACATGGATACATTAGGTGTCACTCAGATCATTGTCTTAATTTTAAGAGGTTGGATGATGATAACTACATTATTTTATGTTTATATGTTGATGATATGCTTGTAGCTAAGTTTAACATAGAACACGTTAAGGGGTGAAATGAATAATTAGCACATTCATTTATTATGAAGGATTTGGGGGCATCAAAATAAATCCTTGGTGTGAAGATTTGCAGAGATAGGAAGAACAAAAAATTTGTTGAAATTCTTTAGAATAACTGGGGGGGGGTGTGAATCAGTTATCCAAGGTCCAGATGTACAAATAAAACTTTTCATAGCATTAGTGAACCCATTAAACATTCATATCCATGCATGTATCCATGTGAATAAGCAATTATCTAAAACTTGTAGGTTACTATCAAATCAACTTGTAGAAATGTAAAGTATGAAACATAATAGATCCATCAACACACTTGACATAATGATTTAATGTGGAAACCCAATTTGGAAAAAACTACTAGTAACATGCTACTCTTTTTTCACTCTTTTGAAGTAATGTCTTGTGAAATGCCAAACCTATTAAAGGTTACAATACACATTGTTAAATGTGACCCGCTTAAGAGATTTCAATCACCCTGCTAGAAGTGAGCCTTGTTAGAGGACTTTAGGCCATTCAATTGGAATGCCACCCTATTAAAGGATTTTCAAATGACTATTAGGTCAACCTTAGTCCAAAGGATTTTTCTCTAAATTGATACAATTGTTAGAGAGTAATAGTAGAGCATTGATATCATACAACTTACAACTTCTCTTGCAGATTTTAGATCTCTATTTAGCTCTCAATCTTGCTTGGTTTTCACTCTTTGCAGCTCTAATAGCTTGTTCACCCTTCAAGTATATATCTCCTTAAGCCTTCTTTCTTAGCATGCCAATGCAGTCACCTCTTTGGTCACTTGATGAAGCAAAACCTTTCTCCTTAGTTTTTTTTCTTTTCCCCTTGTCTTCTCTGATCTTCTCTCTCTTACACTTTGCTTCATGACCAGAGATTCCTATAAATAGGAAATTAGAATGCCATTTTTCATCATTTATTTTAGGGTTTGGACATATTAGGTACAATACAATGTATCTACTATTAGAAATTCTTTAGAATAATTGAGAGGGGGGGTGAATCAGTTATTTAAGGTCCAACATGTCCAATTCAAGTTTTTTCACTAAGTGTAGTGAGCCCATTCAACCATACATTCATCCAAGCTTTAATATTCCTATTCAACAAGTTATTGTAAATCAACATGCAAGCATAAAACATAAAAGATCAACACATAACACAATGATTTATGTGAAAATCTAATTTGGGAAAAACCACTAGTAACATGCTACTCAATTCTCACTCTTCTGAAGTAGTGCCTTGTGAAAGGCCTACCCTTTTAAAGGCTACAACACACTGTTAAATGTTGTATATGCTACTTTAGTATGTTAGAAACACTAAATTAAAACAATCAAAAAGCATTTGCATACTAATTTAACATAACTTCATGAGAGACAAAGTGAAGTCCTCAAATGAGAATATGAGCCATGGATAGGCTCTCTCAATGAGGATGATGACTTGATGTAGAGGTGTTTCTAATAGCTAAGATGGCTTGATTATGTATGTACGCTCAAATGCTCAAATGAGCTTCAATTGAAAAATTTTGATAGATTTTGGTGAATGGATTTGATGTAAAAATGGCTTCTCAAAATGACATTATGGCTTTACTTTCTAGATTGTGTTATTTTTGCAAAGGGGAAGGATCCAATGTATAGGCAAGAGGCTTGAGGGATGGAGGGCTAAGATGGAAGGAAATGAGAAATCTTATGGAGAGCTTAGATTGAATGAGAGGAGAGCACATGGATTGTGCTTCTTTACAACCAATCAATGAGTGACACATGTCATAGGGTGAGAGGATGGAGGAAAGGGCAAGGATGAGTCAACAAAGGAGGCTCAAGGGATAATATCTTCATAAAGACCCTTCATAAGTGCTTTGTAAGAGCATTGAAGGAGAGTGTAAGAGATATTTGAGGGTCATTTATGTTGGAGGGTGAAGAATTTTGACTTGGGTTGGATTAGGAAGGTTTTAAGCTTGCTTAAGATTGTGCAAATGATTAGAGGATGGATTAGGATGGTTTAGGATTAGCTTAGGGATAGGCAAGTGGATGGAAATAAATAAGGGTGGGTGAAGGAGGAGATATTTTTTAACTTTGGCTTGGGTTAGCAAGTCTTAACCCATGTTTAGGGAATGTGACAAGGTTAGGAGGGGATTAGGATTAGGATTAAAGATAAGGATTGACATCTTTTAGAAGAGTCTAAGCTTTGGATGAGGATGAAGACTTTCTAGAAGAGTCTAGAACTTCTTAGGATGAGGATAAAAAAGGTTTTTTAAAAAAGAAATAAAATTTTATTTATTTCAAGGGTTTGGGTTTAGGAGATATTTATTAAAACATTTTTAATAAACATGAGGATTAATATTTAATCTTAATTAAATATTTTGAGTTGGGATTAGGGGATAGGAAATGATGGGATTAGCCTTTAATCGAAATCAAAGAAGGATTAGAAGATTTTGGAAGAGGTTAGTGGTCTTAAGGAAATTGGCCAAGTTTTGGGCAAAAAATAAATAATTTATTTATTTTAGGATTTTGGGTCAATTTATTAATTAAATAATTAATAAATAAGGAAATAATGTTTAAATAAGATTTAAACATTTTTGGGAGGGATTCCTTAATTATATATTTTTAATTAAGATAAAGAGATTTACTGGCATAAAAATTAATTAATTAATTAAATAAATAATTAATTAAGAAAATGATGATGTCATCACAGACTTTTTTTAGAAAATAAAAATATTTTATTTTCTAAAGGATTTTAAGGTGTCTACATTTTGCCCCTCTTTGATGTGATGCCGCAAGTGGCATGGCATCAAAGATAAGAAAATAAGATGCCCAAGGCTAGAGCAGAAGAGGAGAGAATGGACTGCGAGATGCCCACTCAAGAAGGCGACGGGGAGAGAAAGCGAGGCTCGACGACTTCTTGAAAAGTACAAGAATCTTGGTGGGTGGGAGGACAAAGAGTGGCTTAAGAGAAGAGGTTTAGTTAGCTCAAACTCTCACTATGGGAGAATGATAAAGGGGAAAATCAGAGGCACAAGAGTAAATAAGCTCAAGACTTTTAGGATTGGGGGGAGGATGAAGGAGCAGAGCGCTATAAAAAGGAATCCAGGATAGGGAGATGGATGATGGGATGATAAAGCTGATGCAACATGATTTCAAAGAGCTAGATTGGCGAGAGATGTGTTTCGGAGATCCCTAGGACTAGGATTGTGGATCTCGAAAGATGAGGCTTGGTGGATTGATTTGATTGGTGGATCCTAAGACTATGATTGTGGATCCCTAAAGCTAAGAGTGATGATTGATTCAAAGAGATACTGATGCATAAGCTAGGGTAGGAGAGACAGATGCTGGATATGGATGGGGAATAATGGAGATGAAGGGATTCCATTGAAGCTTTTTGAGTGGGGGGATACTTCAAAGAGAAGTACCACCATGTAGTTGAGCACTAGATTTGCTATAGGACTGTTGGTTAATTGCCAAGGTTACCAAGAACATCAAGGCCTTTTCACCAACTGTCTAGAGGACTAACGAACTTGACTCAAAACATGCAAGGATTGCCCCAGTAGCACACATGAATCCCAGAGAAAGTAGCGTGGAATTGACATTGGGTAACCCACAAGAAAAAAAGAAAAACAAACAAAAGACCTGATCAAAACCTTACGCTCAGATTGCCCCATTGACAGTATACCATGGTATGGAAGATCGTGGCAACCTTGAGGAGGGAACAAAAAGATTGCTTGGAAAATATGCTTCAAGACCCAAAGGGAAGATTCCAAATCAAAAGAAAGCGAAAATCCAAAAGAGAACCGTTTGCCAATGAGATGGGTAGGATGAGGTACTAACGGACCAAGATTAGACATGAGGAAAGCTATATCCTACAAGGATCTATCAGAGAGCACCTAAGCTGATGGATCTGGATGAGTGATGCGTCTGGCAAGCTGAACTAAGAAGGATAACACTTTGGTGATAAGAGATCTACCTAAAAGATGCATTGGAATAGCTAACCAAGGGTTGTGCGATGTGTGCAAGATGCTGATCAAGGATGGACTAAAAGCTGGATAGATACAATGGTACTAAGCTAAAGAGGATGTACAAGCTGACAGACCAAGATATGTTACAAATGTACAAGGTTCTTCATGTTTGGGTTTTGTGAGATGGAAATATTTTAGAGTGTGTTGGATGGATAGTTGGATAATTTGATGGTTTTGTGAAAAGCTTAAGGAAAATGGGATTCTTTTTGTGCATGTGATAGGATACAAACTAGGATACAAGATTATTTACAAGCTGGAATATGGTACAAGTTTTGGACAAGATTTGGATATACAAGCTATGATACAAGGGATGATACAAGATTTACAAGGTATGATACAAGCTTTGGTACAAGATTTACAAGCTGAGGTACAATATTTACAAGCTATACAAGAGATATTTACAAGCTTCATTAGATGTTGGATATTTGGTTGGAACACCAAGGGAACAAGCAGGTGTTTTATGGGATGGTGACTGGATGGATGAGGGATAGGATAATGATAGATAATGGATTAGTCTTAGCACACAAGGTACCTAAATTACCAGGTTTTCACTAAGGTACCTATCCAAGGTGCTTGAATTGCCAAGTTTTCACCATTGGACGCTTATTTCTCTTTACTATTTTTTTTTGTATTTTTCAAAAGCTGGGTATACCAAGGATCTTCAAGCATAGAACTTCTTGAGATGAATGATGTTAGTAGGATCATTCAAGAGTTCTCCTTCCGATGTAGATAGCTGATAGGCTCCAAAGCCAAAGGAGGCAGTGACAACATAAGGACCAAGCCATGTAGGTTCAAACTTGCCTTTCTTTTCTCGATCGATTTGGACTTTCATATTTTCTTTGAGGACTATGTTACTCGGCCAAAAGTGTCGGGGAAGCACCTTCTTATTGAAGTTCCTTTTGAGATGAGATTGATAGACTGTGAGGTGATCATAGGCGTGTTGTTGCTTCTCGTCTAGGAGATCTAGCTGGGTGAGCTGAGCTACTTTGTATTCTTCATCTGATATTTTCCCTTGCAAAGATATGCACAAGGAGGGAAGTTCAACCTCTATGGGTAGTACTACTTCGGCACCATAGTCTAGGGAGTATGGAGTTGTTCTTGTGGATGTACGGAAGGAGGTTCGATAGGCCCATAGGGCTGAATTTATTTGTAGGTGCCAATCATGGCCGGAATCATTGACAACTTTCTTTAGGATTTTGAGGAGGGTTTTGTTAGTTGCCTCTGCCTGGCTATTACCTTGTGGGAAATATGGGCTAGAAAAGCGGTGATGGATGTGGAGGGAAGTGCATAATTCTTCCATGTTGAGATTTTCAAAGTTAACTCAGTGGTCGGTGAAGATGGTGGACAGGATGCTGAAGCGGCAAACAATGTGGTATAAGATGAACTTGGAGACCTGAACTTCTGTAGTTGAGACTAGGGGGACCGCGTCCACCCATTTAGTGAAATAGTTTGTAGTTGTTATTATCCATTTATGTCCATCAGATGAGAGAGGTGTGATAGTTCCAACTAGATCAAGGCCCCAACATGCAAAGGGCCAAGGTGGTGCAATAGGCTGTAGATCTTGTGCTGGAGCGTGCACAAGATTGGTGTGTTGCTGACATGTGAGACATTTTATGACAAAGTCACAAGAGTCTTCTTCAATTGTAGGCCAATAGTAGCCTGCTCTAAGGATTTGTCACACTAGGACAATACCACTCGTGTGGGCACCGCAAAGTCCAGACTGTACTTCTTTTAACGCCATCGCAGCCTCATTTTGGCCTAAACACCTAGAGAGAGTATTGTGATAACCCCGACGATATAGGGTATTGGCTATGATGACATAGCGGGATGATTTTCGGATGAGGTTTTGGCATTGGGTTCGTGTGAGGTGAGGGGATATGATACCATATTTAAGGTAAGCATGGATTTCATGGTACCAAGGGGATTGAGGACCAACCAAGATGCAAACACGAGTTGAATCCTCATTTGCATAGGTGAGTGTGAGGAGCTGCTCGACTAAAAACTCATACTGTGTAGCCGCTTGGGGAATTTCCAAGAGCGAGCCGATAGTAGCCATAGCGTCCGCTGCTTTGTTCTGCATTCGAGGCACTTGTGTAAACTGAAGCTTTGTAAAATGCTGTGTTAGCTGATCAACTAGCTCTTTGTAGGGTAATAGCTTTTCATCTTTGGTTTGATATTCATTTAGGACTTGCTTGATGATGAGCTAAGAATCCCCAAAGATTTGTAACTCCATGATGTTCCATTCTGCGGCTATCTTTAATCCTGCTATGAGAGCCTCATATTCAGCTATATTGTTGGTGCTAGGGAATTATAGCTTAAAAGCTTTTGGAATGTAATCTCCTTGAGGTGTGACTAACAATATTCCTACCCTTGATCCATGAGATGTGTATGAGCCATCAAAATAAAGTTTCCATGGGGGTTGTTCTTCAATTAGAAAGATATGTTCATCTGGAAATTCCGTGATCAAAGGATATGTATCTACTAGAGGTACATCAGCTAGGTGATCTGCTATAGCTTGTGCTTTGATTGCCTTTCTATCCACATACTGGATGTCAAATTAGCTAAGGAGCATAACCCATTTGGCCAAATGGCCTATGAGTTCTGTTCTAGAGAGCATATACTTGAGAGGATCAATTTTGGATACTAGCTAGACGAGATGACTTAGCATGTAGTGGCAAAGCTTTTGAGTTGAGAAAAAAATTGCCAAACAAGCTTTTTCCATAGGAGTGTAATTGAGTTCATAACCAACTAGGGTTCTACTAATATAGTAGATGGCTCTTTCTCTATCATAGTCATTGTGCTGTGCTAGAAGTGCCCTTAGAGAAATAGGCGTTGCTGATATGTACAAGATGAAGGGATGACCAACAACTAGTGGAACCAAGATAGGGGGATTGGCGAGATACTGCTTGAGCTGATCGAAGTTGCATTGACATAAAGAATCCCACTTGAAGTTCTTATCTTTCTTTAGTAGATGTGCAAATGGCGTACACTTATCTGCAAGCTAGGAGATGAAGCACCAAATGTATTGAAGGTTTCCCTGAAGAGTATGAAGCTGTCATAGTGTCTGGGGAGGAGGCATGTCTAAGATAGCCTTGACCTTCTTGGGGTCGATCTCTATACCTCGTTTAGAAACTATAAAGCCTAGAAGCTTGCCAGATGTGACCCCAAAGACACATTTCTTGGGATTTAGCATGAGATGATATTTGGCTAACCTATCAAAGACTTTCTCCATGTCAGCAAGATGATCCATGAAGGTGTGAGATTTAACCAAGATATCGTCCACATAATCCTCCAAAATGCTATGGATAAGATGGTGGAAAATGGCTATCATAGATCTTTGATAGGTAGCCCCAACATTCTTTAGGCCAAAAGGCATCATGTTGTAGCAAAAGGTTCCCCAAGGGGTAGTGAATGTTGTCTTATGCTGATCCTCTTCTGCAATCTTGATTTGATTATACCCAGAAAACTCATCCACGAGGGACAAAATTTCATGTCCAGTTGTAAGGTCTACAATCATATCTATTTTGGCTAAGAGAAAATCATCTTTTTGACAAGCTTTGTTAAGATCTCTAAAATATATGCAGATTCTGATGTCACCAGAAGGCTTAGTGACGGATACCATGTTGGAGATCCACTCTGAGTAGTCGATAGGTTAGATAACCTTAGTAGCTAACATTCTTTCTAATTCAGCTTTGACTAGTAATGCCACCTTGGGGTGCATTTTTCTAAGCTTTTGTTTGACGGGCCTGATCTTTGGATCGACTACAAGATGATGAACTACAAGCTTTGGATCAAGTCCTGGCATGTCCTGATATGACCATGCAAATTGGCCAATGTTCTCTCTTAAGACCTCAAAGAGGAGATCAGCTTGGTCTTGCGATAGGGATGTAGCAATGTGAACAAGTCTGGGGATCTCTAAAGAACCGATGTTGACTTCTCTAGTATCCTCAATTAGAATAGAAGACACCTCTGGTCGATTATCTTGAGGAGGCAATGCTAAATCCTCATGTTCTACTTGTGATTCTAGATTTTCTCATCTGCCTAAGCTAGTCTCAGGTTTGCCTTAGTTCTAGTTTTGGGTGTATCGGAACTAGGTTGGGGATTTTCTCCAAAATACCCCTTGGGATCTAGCTTATAGATATAGGCAGAATCTGGCTTTGTTTTCTTGTGAGGATTTTCAACTCCCATGAATCTTAGAAGCGCTAACTCTGATGTGAACTCATCAATGTGTATGACACTTGGTTGGTCCCAATCTATGAGTTCAGGGTGAGCGAGTAGTAGGTCGATGAAATGGATGGATAGTTCTTGGAGAACAGAGTCTCCCAGGGAGATTTGGTCTGGGATATCATCGTAGGCTCTCTTTTTAACTTCCTCCAAAATGTCTTCAATTTCTAAAAGGTCACGATGGATGTTCAAAAAAGCATGACCGTCCGTATTGGTGCCCCTAGTTGTGGGTATGCCAAAGCCTAGACCTAACTTCTTTTTTCGTTTGTGTGCTTCGATGGGACACTGCATGCCTCTTTCCTCTCGTCCTAGACCACCGCCTTGATAGTTCCATTTTTTAGTGATGAGCTTATGTGCTTGGGGATACTTCTAGCTGAAGTGATCAAGGCATGCGTGTTTTCTTGGAGGTGCATCCTTATGTAACCAATTGTTGATATCTAGAGTGAGCTCCTCATGAAGAGGGATTCTCGGGGATACAAAGGTTGTTTGGCCAAGCTATGTGTATTGAGGAGGTGGAGTCTCCTTGGCATTATGATATGTAGACCGTCCATGGGTGTGTGGATCAAGTGGCAATGCACCAAGTGCAAATGCATCAGGCAGGCTATATTCTCCGCAACCTTTGTTTTTGATCTTTACGGTAGATAGGGTGGAGGTGAGGATGGTTTTTGGGTCATTATAGGTGTTGGATGAACTGGCGATGGATTGGCCGATTTCAATGCTAGGGCAATGGTTTGTATATGAGGCTTCAACCGCATTGCAATAAGCAAAGGGTTCTGGATCGGCATGGATGATCACTTCAGTGCCTTGTTGTGGAAATTTGAGGCACTGATGATATGTGGATGGAACAACTTTCATGGCATGAATCCATGGGTGATCGAGGAGGATGTTAAATGGTAGGTTTAGATCAACAACATGGCAAATTGTCTCTTGGATGACCGACCCAACCTTGATGGGTAGCAAAATTGTGCCCTCCGTGGTTTTCTCCAAGTTGTCATAAGCTTTGATGGTGATAACCTCACTGATGATATCCGCCTCAGTATAGTTAGCTTGTTTTATAAATTTTAGGGTAAAAATATTCAAGGTTGATCCATTATCTATCATTACTCTTTTTACGACAGAATTGGATACCATAATGGCTCTGTGAAGTGGAAGGGTGTGATCTGGCTTGACCACGGGTATGTCAGTGGGCTTGAATGATAAGGCACATGAGGATGAAAGGTGTCCAACAAGATTATGAAAATTAGTCACATTGATATCCGAAGGGACACAGGATTCTATGAGAGCACTATCAAGGATGTCTTTGTACACAAGACTAGTGCGGAGAAGGTCTAAAATGGAGATTTGGGTTGGCATGTTCCCAAGGTGTTCCAAGATATTGTACTGGCTTTTTGATGGAGTTGATGATGTTGTTGGGGTTGATAGTGCTGATGGGATTGATGGGGTTGCGATGTTCAATTGCACTCTTCGAGTGTTGACTGCACACTCATTGTTTGGGCCTTAGATATTGATAACATTAATAGAAGGCTCTTTCTCAGATATACAACCTATGAGGCTACCATAGTCTATGTAAGATGAAGTGTGGTCATTGTTCTACCCATGCTATTGGTTTGGCTGGCAGTTGTTGGTGTTGTTGTTGTTGGTTTGGATGGGTTCTTTTCTAGGATTTTGGTTGTTGTGAGGAGGAAAAGCATTTTGATAGATTTGCAAGCCTACATTGGGAGAGGTTTGTGCTCCAACTGTGGTTTCTTTCCAATCAATGAGGTTTGCACATAATCTTTCAGCTTCATGCATTTGAGGGTGGTGTGCCCTTTCACCCTATGAAACTTGCAATACTCATTGTCTCTATACCATGCAGCTTTGGATTGGCCTGCGTCAATTTTTTGGGTAGGAGGAAATTTGATGAGGTTTTCCTTGACTAATTTCTCAAAAATGACATCCAATGGCTCACCAAGGGGTGTATAGTTTCAAGGTGTAGGTTGGAACTTGGGCTTTGGTCCTGTAGCTACATTGATGGCATTAGCTTGAATGTTAGACCCTTGAAAGTTGGGCTTTGGATTGTGGCTTTGAAAGCTTTGCTGATTCTGCTGTTGGTTGTTGATAGCTTGTTGATTGTTTGGTTGATAAGGTAGGTTGGACTGATTGATATTCATGTCTGGTGTCAATGACCCCATCTGTTGCAACGTGCTTTTTTTTGTTCCAATACCAAGACTTGTCATTTGAATGTGTTTGATTTTGGTTGGCTTCCTTGTTAATCTTGACCACACCATCTTTAATGAGTCCTTGCTCAAGGATCATTCCTTTTTCTTTGATATCTTTGTAGGTCTGCAAATAGTTCATGGTCATGTGGTGAGCTAAGCTAGGATGGGCATTATCAATAAGCATTTTCACCAAATGGCGCTCTGGCAGGTGCAAGATATGCAGATGGTAAGGGTTTGCCATCTTTGTAGATATTCACCAACACTTTCTCCACCTTTTTACTTGGTGTGGACAAGATCAACCACTGATAATTCTGTCTTAACAAGATGGGCATATTGGGCTACAAATGCCTCAGACAATTCAACAAAGTTTTTTATTGTGCCATATGGGATTCTATAAAACCATTCAAGAGCTGGTTCGACCAAACTTTTGGGGAAGAGGCGCAAAAGGAAGATGTCACTGTATGCCACTTCCTAGTAGTGCATGTAAAATTCTTTGATATGTGTGACAGGGTCTCCTTTTCCTCTAAATTTGTCAAACTTGGGTATCTCAAAGTGTTTGGTAAATGGTGTCATGGTAATGGCTCTGTCAAATGGGTAAGGACACATATTCTCAAACTTGAAGTTTTTTGGGTCATTTCCTTCTTGGATGTTCTTCAAAGCTGTCTTCATGGCTTCCCATTCTGAATTAATGGGTGATAGTTGTGGTGCCTCCACTGTAGGAGCACTTTGAGGGAGATATGCGTTGAATGGTCAATTGAATATGGATGGCTTTGAGGTATGGGTTGGTAGGGATTGTACATGGCTTGGGCAACTGAATGGTGGATGATGGGTTGCTGAGGCGGAGGTGGCACATATTGCTGCATGTGTTGCGAGGCTTGCTATTGATATTGGATTTGAGGTTGGGATTGAGGAACACAAGCTGGCTGTAGGATAAATGGATTGCTTTGTGGAGGTAAGGTATAAGATGGTTGTGAAGCTTGGGGAAAGGATCGGGGAGCTTGTGGAACTTGACTTTGGATTTGAGGAGTTTGACCAATATATGTGGGTTGTGTCCCCATTTGGGAGGGTATCTGCATGGAAAAAGAGGCCAAGTAATTGGTGGTTGGTGGTGGTGGATTTTATCCTAGAAGTGGCATAGAAAAATAGTTAGTAATAAGAGGTAATGGATTAGTTGGTGGTGGAGGTGGTGGGAATTGAAAGCTTGGAAATGGAACTAATGGGGTTTGATAGCTTGGTGGCTGGATTTGAAAGCTTGGTAGAGTGGTGGCAGGAGCTTGGGTCACTTGAGAGCTTGGCAGAACATTGGTAGTAGCTTGTGGATTTGTGGCTAATGGCACTGAGCTCCAAGGACCTAGTGGAAATGATGGAATTGTGCTTTGAGTTGAGGTAAACAAGCTGGGGATGATAAAAGGTTGATTACTTGGCCCCATGGGTGGCATCCCAGTTGTATATTGCTGAGCTTGGCCAAAGATGCTAGCACTGATTTGGGAGATGGGTGGATTTGGAAGACAGGGTTGGAGAGCAGCAACAGTAATAGTGAAGGGAGTGAACAATGAGGTGTTTTTGGCAAAGGGGGTTTGGGATGGAGTGGTATGGACCAATGGTGGAGTGGTGGTAGCTCGATTGGCTTGCGGAATGGAGATTTCAACTTGAGTGGAGGCTGGTATGTTTGGGTCTATTGGATCATATGAGGTGGGTTGAGGCTCTTCTTTTGGTATATACAAAGGATGATTTGGATCGTAAGAGCCTATGGGTGGTGGCAGCTACCCAAACAGAGGGTGAGAAGTATCTAATAAGGGAGGAGGTCTTCCAAAATCGAAGGCTCCTACGTTGTCCCTCTAAAAGTTTTCCATGATTGTTTCTTTGTTCTTGTCTATAATGGCGTTCACCAATACTGCATTTCTTGGTTGGTTCATGAAAGCTTCAATGTCAGTAGGTGATGGTATAACATTCTTTGGGCTGAAGGATGGTTGAGTGCTCAAGGGGAGCGATGCTGTCTGATCCAAATGATAGGGCTCCATTGTTTCCTTCTTCTTCTTGGCTAAGTGAGTGACGGGTGGCATGAAAATGTTCCTAGGGATGAGGTGCAACAATTTTGATGGATGCAAGGGGGGGGGGGGGGGCTTTTTTATGCAAATGATTTCCTAAGCTGAGGCAAAGCTATATGACAAACCTAAGGAAGACTGCATTGAGGATTCTAACTTCAAAGATATGTTGCCAAAGCACAAAAGGTCTAATTTTTTATGTGCAAGCTTGGTGGTGATTGTGTCAATTTAAGGATAGACTAATGATCCCTTAGTAAAAACACGAGATTGACCACTTGTGGATCCCAACCTTTAGCTCAAGGTGATGAGGGATGACAAGTGACAAGGCTAGATTACCCTAGACAAATCTCTGTCAGAGGGATAACCTTGGTGAGACTAGTGGATTTGCAAGATGATAGGAAAAGAAAGTTCTGGCAGTGTGACAACAATTTTGAAGGCTTGGATGTGAACTTTTTGATTGCTGGTTAGATGGTTTGGTTCTAAGGCAAGGAACTAGATGAGATGGATGAGCTAAAATGCTTAAAGGGATAACCTAGAATGGCTGGCTTTCCTACAAAGATGACTCTAAAGTGAAACTTATGCAAGAAGATGTGGAGAAACAAGGGGGCCTAATCATAGAAATCATGCCTAGTTGGTAAGCCATAAGCAGGGTTAACTCCTAGATGTTTGCTAAATCTGATAGTGTGATCTAACCAGGCATCTTGAAGGGCTTTTTCGACAGCTTTGTCTTTTGCTTTGTGGAGTTTGGTAATTCGAGGGCTTGGTGTTACTTCCTTTCTCTTGGCTAAAATTTCTTGGTATAACTGAGATGGCTTGAGTTTGGCTTTGTGAAACTTCTATTTGGGTTTGGGTTGTTTTGACATAAATTCTTAAATCTATCTGGCTTTAAGAGATCGTGGTTGTTTTGCTTCAACTTTGTTCAAATTTTGAAATAGGTAGTGACTACGCTAAGTGTGCCCAAAGCTAGGATTGATCGAGTTTGGCAAAGATTCATTCAACAAGTAAAAGATCAAGCAATAGATAGGAACAACTAGATAGAAGTTTTGCTTCTCAAAAGACAGTAACTGCGCCGTGGAGTGTGTATATTCTACAAATGTTTTGATTAGTCACTTCAAACACATTAACATCCTAGATGGTTGTCCACAAGGATGACATTTGGTTTAGTTAGGGAATTCTTGATATACCCAAGGTACGTGAGGCCCAAATCTGTAGATGAAACCAAAACAATGTCACACAGCCGAGAGGAGCGGTAACCCACTTCTCCTCTTTCACTTCTCAAGGGTATAAAGTTCCTTGACGCTTAGCCCGAGTGATAGAATTTTGATCCCAAGAGAGGTGTCTTTGGATTCACCTCCCAATCTTTATACTCTGTCGGAACATTGGAGTTGAGGTCATTCCAAAGGGTGATGAAATCCCCAGCAAGCCTCCTAAAAGCTAAGACAAGATTTTGGATCCTAATCTTATGCACCCAAGATGGCCTTGAAAGATGACAAGAGGAGAGAAGACTTGGATGATCTTGGGCTAAAAGACAGAGTTCTCTTCCAACTGACGCTTTAAGTTTTCTGATCTAGACCTTTTGAAAACACACGTGATTTAAGATGCAAAGGTTCAATTCCAATTTGAAATGCGCCAACAAAAGAGAAGTGATCGAAGAATGAATACACCAAGAAGATTTAGGGTCAAGAAAAAGTAAACTCGTGCGCTCGGAGGCCCTCCACATCAAGTATCTATTAATTTTCTTTAAGGCATTCAAGATTGAGTGTGAGTTTGTTTTAAGACCAAAACAAAGATGTGTGTAAAGCTCAATTTCAAGCGCGTGCCCAGAGGCCCTCCACGTCAAGATTTGTTCAATTTTTATGCCTAAATGAAGTGTTAGCAAGACTAATGTGCATTCAAGAAATTTTCTATCTTAGAAAAACCAATAAAAACTCAAGTGAGTGGAATTTGATTTTTTGTGGAGCACTTAACACTTTCTTAGGTAGACCCATCCCCATATATGGCACTAATATTGCAACCAATGGTTAGAATGATGGGTGATTAAATCGGGTGAGTCCAACAACAAATTCACTCAAACTGTCTTTATTTGTTTTTATAACTTATAAAGTTTCTAAAATGTGGATTCTTTTTATGCTCCAAAAGATGATTATTTGATCTATGGCATTCAAAATTGAATTTGTTATTTTAATCATGCATTCATAAAAAACAAACAAAATTGATTTTAATCCATGGCACTCAAGAGTGATTTTAGCAACATGCATTCAAAGACAAGTGATTAAACATTCAAGTTTTTTCCTTTGAGCATTCAAGATTGAGATTTTGCGTGTTGTTTTAAGAACTTTGAAGTGCTTTGTTTTAACCTTAGATCATTCAAGATTGTTTTGGACTCAAAAGTGAAAATGATTCTTTGGACTTTGGTTTTCATTCAAGATTTTGTGTTCTAGTTTGCATGTTTTAAGCCTAAAAAAATGATATTCGTAGATTGTTTTGATGCATGAAAAATCTAGGAAACATTCAAGATTTTGCAACAAGACATTTGTTTGGAACAAGTAACAAAGCTTTTAGGACAATTTTGGCAACTATTTAGGACTCTTAGTTTTTATGAAATTTTTAAAAGAACTTTAAAATATTTGCAAATGAGGTTCATTTTATCCTTGATTGATGCTTTGAGTTTGATTTAGATTTTAGTGTGCACTTAGTGTTTATTTTGGACCTTTTGAAATGGAAACTTGAAGTTCTTTTTAAATTTTCAAAAATGAAGCGTTCCTAACTTTGCATGAATGCATCTAAAACCTTGATGTTGCAAGGATGCAAATGATTGGATTGGTTTAGTTTCACTTGTTAAAAGATTTTTTTTTTTGCAAATTTTTAGTTTTTAATGGATTTAAGTATGATTTGGGGGTTCATTTTAAGCACTTAAAAAAAAGTGTGTATGATTTTGCTTTCTTAAAAAAAAAAAGGCCAAGATCCCTCAAGAAGAAGAAGAAGAAGTAGATGGAATAGAAGAAGAATATAGACAAGAAGAGGAAGAAGAATTCCAAGTGCTCCATCCACCTATAAGCTTGAAAAATTTGCAAACACTATGAGATAGACTATGAGTTCCTTTGTATTCTTCATGCTCATGTGGACCTGCAAAACCAATTTATACAATCCTACCAATCACAAAAACAAGAAAAATTAGCCAAAATTAGCAAATGACATACAAAATTTGACTAAAAAAGCTAATGAAGATGACCCATGCGGGGTCCCACTGGGCGTGCCAAAATATATATGCTACTTTAGTATGTTAGAAACACTAAATTAAAACAATCAAAAAGCATTTGGATACTAATTTAACATAACTTCATGAGAGACAAAGTGAAGTCCTCAAATGAGAATATGAGCGATAGATAAGCTCTCTCAATTAGGATGATCACTTGATGTAGAGGTGTGTCTAATAGCTAAGATGACTTGATTATGTATGTATGCTCAAATGCTCAAATGGGCTTCAATGGAAGATTTTTGATAGATTTTGGTGAATGGGTTTGATGTAAAAATGGCTTCTCAAACTGGTATTATGGCTTTACTTTCTAGATTGTGTTATTTTTGCAAAGGGGAAGGATCCAATTTATAGGCAAGAGGCTTGAGGGATGGAGGGCTAAGATGGAAGGAAAGGAGAAAGCTTATGGAAGGCTCAAATTGAATGAGAGGAGAGCACATGGATTGTGCTTCCTTACAACCAATCAGGGAGTGACACATGTCACAGGGTGAGAGGATGGAGGAAAGGGCAAGGATGAGTCAACAAAGGAGGCTCAAGGGATAATATCTTCATAAAGACCCTTCATAAGTGCTTTTTAAGAGCATTGAAGGAGAGTGTAAGAGATATTTGAAGGTCATTTATGTTGGAGGGTGAGGAATTTCGACTTGGGTTGGATTAGGAAGGTTTTAAGCTTGCTTAGGATTGTGCAAATGATTAGAGGATGGATTAGGATGGTTTAGGATTAGCTTAGGGATAGGCAAGTGGATGACAATAAATGAGGGTGGGTGAAGGAGGAGATATTTGTTAACTTTGGCTTGGGTTAGCAAGTCTTAACCCATGTTTAGGGAATGTGACAAGGTTAGGAGGGGATTATGATTAGGGTTAAAGATAAGGATTGACATCTTTTAGAAGAGTCTAGGCTTTGGATGAGGATGAAGACTTTCTAGAAGAGTCTAGAACTTCTTAGGATGAGGATAAAAAAGGTTTTTTAAAAAAATAAATAAAGTTTTATTTATTTCAAGGGTTTGGGTTGAGGAGATATTTATTAAAACATTTTTAATAAACATGAGGATTAATATTTAATCTTAATTAAATATTTTGAGTAGGGATGAGGGATAGGAAATGATGGGATTAGCCTTTAATCGAAATTAAAGAAGGATTAGAAGATTTTGGAAGAGGTTAGTGGTCTTAAAGAAATTGACCAAGTTTTGGGCAAAAAATAAATTATTTATTTATTTTAGAATTTTTGGTCAATTTATTAATTAAATAATTAATAAATAAGAAAACAATGTTTAAATAAGATTTAAACATTTTTGGGAGGGATTCCTTAATTAAATATTTTTAATTAAGATAAAGGGATTTAATGGCATAAAAATTAATTAATTAATTCAATAAATAATTAATTAATAAATGATGATGTCATCAGAGACTTTTTTCAAAAAATAAAAATATTTTATTTTCTAAAAGATTTTTAGGTGTCTACAAATGTGACCTGGTTGAAGGATTTAACCACCCTGTTAGAAGTGGGCCTGGTTAGAGGACTGTAAAACATTCACTTGGAATGCCACCCTGTTAAAGGATTTACAAATGGCTATTAAACCAACCTAAGTTCATAGGATTTTCATATCTAATACAATTGCTAGAGAGTATTAGAAAATATTTGACCTAACTATAACATACAACTTAACTTGCAGATTTCAGATCACTCTTCTGCTCACAACTTTGCTTGGCTTTCAGTCTCTACAACTCTGACAACTTGCACTCCTTTCAATTTTTGTCTCCTTGAGTCTCCATGCTCAATGTACTAGTGCAATAATCTCTCTCTGACCACTCATTGAAGCTGATCCTCTGTGCTTTGTTCTTCTTTCTCCTAGATGCCTTCTGCTTGACACCCTTCTAACCACTTCACAACTTGACACTTCAGCAGCAACACTTGCTTCTTGGTCGGTGACTCCTTAAATAGAAGTCTTAGAGTTCCTTTTCCCACTCGATTCTCTCCTCTTTTAATTTCAATTCGTATGGATTAGGTAGGATTCATTGTATCTAACCCATATTATGTTTCTTCTAGAAACATCATGAAGAATCCTCCTGAATTTGCTTCAAAACAGTTCACATAGAACTCTGTACCACTAGCTCATCATCCTTATCCTCCAACTGGTTCACAAAATTCAAGGCAACAACTTTGTCTGTTCAGATTTGGCGAATCTTTGTCATTTAAAATAATGCAGTAGCTTGACACTATTGAAATCCTGATGCTCAGCACATACTGTGTTACTCAATATCAACTACATTTTTACTGATGCTTGGCATCTGAAGTTCACTTGGCACCGACAAAGATTTTTTGATGCTCGACACCTAATACTTTGCTCAACACTTGAACTTAACTCGGTACATACTAGATTTTTCTTTTGGTCAGCTTCAACTAAAAATTAGCTCGACTTCAACTAGCTAGCTCGACACCCAATAATGAACATAGCTTAAGCTTTGTAGTCAACATTGTTACAACTTATTCCTCCAATGTTTCTAATTGTGAACAACCTCTGTATCTTCAAGTATATTATCAATACATCATGATACCATTGACTTAACTGAACCTTGCACTTTATTACAATATCATAACTCAACCTTTCCCTTAGGTACTCTTGTTACATCTTGTTGATCAAATCCTCTTCATCAATCAACTAAGTGATAGTACTTGGATCTTATAAGAAAATGTCATTCTTACAAATAGCAAGTTTGACATCAATGACAAAACAATGATTGAAAACATTCTTTTACCAACAATCTCCCTCTTTCAATCAATCTTCTTCATCAATGATCTTTTCAATCAGATTTCCAACAATCTCCCTCTTTGGCATTGATGGCAAACCAAAATAATCAACCATCAAACTTTATTATTTAACCAAGTTAACTAAGTTAGAATAGTAAGTCAAATGCCAAAAAATTAATTGTGTTACCATTAGTTTTCACATCTCCCTCTTATGAACTACTATCTTGATTACTTCTGCTTCTCCCTCTTAGCTATTGTATCCTTTCTTTTCTTCTCTCCTTCTGTTCTGATCATCTTCTTCATCTTTTCTTTCAATTTTTGATCATTTCTGTCTACTTCTCCCTCTATCTTTGTTTTTGATCTACTCAATAGTTGTTGATCAGTTGATCAGTTTTCTACTATTTCTCCATCTTTGACAACAATGCCAAAGACATACTGTTTCAACATCTTAATATGCAAGTGTAGCATTTGCAGGTTCTTTTCAATTTCTCCCTCTGTCACCTTTCTTGTGACTGATTTGGAGCTTCATCACCTCAATTACCTTAGGAATAATCATAAAGTAGGTATCCTCTACATCAATGTGTAATATCTCAACAATCAGCTTATTTGATGTAGGGCAGTCTTGTTTTTGCTTCAAGTAGCCTTGGCTATGGATATCACCCTTAACTTACCTCTAAGATACTCAAAAGAATCTTTAGATAGTGCTTTTGTGAAGATATTGACAATCTGTTCCTTTGAGCTAACATATTCCATCTTCACTTGTTTGTCTTCCACAAATTCTCTTACATAGTGATACTTAATTGCAATATGCTTCGTTTTAGCCTGCATTACAGGGTTCTTTGATATGTTGATAGCACTTGTATTATCACAATAAAGTATCATAGGCTCATTTACCTCTTCTTTCATACCTTGCAACAAATTTTTGATCCATACAATATTGGTGTAATTGATAGTAGATGCAACATATTCAGCTTCAACAGTTGACTGTGAGGTATAACTTTTTTTTTTGCTAGTCCATGTAATCAATCTTTTTCCCAAGAAAAGTGCTCCTCCATTGGTGCTTTTTCTATCATCAATATTACCTCCCCAATCTACATCAATTTAGGCTCTTATTTTAAAATTTTCACTTCTCTTGTAGTACAAACCATACTCATTAGTTCCTTTTAGATATCTAAGTATTCTCTTCATTGCCATCAGATGATTTTCTCTTAGATTTGCAGAAAATCTTGCCACTATTCCAACAACTAATGTAATGTCTAGCCTATTATGTACAACATATTGCAACTTTCCAATCATTGATCTATACATTGTCTGATTCACTTCAGTTGATTCATCATTCTTGGATAGCTTATGTCCTATTGCCATTGGTGTGCTAACTAGTTTTGAGTCTTCTAATCCAAATGTTTTGAGTATCTCCTTGATATATTTTGATTGGGTCACAAATATTCCATGCTTCAATTGATGTACTTGCAAACCAACAAAGAATTTTATTTCTCCAAACATTGACATCTCAAACTCATGTTTCATTTGATCATAATTTTTTTTGCATAGAACATCTTTTTCTCTAAATATTATGTCATCAACAAAGATTTCAGATATCAAAATCTCTTTATCTTTTTCATGTTTGATGTACAGGTTGCTATTGTCATCTATTTTTTCAAATCCAATCTTCACAAGGTATTTGTGCAACCTCTCATACTATGCTATAGGTGCTTGCTTCAAACCATAGAGTGCCTTGTGCAGTTTGCAGACCATATCCTTATTTTTGTCATCAACAAATCCCTCTGGTTGTTCTATGTAGAATTTCACTTCCAGTATACCATTTAGAAAAGTAGACATTACATTCATTTGGCAGACTTTGAAACCTTGGTATGCATCATATGCAAGTAATTTTCTTACTCTTTCCATTCTTGCAATAGGGGAAAATGTTTCCCCATAATCCAGTCCTTCTTGTGCATAGCCTTTACAAACTAGTTTGGCTTTGTTTCTTGTTATCTCTCCATTCTCATAAAGTTTGTTTCTAAAAACCCATTTGGTACCAATTACATTCTTATCAGCTAGTCTAGGAACTAAAGTCCATGTTTTGTTCTTCTCAATCTAGTCTATCTCTTCTTCCATAGCTTTATATCAGTCATCATCTTGTAGTGCATCCTTCACTATTTTGGGCTCAACCTTGCTCAGCAAACATGATTCATTTCTTAGTCTATTCCTTGTCATTGGTCTGGCATCCTTGTCACCAATGATTTGATTTGCAAGATGATGTCTTTTTACATACTTGGCTATTCTTGGTTCTATCCTTCTTTCCATGTTGGATCCTTCAGCTTTAGAGTCATTTTGCTCTTCTCCATCTAGTATTTCATCATTTCTTTCATAAGTACTATTCTCAGAATTAGAGTGTGCATTTCCTACATTCTGCAACTCAGCTTCTAAATGCAGCTTGACATTCACTAGCTGTGACTTGGCTGATACTAAAATTTGTTGTCGATTACCAACTTGATTGACAACATTGTCTTCAATAGTCATTCCTTCATAGAAGTATACAAAATATCCATAATCTTTTGATTGTTTAGTTCCATCAACCTGAAATTCTACATGCTCATCAAAATTTACATTTACACTCTATTATCTTGTTAGTGTTAGTATTCAAACACTTATATGCCTTAATTTTAGTAGAGTAGCCAAGGAATATGCCTTCATCACTCTTTGTATCAAACTTTCCATTTCTAGTATCTTTAAGAATATAGCATTTACAACCAAATACTTTGAAATGTTTTACATTAGGAGAGTGTGTTGGTGTTTAAAAATGCTGGAAGGTTTTCAATTATCCCAATGAGAAACTGATGCATCTAGGGGCAACTAACTCCCATTATCAACATATCACTTCAAACACCGAGCCAACTATAAGGCTAGACCCTTCTTCTTCTTTAGGCTATGCAAAACCTAGGCGGATAGACCTGAGATTCAATTGATACCATACCAGTGCCAAACATATCCCTGAATCTAATAAGCAGATTGAAACCCCTTATATCTCCTAAAGACTTAATGCAATAACAGAGATCTACAATAGCTGAATGAAAATCTATGGAATGCACAAGCTAAGTAAGGGTTTGACCGTTTTAGCTTTTCAACATAAAATGTAAAGATGATTGAATAATAATATTGATTTTCAGAAAACCATGACATGAATCAACATAAGCCTATGATCTTTCAAGATTATTAGTGCCTTATCTATTGGGCAGTCACACAAATCCCTAACACACATCTCAGAAAGTCATTGATATATGCCATATATTAGGAATTTCCTGATCTATCTATCCACTTCATGAATTAGACATCTGCATCCTTTTGAATCTCATACTCGACCTATCCCTTCCTGAGATCTGCAATCCTATGGTGATGAATTAAGCATTTTCATAACCCTTTGAGTTACCAACAAAATAAATCAACATATACAACCAATAGATTGCAAGTGAGTTCCATATTCTTTGTTTACAAAACACAAGAGATTACAGACAACATGAATGGAAGGCAAGATACCAGAAATAAGATTAACTCGCTGCTAAATTCTATTTATTTCTTTGAAACAAATACAAGAGATGCATGAAATTGAAATGCCAAACTACCTAACAGAATAGAACTATCTGTGTTCTTATTTCTTGCTGTTCATTACATGAGAAATTTGCTAAAGAATGGTATCACAAATATGAGAGAACTCAAGATTGGAACCATGAATGGTCTCTCAGTTACAAAAAATTGGAACCCCTTCATGAAAGAAAGATAGAAAGATATAAAAGAGAAAGAATTCCCTGATCTAATCTTTACTTGACAAGTGTCCACTTGAAATTCAATCTTTTGGCAACTGGAAACCTCTTCCTTCCTTCTACCATTGATTTGATTTTTGTTTCATCATTTCTTGCAAGTGATTTGCAAATGTCTATTTCTAAATGATGAAAACTTGCGGAGTCACCAAAATATCTGATTTACCCACTGAAATGCTGGTGAAATTTTAGTTTTTACTGAATGAATTTGCTCAAATTTTGACCCATAATACATTTCAACTATTTTTTACTGATATTCAGGTCATTACCTTGACAAAAAATCAAAACTGAACTTCCTAGTCTAAATGTGGTTGCAATTCAGGTACCTGATAGAAAACCTTGTATTGCTCAAATAGATAGATTCCTGTGCAAAAACTAACCTTGGAATTGGAAAATTCATCTTCTCACAATTTCGGCGATATATGATAAGGCATACTTTGCATACCAGGAGCCTCCAGAATCACAGTTTGAAAAAGTCCTCCTTTGCCAGAAACTTCAGGTCTGTGACTCTTCACATTTTTTAAAATTTGAAAAATTTAAATTAGGCTAAAGTCTAGACTTTAGCCTAAGTTTTCTTTGAATTTAAAAAACTTGCATGTCAGTCTCTTGGAAAAATAATTTTAAAATGAAAATTTAAAAATCATTTTATTTTCCCTAGCCTCTTTAATTTCGGGTCAACTCCAAGTTTGACCAATGCCACGTGGCGCACTCTGATTAGTTTGGGCCTGCACAATGGACGCCACATGTCCTTTTCTCACTAACTCACTATGCTAAATCTCATGCATCTTTTCCTTGGTGAGTTAGCGAGAACCGTCGGATCTGCCATGTGGCGCAATTTGGTGCACTCCTAACATTTGCTCGCCACATCATAACCCAATCACTCTGTCGCTGCCACTTGGCACGATCTGAATCGTTGTTACTCCTCAGGTGGGACCCACCTTTGTCTACCGTGTTTTCCTGGTTTTTCGACGACCTCGCTACTTCGCTAGTTGGAGTTTCCAAGATTTTCTGGCTGGCGAAGTAGCGTGGCGCCGAATTCTTGGGTTTTCTGATTGCCTCAAACTGTGCTGATGTCATCTCCTTTACCTGCGTCTTCGTTCAAAATTTATTTCTTTTTTCCACGAGGTCGGATGAATGGGACCCCCCTGCAAGCTAGTGGCTTTATGAAAAGCTCATTTCTTTCTATACAATGTAATATGTTTGAAATTGCATTTAAAGACTTAGGCAAACCTCCCACGACCCATGTGGCATAATCATTTTAAAACTGTCATCCCCTGTTTCTTTACATGCCAAAACTTGACTGCATGCTGACAGAGCTCCCTCCATGATCTTATTTGGATCTTCTTTGTTTGGTGCTACTTCTGTGGGGTTGTCCTTTCGAAAAGGCATGAGCTTTATCCTTTAATTGCTGGCAGATCTCATCTGAAACATTGCCTCTGCGTGAGTACCCTGCCTTTACATGCATTGACTTAACTTGCATGGAGTCTCTTCTCTTTGATTGGTGTGAGTATTATTTCTGGTATCCATTCCTTGCATGAGAAGTTTGTCTTATGCAACTTCCTCTATAATATGCTGTGGGCGACGCTTGAAGACGCCTCCCCACTATTCTTTTATATGCTGAAGCTCTCCATTTAGCACGGGGTTTCTTTAGCTGATGACAACTCTGATTGACTGCGGCTTCCTCCTTTGGTGTGTGAATTACCTCTTCACAGCTTCTGCCTATTCTATTGGAAAATGCGTGATCTCTGTTCCAAGTTGTTCATTCCTGAGAATGGATTGACTTCAGTTTTGTCCATTCACCATTCTTTCCATGCTCAATGGCGCTTGCTTTTCTCCTTCCTACCTTTGGTTGCAGCTTCCAACTCTTTGACGTGGGCAGTTCTGCTATGGATATGCTCCTTTTTGTTTAGTTTATAGCTGTCTCTTCCTCCTGAAATAATGCGTGGAACTCTTTTTAACTACCTCCTCACGTGGGCTCCCAAATAGACTATTGCCGCCCCTCTTCTTTCCTGAAGGTGCCTCCTCCTTTCAATTGTGCTATGTGGGATAACCTCACTGCTCCTTGCATGTGGACTTCTTTTCTTTGATTGGCGTCTTGGATGCTCTGTTTCCTTATTGAGGAGCAACAAAAAGGTGAAAAAAAAGTAATTAGGCTGCTCTCCCTGCTACAAATCCCACCTCAAATGCTGGAAGATCAACACATCCCAAGTCTCATTGCTTTCATAAACTTCAAAACTTAGTCCAAGGAAAGATGAAAAAAGTAATGACCTCCAGTACAAACAAGTTGCAAGCTAGGTGCACATTCTGTATTAGAGAGATTTCCCTTCATTAGATCCTTAGATATTGTCGAAACAACAACGTTCCCAAATTTGATCTCACGAGCAACAATACCCACAAAGTCTCCTTTATCATCACCTAGCATGCCAGTCCCGATTTCATATATATCTTATTCTTCACATAGTTCATAAATGGCTTGCATTCACATTAAAAATTACAATGATTGCAATCATTATAATTCTTCTATTTAGAAAAATTTAACCCCCGTATACCTTATCAGTTTATTATCACTTAGTCGGGCCCCAAAGCAGGTCTGACTAAAAAAAAATTTCATTTTCAAACAACTGAAATGCCAAGGTGATCCACCTACCTTTTCAGACTGATTGGAATCAATTTTAATCATAGAATGATCATTAAAAACTCAATTTATCACTTTCTGCAAACTATGAGTTTGGTGCCAGGAGGTCTATTGATTGCCTTTAAAAACTGACCCGAACAACTGACCAGGCTCTAAAACCTGACCTACTGATTCTCTGCCCCATATACTTTCACCCTGTTGAATCTCATCTTATGATGAATTCATAGTCAAAAGATATTTGCTGTCAAAGTTGCCTTCTCAAAATTACCTGCAAGATAAATACATCAGAAAGCAATAAAGTAGGTTCAGAATTGGCTTGGAAAACTAGGCAAATGAGCACATGGGGAAACAAAAATTGGGACACTCATTCTCTGTCATGAGGCTATTACGGATCTATAATTTAGGCTCATGAGAAATAACAGGGTGAAAATGGCGATCAGTCAAAGTGGGCTACTCAGAATTTTGCAACTAGGAACACTGACTGAAAAGTGATTTTGGCAAACAGAGTTGTCCTAGAGAAGTGTGCATGTGGATTCGTCATGACTTGCAAATTGACACGCTTGGAGTATCTTTAAAGGATAATACAATGGTACAATCCATTCGATCTTGGCAATCACAAATTTCAAGTTATAACACCACGAATAGGGGTAATGACAAATCTGCAAGTGCTGACACCAGTAAAACTTTAGAAATTCCACTTGGAATCGCGTTTGAAAATTGATCAAATGGATTGGTCATAAGATAAAACTTGAAACATAGCAAGCCTCTGACATCTACAATACAACGCAAAAGGAAGTTATAGCATGTCAAATAGGGCTTCCCAGAATTATGTGCAAAGTGCAAAAGCATGAAAACAGTAACTGACCAAATTTGAGGGATTCAAAACCTAGTCAAACGAACTCAAAATGATTCAAAATTTGAAACATAGTTTTTTGGGTATGGATACTAGATACTCCCAAAGTGGCAAGTCATGATGCAAATATGGGTGCAAGATATTAAGGCCTAAACGGGGCTTGTTATCGCTGTTTGAGATTGTGTAAAATGCAAGATTGACAATTTCTGAAAGCAAGACTTTGCCAAATGACTCGGAATGATGATTTAACTTCATGGAATAGGTAGATAGGATAAATGGAGGGTGTTAGAAACATTAAACACCTCAGGGGCCTCAAAGGTATAGTCGGGTACATTTGAGTTTATGGGGCTTTCATAGGCTTGACTTGATTCAAAATTTTAAATGGACGCTTAAAATGAGAAAGCAATTTTGAGCTCCAACAGTGGCTCTGTCTGGGGATGCATGTCCCCTATGGGCATGGCAAGATTCTAGATCTCTTGGTGAAGTAGACCACACACTTGAACTTCAAAAACTTCTCGCAAACAACTTTATTGAAAGCAAGAAACTACTCCTACTATGTACATATGATGACCTCAGGCCACCAGATTTTAGCAAAATTGTTTACCTCGGTCATATACCTGATTTTTATTCCTCTCCTCATGAGGTAAACTAAAATTTCAACTTATATTAGTCTCACCAATCAGATTATCATTCTGAATCAACTCATTTAGCAAAACTGAATCTAAACCTTGACTTTCATAATGCAAATAAAAACTATATTCATCTTCAACCACTTGCTTATTATGAAAGTTCTGATCGACATGCTCAAAAATATCAGACTGAAGCTAAAAACCATCTCTAACAAATGACTCGTGCATGCTATCAATTTCGAATATGAATGCATCATATTGAACATGGGGAAAAAGACCACTCATACCTTCAAAATGTGTATCCTTTTGCATAACTGGATAGGAATCAAATGAACAATCTGACTGATACTCACATATGTCATCCACATCATAATCTGAAGCTAATCCACAATCTTCAAATGATTCTTCACAATCAACAAATAGATTAGTCTTCACATCAGAGAATTCATCATAAAACTCATTGCAAGGTGCATACTGATTTTCAAAAACAACTTCGTCAAACACCTTGTCATTTACCTCGTCAGATGCAACATAATCATTTTCTCTATCAAACTCAGAAGAAGAACATTCTGATCTCTTGTAGGAGTAACACAAAGTATCATCATCAAACTCATTCTCAACTAAATCTGAAGTGTCCATGTGTTCTTCAAAAAGAGGATTGATAATTCCATGCAAAGTGCCTTTGTAGACATTAGGACAAGTGATATGTTGATCAACATCAAACTCCTCACCATATAATGGATTAGTGAAAACTTTAAAACTAGTTCTAACATCACTGTCATGGACACTTTCAACATATGAAGAAGAAAAAATAGAATTATCAGAAGAGGACACACCATCAACGAAGTATGTAGAATATAGATCAAGATTACTTTCATTGCCTTCATGTAGGTGATTCAAATGTCTTGCAAGAAAATTATAATTTATCTTACCAATAGGTGCAGATGCATTAATCTTAGGATCACTCATATACTGATCATCACTATACGCATCATCAAGACATTCTTGTACATAATTAGGTAATATGTCCTTATAGAAACCTCTTTGTCTTCATATTGTATAGACACATTTTCTTCATAACTTTCAATCTCAAACTGATTTACACAATTCTGAAATGGAAACTCACTTTCAGATTTAGAAATAGTACTCATACCTTTACTAGCAAGAGAGTACTCACTCCCGTTATTACTTTCTTCTTCCCAATCAACATCTGATTCACATGAAGATGCATATGTACTATCACAATCCTCTTCTTGACTCAAGTAACAACTCTCATCATCAGCTTCATATGAAACCTCTTGATAATACATCAGATCAGCAAATTTATGATCATCATTTAAAACATGACTTTCAACTTCTTCATACTCACATAGAGATGATTGTCTTTAAAATTCAGATTTAATAAGACTTTCAACATGATGTAATCTCTTAATAAGATGATTCATTTCTTGCCTATCATGTTGATCAAGAAAATGCATCTCTACTGCTGAAACATTATCAACATATGAGCTTAGTTCTTTTGACTATGACTGAGATGAGTGTAGCTTACATTCTTCATCTTGTATTATATCTCCATGACATGTCGGTTCAGCAACATTAAACTCATGATCATGGAAACAACTCTTGGCTTTCTCTCTTGCACAAAACTGAGATCTAGGTGCAACAACTTCATTAGCAACAGAATCATATATACAATCAACATTATAAGAACTTGCTAATGTAACTAATTCTTGATTTACAAAATCAACACATTGCTGAACTTGATCAAAGTCCGAAATACTACTCACTGCTGTAGCATCAAAAACATGTGTATCTCTATTTGCAACTGGACTAACCTTCCTCATACACACATTTTGATTTGAATTCTCAATCTAATTAAAACCTACAACAGGGGTGTTGACATTCTGTTTTGAAACTAAAACATCAACACTATGTTCCACTTTTCTTTCAAACACATTACATTGACAATCATTCATGGCAAAATAATCTCTAGTCAATCCATACTTCATATTATTCTCAATATCTCTAGCAGTCATAAAAGCCTGATGTAATGTCTGTGGTTTTTTATCCCTTAGTAGATAATTAATTTTTTTATCAAATGCATCGAAGTAAACTGCTAAACACATTTGATCATTAGGTCTATAACTCTCAGGGATGTCATTCAAAACTTTTGCAAATCTGATATTAAATTGAGGCACAAGTTCATCACTCCCAATATGAATCTTCAAGAACTTATCATAAGAATCAGATATGCTTACCCATTCTCCAAATTGCTCCATGAAGGATGAATGCAATTGACTCCAAGATGAAATAGAACATGCTGGTAGAAAAGAAAAACAGTCTCTAGCATCATCTTCCAAGGTTTGAACAAATAACTTCATGTGCACATCCTCATGAGCAATTTCGTAGTCACCCATCAAATCACTGAATATCTGAATATGATGACTAGCTATAATAGTATGATCTCCTCTAAACTTAGGCAATTCATTTCGAACATCATTAGGAATGACATTCGAGAAACCATGAATACCATCAAAGCATAATGGCATATACCTCTTGGTAGAAATAGGTCTCAAAATTTTATTGATAGGCTGCATACTTGATGAAATGAATCTTGACATCCTTTAAACTTACAAAACTCATTCACTCTAATTTTGATTTGTAATTTGCAGCAGATCTATACCCTTCTACCCATGAACTTTAAGCACACTTCACAAATGTAAAAACAACCTACTGAAATTTAATCCAATGAAGTGTATAACCTTAAAAGCATTCTCCTCTTCTTAGTGCTGAAACTTCACTTGACGGAGAACACATATGTAAAACTTACTTTCTTTCATGATGAGAGAACATCATGAAAATGACATACTTCAAGTGTTGCTGCCTGAAACCACTGATCTTCTGATTGGCATGGTGTTAATCTGAATTCTTTACACCACTGATCATAACCTTACAGAGTCGCCATCTCCTTGAGGAGAATTAAAAGAAAACACTACTGTGATCAATCTTTTATCATTTCAAAGACTTTTATAATAGAAAATCAAACAACACTTCCATACTTATTAGTCAGAAAATTATAATAGATCTCTCTTCTTGCTTGCAAATTCACCTAACTTTTAGATCTGCTTGATTTCATTGAAAACTCTAGAAAACAATTTACATATCGCTGATCTTCAATAGTTTAGAGATCCTTTAGATAGAGTCGCCACTCACTATTGTGAGAAAGATTTTAAACATGATTTATAACACTATAGATCTGAACTGACAATTCAACTTGAAAATTTTGAAAGTCACCAAACACCTTAAAGAGAGATAAACTTCTGATCACAATTCTGACTCTGCAATTACAACAGCACTTTGAAAACAATATCCGGTTGAATTGATTGAAAATAAAACTTGAGGAGAACACAATCTGAACTCAACTAGTAAGTTACTGTTGCAAGTGGATAAAACATATTGGGGTGCATGATTTGGAGTAAGAAATCTAGAAAGAACATCAGGGAACTTACTACTGAAACTTTTTAATGCACTTCTCTTGCTGTATTGAATTTTTTCTTTTCAAATTCTCAAGGTTTGTCTTAAATTTGATTCAATACAATCCCCAGCAGAGTCGCCATTTTATTGGTGTTTGAAAATATTGGAAGGTTTTCAATTATCCCAATGAGAAATTGATGCATCTAGGGGCAGCTAACTCCCATTATCAACATATCACTTCAAACACTGGGCCAACTATAAGACTAGACCCTTCTTCTTCTTCAAGCTATGCAAAACCTAGGCGGGTAGACCTAAGATTCAATTGATACCGTACCAGTGCAAAACATATCCCTGAATCTACTAAGTAGATTGAAACCCTTTATATCTCCTAAAGACTTAATGCAATAACATAGATCTTTAATAGCTGAATGAAAATCTATGGAATGCACAAGCTGAGTGAGGGTTTGACCGTTTTAGCTCTTCAACATAAAATGTAAAGATGATTGAATAATAATATTGATTTTCAGCAAACCATGACATGAATCAACATAAGCCTATGATCTTTCAAGATGATCAGTGCCTTATCTATTGGGCAGTCACACAAATCCCTAACACACATCTCAGAAAGTCATTGATATATGCCATATATCAAGACTTTCTTGATCTATCTATCCACTTTATGAATTAGACATATGCATCCTTCTGAATCTCACACTTGACCTATCCCTTCCTAAGATCTGCAATCCTATGGTGATGAATTAAGCATTTTCATAACCCTTTGAGTTACCATCAAAATAAATCAACATATACAACCAATAGATTGCAAGTGAGTTCCATATTCTTTATTTATAAAACACAAGAGATTATAGACAACACGAATGGGATACAAGATACCAGAAAGAAGATTAACTCGCTATTGAATTCTATTTATTTCTTTGAAACAAATACAAGAGATGCATGAAATTGAAATGCCAAACTACCTAACAGAATAGAACTATATGTGTTCTTATTTCTTGCTATTCATTACATGAGAAATTTGCTAAAGAATGGTATCATAGATCTGAGAGAACTCAAGATTGGAACCATGAATGGTCAAAGAATTCCCTGATCTAATCTTTACTTGACAAGTGTCCACTTGAAATTCAATCTTCTGGCAACTAGAAACCTCTTCTTTCCTTCTACCATTGATCTGATTTTTTTTCATCATTTCTTGCAACTGATTTGCAAATGTCTATTTCTGAATGATAAAAACTTGCTGAGTCACCAAAATATCTGATTTACCCACTGAAATGCTGGTGAAATTTTAGTTTTTACTGAATGAATTTGCTCAAATTTTGACCCATACTACATTTCAACTATTTTTTACTGATATTCAGGTCATTACCTTGACAAAAAATCAAAACTGAACTTCCTAGTCTGAATGTGGTTGCAATTCAGGTACCTGATAGAAATCCTTGTATTGCTCAAATAGATAGATTCCTGTGCAAAAACTAACCTTGGAATTGGAAAATTCATCTTCTCAGGATTCCGGCGGTATATGATAAGGCATACTTTGCATACCAGGAGCCTCTAGAATCACAGTTTGAAAAAGTCCTCCTTTGCCAGAAACTTCAGGTCTGTGACTCTTCACATTTTTTAAAATTTGAAAAATTTAAATTAGGCTAAAGTCTAGACTTTAGCCTAAGTTTTCTTTGAATTTAAAAAACTTGCATGTCAGTCTCTTGGAAAAATAATTTTAAAATGAAAATTTTAAAATCATTTTATTTTCCCTAGCCTCTTTAATTTCAGGTCAACTCTAGGTTTGACCAATGCCATGTGGCACACTCTGATTAGTCTGGGCCTGCACAATGGATGCCACATGTCCTTTTCTCGCTAACTCACTATGCTAAATCTCGTGCATCTTCTGCTTGGCGAGTTAGTGAGAATCGTCAGATCTGCCACATGGCGCAATCTGGTGTGCTCCTGACATTTGCTTGCCACATCATAACCCAGTCACTTTGTCACTGCCACTTGGTGCGATCTAAATCGTTGTTACTCCTTAGGCGGGACCCACCTCTGTCTGCCATGTTTTCATCATTTTTCGACGACCTCGCTACTTTGCTAGTCGGAGTTTCCAAGAGTTTTTGTCTGGTGAAGTAGCGAGGCGCTGGATTCTTGGGTTTTTTGATTGCCTCAAACTGTGCTGACATCATCTCCTTTACTTGCATCCTCGTTCAAAATTGATTTCTTTTTTCCACCAGGTCAGATGAATGGGACCCCGCTGCAAGCTAGTGGCTTTCTCAAAAGCTCATTTCTTTCTATACAATGTAATATGTTTGAAATTGCATTTAAAGACTTAGGCAAACCTCCCATGACCCATGTGGGATAATCATTTTAAAACTGTCATCCCCTATTCCTTTACATGCCAAAACTTGACTGCGTGCTGACAGAGCTCCCTGCGTGATCTTATTTGGATCTTCTTTGTTTGGCGCTACTTATGTAGGGTTGTCCTTTCGAAAAGACATGAGCTCTATCCTTTAATTGTTGGCAGATCTCATTTGAAACATTGCCTCTACGTGAGTACCTTGCCTTTACATGCATTGACTTAAGTTGCATGGAGTCTCTTCTCTTTGATTGGTGTGAGTATTATTTCTGGTATCCATTCCTTGCATGAGAAGTTTGTCTTATGTGCCTTCCTCTATAATATGCTATGGGTGGCGCTTGAAGATGCCTCCCCACTATTCTTTTATATGCTGAAGCTCTCCATTTAGCGCGGGGTTTCTTTAGCTGATGACAGCTTTGATTGACTGCGGCTTCCTCCTTTGGTGTGTGAATTACCTCTTCACAACTTCTGACTGTTCTATTGGAAAATGCGTGATCTCTGTTCTAAGTTCATTCCTAGGAATGGATTGACTTCAGTTTTGATTGGTCACCATTCTTTCCATGCTCAATGGCGCTTGCTTTGCTCCATCCTACCTTTGGCTGCGGCTTCCAACTCTTTGACGTGAGGAGTTCTGCTATGGATATGCTCCTTTTTGTTTAGTTTATAGCTGTCTCTTCCTCCTGAAACAATGCGTGGAACTCTTTTTAACTACCTCCTCACGTGGGCTCCCAAATAGACTGTTGTCACCCCTCTTCTTTCCTGAAGGTGCCTCCTCCTTTCAATTGTGCTATGTGGGATAGCCTCACTGCTCCTTGCGTGTGGACTTCTTTTCTTTGATTGGCATCTTGGATGCTCTATTTCCTTATTGAGGAGCAGCAACAAGGTGAAAAACAAGTTATTAGGCTGCTCTCCCTGCTACAAATCCCACCTCAAATGCTGGAAGATCAACACATCCCAAGTCTCATTGCTTTCATAAACTTCAAAACTTAGTCCAAGGAAAGATGACAAAAGTAATGACCTCGAGTACAAACAAGTTGCAAGCTAGGTGCACATTCTGTATTAGAGAGATTTCCCTTCATTAGATCCTTAGATGTTGTCGAAACAACAACATTCCCAAATTTGATCTCGCAAGCAACAATACCCACACAGCCTCCTTTATCATCACCTAGCATACCAGTCCTGATTTCATATATATCTTATTCTTCACATAGTTCATAAATGGCTTGCATTCACATTAAAAATTACAATGATTGCAATCATTATAATTCTTCTATTTAGAAAAATTTAACCCCCGTATACCTTATCAGTTTATTATCACTTAATCGGGCCCCAAAGTGGGTTTGACTAAAAAAAAATTTCATTTTCGAACAAATGAAATGCCAAGGTGATCCACAGACCTTTTCAGACTGATTGGAATCAATTTTAATCATAGAATGATCATTAAAAACTCAATTTATCACTTTTTGCAAACTATGAGTTTGGTGCCAGGAGGTCTATTGACTGCCTTTAAAAACTAACCCGAACAATTGACCAGGCTTTGAAACCTGACCTACTGATTCTCTGCCCCATATACTTTCACCCTGTCGAATCTCATCTTATGATGAATTCACAGTCAAAAGATATTTGCTGTCAAAGTTGCCTTCTTAAAATTACCTGCAAGATAAATACGTCAGAAAGCAGTAAACTAGTTTCAGAATTGACTTGGAAAACTAGGCAAATGAGCACATGGGGAAACAAAAACTGGGAAACTCATTCTCTATCATGAGAACATTATGGATCTACAATTTAGGCTCATGACAAATAACAGGTCGAAAATGGCGATCAGTCAAAGTGGGCTACTCAGAATTTTGCAACTAGAAACACTGTCTGAAAAGTGATTTTGGGAAACAAAATTGTCTTGGAGAAGTATGCATGTGGATTCGTCATGACTTGCAAATTGAAACGCTTGGAGTATCTTTAGAGGACAATACAATCGATCTTGGAAATCATGGATTTCAAGTTATAACACCACGAACAGGGGTACTGACAAATCTACAAGTGCTGACACTAGTAAAACTTTAGAAATTCCTTTCTGAATTGCATTTAAAAATTGATCAAACTGATTGGTGATAAGCTAAAACTTGAAACATAGCAAGTCTCTGACATCTACAATGCAACACAAAAGGAATTTTAGCATTTTGGTCAACTGGTCAGAAGTTATAGCACGTCAAACAGGGCTTCCCAAAATTATGTGCAAAGTGCAAAAGCATGAAAACAGTAACTGACCAACTTTGAGAGATTCAAAACCTAGTCAAACAGACTCGAAACAATTCGAAATCTGAAACATAGGTTTTTGGGTATGTATACTAGATACTCCCAAAGTGGAAAGTCATGACACGAATATGGGTGCAAGATATTAAGGCATAAACAAGGCTTCTTATCCCTGTTTGACACTGTAAAATGCAAGATTGACAATTTTTGAAAGCAAGACTTCGCCAAATGACTCGGAATGATGATGTAACTTCATGGAACAGGTAGATAGGCTAAATGGAGGGTGTTAGAAACATTAAACACCTCAGGGGCCTCAAAGGTACAATCGAGTACATTTGCATTTATGGGGCTTTCATAGGCTTGACTTGATTCAAAATTTTAAATGGACGCTCAAAATGAGAAAGCAATTTTGAGCTCCAACAAAGTGACCATACCATAGTTCAAAATGTTTTGCATTTGTACCTTTTTTTGACTTGGACTCTATTCAATGTGTAGATTGCAGTGCTTACAACTTTTCTCCAGTACTTTAGAGCAACATTTTTCTCCATCATCAATGTTCTTGCACAATCTATCACTGATCTATTCCTTCTTTCAGAAATGCCATTCTGAGGTGGAGTTCTTGGTGCTGGTGTTTTCCTTTTGATGCCTTTATCATTACAGAATATTTCAAATCCTTTTAATGTAAACCCACCTCCTCTGTCTGATCTTAGGCACTTTAGACTCTTTCCTGTTTCCTTCTCAACTCTAGCCAAATACCACTTAAACATTTGAAATGCATTAGATTTTTGCTTCAAAAATATAGCAGTCATCATCCTTGAATAGTCATCTATAAATAACATTATGTATCTATCTACTAGGTAACTTTGTACTTCTATTGGACCACATAAGTCTGTATGGACTAGCTCTAGTACTTCTTTGGAAGTGTATGTTTTTCTTTTGAAACTAGACGTAGTCATCTTCCCTATTAGAAGTGGGCCTGGTTAGAGGACTTTAGAACATTCACTTGGAATACCACCCTGTTAAAAGATTTACAAATGGCTATTAAACCAAACTAAGTCCATAAGATTTTCATATATAATACAATTTCTAGAGAGTATTAGAAAATCTTTAACTTGATTACAACATACAACTTAACTTGCAAATTTCAAATCACTCTTCTACTCACAACTTTGCCTGGCTTTTAGTCTCTGCAACTCTGACAACTTGCCCTCCTTTCAAGCTTTGTCTCCTTGAGTCTCCATGCTTAATGTACCAAGACAATCATCTCTCTCTAACCACTCATCAAAGTAGACCCTCTGTGCTTTGTTCTTCCTTCTCCTAGATGCCTTCTCCTTGACACCCTTCTAACCACTTCCCAATTTGGCACTTCAGCAGTAGCACTTGCTTCTTGGTCTATGACTCCTTAAATAAAAGTCTTAGAGTTCCTTTTTCTGCTCGATTCTTCCCTCCTTTAATTTCAATTCATATGAATTAGGTAGGATTCATTGTATCTAACCCATATTATGTTTCTTCTAGAAACATCATGAAGAATCCTCTTGAATTCACTCCAAAATGGTTCACATAGAAATCTATACCACCAGCTCATCATCCTTATCCTCCAACTGGTTCAAAAAATTCAAGGCAACAACTTTGTCAACTTAGATTTGGTGAATCTTCATCATTTAAAATAATGCGGCAGCTTAGCACTGTTGAAATCTTGATGCTCGACACATACTGTGTTACTCGGTATCAACTACATTTTTACTAATGCTCGACACCTAAAGTTCACTCGGGACCAACTAAGATTTTTTGATGCTCGACACCTAATACTTTGCTTAGCACTTGTACTTCACTCAACACACACTAGATTTTCCTTTTGCTAGACTTCAACTAGCTTGCTCGGCACCCACTAATGAACTTAGCTTAAGTTTCACAGTCAACCTTGTTACAACTTATTCCTTCAATGTTTTTAAGTGTGACCAACCTTTGTATCTTCAAGTATGTTATCAATACATCATTTAACCATTGTCTTAACTAAACCTTGCACTTCATTACAATATCATAACTCAACCTTTCCCTTAGGTACTCTTGTTACATCTTGTTGATCAATCCTCTTCATCAATCAACTAAATGATAATACTTGGATCTTATAAGCAAATGTCATTTCTACAAATAGCAAGTTTGACATCAATGACAAAACAATGATTGAAAATATTCTTTTAACAACAATCTCCCTCTTTTCAATCAATCTTCTTCATCAATGATTTTTTGAATCATATTTCCAACATCTACCCCATATCTTGTCTCTTCTAGAAGCTTCTCCTAGAATCCTTTTTGAATTTGCCTAAATTTTTTTTACCTTGAATTCTGTGCCACTAGCTCATCATCATTATCTTCCACCTGGTTCACAAATTTTAAGAAAACAAACTTGTTGGCTTAGATTTGGCATAACTTTGATCTTTTAAATAATGGAGCAGCTCGACATTATCAACCTTCTGATGCTCGACACATATTGTGTTGCTCGACATCTACTATGAAATCACTCAACATGTACAAAATTTTTACTGATGCTCAGCATCAACCATGACTTCACTCAGCTCCAACTGATTTTACTCGACATACACTAGAATTTGCTTTTACTATGCTACAACTAATTTTTTGCTTGGCTTTCACTAAATTTTCTTGGCACCTACTATCCACTCGGTCAAGCTTGGCAGGAATTCCTTTTATAACTTGTTCTTCTAAAGTTTCTAAGTGTAACCAACATTTTTAACCTTAAGTAGATTATGAATACATCATGTCATCACTGTCTTAACTAATCCTTGTACTTCATTACATAATCATAACTCAACCTTTCCTCTAGGTGCTATTATTACATCTTATTGATCAAATCCTGTTCATCAATCAACTAAATGATAGTACTTGAATCTTATAAGCAATTGTCTTACCAAAAAATAGCAGGTTTGATATTAGTGACAAAATAATGATTAAAACACATAGTCTTCTTCAACAATCTCCCTCTTTTCAATAATCTGTTTCAGCAATGATCTTTTCAATCAGATCTCAACAATTCCCCTCTTTGGCATTGATGGAAAATCAAACTGATCAACCAAGTCACCTAAATGGTAAAACATTTTTTTCAACCAAGCTGACTAGGTTAAAACAATAAGACAATACCAAAAAGAAAAATGCTCCCTAGAAAAATGATCCTTCTATCATCAACTTCCATCTTCTAATTTGATTACAAAACATCTTCTTATAACTCCCCCTCTACATTTCTTCTTGTAACTCCCTCTGAGTTTCTTCTTGTAACTCCCTCTTGCTAGGTAGAGTTGGGTAGATTTGGATTTCTCCCTCTTTCTGTTTTGGTATCTCCCTTTGATGATGATCTCCCTCTTTGTGTTTTGGAATCCCCCTCTTGGCTTTTGATTAGTTTCAGCTATTTCTCACTCTTTGACAACAATGCCAAAGACATATCATCTTTTCATCTTAACATTCATATATGGACTTTTACTATTTTATCAGCTTCTCTGATTTCTCATTTTCTCCCTCTATCATCTTGCTTGTAACTGATTTGGAGTTTCCAATATTTTGATTACTTCAGGTAGCTCTTACAGTAATATCCTTTGCATCAATTTATAACGTTTTGCAATCAGCTTGTTTGATGTAGGGTAGTCCTCTTGCTTCTTAGATAGCCTTTGATAGGGTATCACCCCTAGTTTACCCCTTAGATATTCATGAATATTTTTAAGTAATGGTTTTGTGAAGATGTCAGCAATTTGTTCCTTTGAGTTGACATATTCCATTTTCACTTCCTTGTCTTGAACTAGTTCTCTCAAGTAATGATACTTGATTGCAATGTGCTTTGTCTTAGGGTGCACCACTAGATTCTTTGATATATTGATAGCACTTATATTATCACAATAAAGTATCACTAGTTCTATGATCTCTTCTTTCATTCCTTTGAGTAGCTATTTGATTCATACAATGTTTGTGCAGTTTATAGTAGCATCGACATATTTAGCTTCAACAATAGATTGTGAGGTACAACTTTGTTTCTTACTAGTCCATGTAACTAGTTTTTTGCCTAGGAAAAGTGCTCCTCCACTGGTGCTCTTTCTGTCATCTATATTTCCACCCCAATCAACATGAGTATAGGCTCTCAAGTTAAACTTTTTATTCTTCTTGTAGTATAGGCCAAACTCTTCTGTACCTTTCAAATATATCATTATCCTTTTTATAGCCATTAAATGATTTTCTCTTGGATTAGTAGATAATCTTACAACTATTCCTACTACTAATGCAATAGTAGGTCTACTATGTACAACATATTGCAACTTACCAATTGTAGACCTGTACATTGTTTGGTCCACTTTGGCAAAATCATCATTCTTTGACAGTTTGTGTCCTGTTATTATAGGTGTACTTACTAGTTTTGAATCCTCCAGTCCAAAAGTCTTTAGTGTTTTCTTGATATAATTTGACTAAGTGATGTATATACCATATTTCAGCTGGTATACTTGTAATCCCACAAAGAATTTGATTTCTCCAAACATAGACATTTCAAATTCATTCTTCATCTATTTTACAAAATCCTTGTATAAAGCATCTTATCTTACAAATATTATATCATCAAAAAAATTTTAGATAACAAAATACCTTTACCTTTTTCTATCTTTATGTACAGATTGTTGTTGTCATCAATTCTTTCAAATCCAATCTTCACAAGATACTTATGAAGTCTCTCATACCATGCTCTTGGTGCTTGTTTCAAACCATAGAGAGCTTTGTGCAGTCTACATACCATATTCTTATTGTTAAGATCAAAAAATCCTTCTGACTATTCTATGTAAACTTCTTCTAATATGCCATTTAGAAATACATATTTAACATCCATCTGATAGAATTTGAAACCTTTCTATGCAACATAAGCAAGTAGAGTTCTTACTCATTCTAATCTTGCAGTTGGAGCAAATGTCTCCCCATAGTCAATTCCTTCCTCTTGTGCATATCCTTTGCAAACTAGTCTTGCTTTGTTTCTTGTGATTTCACCATTTTCATCTAGCTTGTTTTTGAATACCCACTTGGTGTCAATCACATTTTTATCTTCTAGGCTAGGAACTAGACTCTAAGTTTTGTTCTTCTCAATTTGTTCAATCTCTTCCTCCATGGCTTTGTACTAGTCATCATCTTCTAATGCATCTTTTTTTGTCTTGAGTTCTTTCATTCTTAACAAACATGATTCACTTCTCAATCTGTTTCTTGTCGTTGGCCTAGCATCTTTGTTTCTAATGATTTGAGCAACAAGATGATGTCTTTTGACATATTTGAAGAATCTTGGTTCAGATCTTGGTCCTTCATTTTCTCTTTCAAATTCAGAATCACTATGTGCATCTCTATCAAGTATATCAACATTTCTTTCATGTGTACTAACTTTAGGATCAGAATGTGCAATTTCTTCATTCTGTAACTTGGCATCTGAATGCAACTCAGTTCCTAAATGCAACTCAACATTCACAGGGTGTGACTCAATAGTCACTGAAACTTGCTGTTGATTTCCAGCTTGATTTGCAACTTCTTTTTCAATAGGAATTCCTTCATAAATAAATACAAATAATTTGTATACTTCTATTTCTTTCATAGGTTCAGCCTCATGTACTTCTGTATATTTATTAAAGTTCACATTTGCACTTTCCACAACTTTGTTAGTATTAGTATTTAAACACTTATAAGCTTTACTTCTTGTGGAGTATCCAAGTAATATTTTTTTTAGACTTTTTGCATCAAGCTTTCCATTCTTAATATATTTAAGAATGTAACATTTGCTTCCAAATACCTTAAAGTATTTTACATTGGGTGGATATCCATCCCATAGTTCAAAAGGTGTAGAATGAGTACCTTTCTTGACTTGTATATGGTTAAAGGTATAAATAGCGGTACTTACAACTTCTCTCCATTATTTTAAAGCAACATTCCTCTCCATCACGAGTGTTCTGACACAGTCCATTATAGAGTTGTTTCTTCTTTTAGCAATTACATTTTATAGAGGTGTTCTAGGTGTAGATGTCTGTCTCCTGATTCCTTTGTCATTATAGAACATCTCAAACTCATTTGATGTGAATTTTCCTCCTCTATCAGATCTCAAGCATTTCATATTTTTACCTATTTTCTTCTTAAATCTTGCTAAGTACCACTTAAACATTTGAAAAATATCAAATTTCTGTTTCAGAAACATGACTGTCATCATTCTAGAATAGTCATCCAAAAGTAGCATTATATACTTATCTTCTTTGTAGCTTTGCACTTCAATTGGTCCACACAAGTTAGTATGAACAATCTCAAGTATTTCTTGAGAGGTATAAGCTTTACTTTTAAAAGTTGACTTTGTCATTTTGCCTAGTTGACATTGTTTGCATATTACATTTTTTAGACTTCTTCAACTTAGGAAATCCTCTAACTTTCTTCATGTTACTAATACTAACCAAGTTATCAAAGGTAACGTGACATAATATTTTGTGCCATAGCCATACATTATCAAATTTTACAACAAGACAAGTATCATCCTCTATATCTAGATAGAATAGATTACTTCTAGTTTGATCACCTTTTCCAATCAGCTTTCCATCAGTATCATATATCTTAGCAATCTTGTTTTCAAATTCAACCTTGCATCCCAAATTATTCAATTGTGACACACTCAAAAAATTATTGTTTAGTCATTCAACATAATAAGCATTGTCACATGAAATCTTGTCTGTGAGTTTTATAGAACCCTTTCCTTTTATCAAACATGGAGCATAATTACCAAATCTAACACTATTTCCATTATAACAATTTAGGGCAATGAACTTAGTTTTGTCTCCAATCATGTGATGTGAGCATCCATTGTCAATGATCCATTTATCATTTTTGTTCACACAAGTCACAAGTGTAGGTTCCTCATCTTCATTAGATTCATCCTTCATTGCAACATACACCACTTCATCATCATGTTCATTAGAATCATCCTCTTTAGTAATGTAGCATTTCTTTCCTTTGTCTTTGAAATATTTTCTGTCTTTATTTCTTCTACTTTTGTATTTATCACTTCCTCTATAGTTCTTCTCTGGACATCTAGCAACAATATGAACAATCTCATTGCAATTGAAAAAAATGATGGGTAACTTACCTTTGAACTTTCCTTTTCCTCTATGGAATCTTCTTGCCAGTAGTGCTTCCAGTTGTTCAACATCTTCTTCATCTATATCACTATCACTAGACACATGTTTTATCTTTCTTTTCTTCTTCTTCTGCTTTATCTCATCAGATTCCTTCAATAAAAACTTAGCTTTGAAAGAAGATTCAAGACTCCTAGGTTTGTAATTGTCAAAGTTAGATAACTCAAAAGTAGCGAGTCTACCTACCAAACCTTCAAGAGTTAGATCATTTCTTGGAATACATCTTAATTCTTGAATTGCAAAAACTCTAATAGCATAAATAGACAATACTGATCTTAATACTTTTCTTAAAACAATATCATCATCTATATGACCAATAACTCCTCTTATTGCACTAACCACTTCTTTTATCCTAGCAACATATTGAGTTATATTCTCACCTTCTTCCATTTTTATGTCATCAAGCTTACCTCTAAGGCTCTTAGATTTGGCTTTGTGAACATTTTTGTCTCCTCCATAGATGGTGGTCAAGGCATCCCACATTTTTTTTGCAGTGTCATAGCCTTTGATATCATCAAATTAAACATAGCTTTGGGCAGAGGCAATCTCCAACATCACTTGATTATGTTATTTCTTTTTCTTCATATCTTCAGCAGTCAAGGCTCCAGCTAGATCAACACATTCCACTGTGATGGTAGATTGTGCATGATCTCCAAGTCCTCTAAGGTTTAGTTTCATCAAACTTGTCCATGCAAGAAAATTATCTCTGTTAATCTTGGATACATCTCTTTTTGACATCTTGATCTTTGTGCTTCTAGTACTTTCAAACTAGTCCTCTTAAGCAGATGGATTTGATACCAATTGTTAGAATTCTTTAGAATAACTGAGGGGGGTGGGGGGGGGGGGGGGGGGGTGAATTAGTTATCTAAGGTCTAGATGTACAAATAAAACTTCTCACAACATTAGTGAACCCATAAAAAATTCATATCCATGCATGCATCCATGTGAATATGCAATTATCTAAAACCTATAGGTTATTGTCAAATGAGCTTGTAGAAATGTAAAGTATGAAACATAACATATTTTTCAACACACTTGACACAATGATTTAACGTGGAAATCCAATTTGGAAAAAACCACCAATAACATGCTACTCCTTTTTCACTCTTCTAAAGTGATGCCCTATGAAAGGCCAACCCTGTTAAAGGTTACAATACACATTGTTGAATGTGACCCAATTAAGAGATTTCAATCACCTTGTTAGAAGTGAGTCTTGTTAGAGGACTTTAGACCATTCACTTGGAATGCCACCCTATTAAAGGATTTTCAAATGACTGTTAGGTCAACCTTAGTCCAAAGGATTTTACTCTGAACTGATACAATTGTTAGAGAGTAACAGTAGAGCATTGATCTGATACAACTTACAACTTCTCTTGTAGATTTCAAATCTCTGTTCAGTCCTCAATCTTTCTTGCCTTTCACTCTTTGTAGCTTTGACAACTTGTTCACCCTTCAAGCATATATCTCCTTAAGCCTTCTTGCTCAATACACCAATGTAGTCACCTTTTTGGTCACTTGATGAAGCAAAACCTTTCTTCTTAGGTTTTTTGCTTTTCCCCTTGTCTTCTCTGACCTTCTCTCTCTTACACTTGACTAGAAATTCCTATAAATAGGAAATTAGAATAATTTTCCATTTTTCGTCATTCATTTTAGGGTTTGGATAGATTAGGTAGGATACAATATATCTACCCCATATCTTGTCTCTTCTAGAAGCTTCTCCTAGAATTCTCTTTGAATTTGCCTAAAACTATTTTACCTTGAATTCTGTGCCACCAACTCATCATCCTTATCTTCCACCTAGTTCACAAATTTTAAGAAAACAAACTTGTTAGCTTAGATTGGGTGACTCTTTGATCTTTTAAATAATGTAGTAGCTCAACATTATCAACCTTCTGATGCTCAACATCTACTATGAAATCACTCGGCATCTACTAAATTTTTACTAATACTCAGCACAAACAATGTTGCTCAGCATCAACTGTGACTTCACTCGACTCCTACTGATTTTACTCGTCATACACTAGAATTTGCTTTTACTTAGCTCCAACTAATTTTCTACTTGGCTTGCACTTTTCTTGGAACCTACTATCCAATCGATTAAGCTTTCCATATAGTCTTTTTATAAATTGTTCTTTTAAATTTTTTAAGTGTAACCAACATTTGTAACCTTAAGTAGATTATCAATACATCATATCATCACTGTCTTAACTGATCCTTGTACTTCATTACATAATCATAACTCAACCTTTCCTCTAGGTGCTATTGTTACATCTTATTGATCAAATCCTCTTCATGAATCAACTAAGTGATAGTACTTGAATCTTATAAGCAATTGTCTTACCAACAAATAGTAGGTTTGACATCAGTGACAAAACAATGATTGAAACACATAATATTCTTCAACAATCTCTCTCTTTTCAATAATCTCTTTCAACAATGTTCTTTTCAATTAGATCTCAACAAAATTAACATTATATTAGGCTGATTATATTGCAAAGATGTTGCAACATTTCTCTATGGAGAATGCTAAAGCTATTAGCACACCTTTACCTAGTCATTTGAAGTTGACTAAAGAGATGTGTCCCAAGACACAAGAAGAGGACAATAAGATGTCTAAGGTACCTTATGCTTCAACTGTAGGAAGATTGATGTATGCTATGGTATGCATGAGGTAAGATATTGCACATATAGTGGGAGTCGTTAGCATGTATATGAGTCATCCAAGAATTGAGTATTGGAATGCAATTAAATGGATTCTCAAATATTTGAGAGGAACAACCAGTGAGTGTTTACATTTTTGGGGCTCTACTATTGATTTACAAGGTTATGTTGCCTCAGATTTGATAGGGGATATTGATACCAGGTGGAGTACTACATGTTATTTATTTATTGTTGGTGGAGCAACAGTGAGCTAGATTTGTAAGTTGCAGAAGGTTAATGCTTTATCCACTACAAAGGTAGAGTATGTTGCTACTATAGAGGTAGCCAAGGAGATGATATGGCTTCAATTCTTCATGGAAGAGTTGGTACATCCATAGAGGGATAATTATTTGTTTATAGATAGTTAGAGTGCTAATCATCTTGCAAAGAATTGAACTCTGCATTGAAAGACAAAACACATATAGTTGCAGTACCATTTCATTCAGTCGACTTTAGATGATGGATAGATTAAGCTAGAGAAGATACATACAAATGATAATCCTATAGATATGTTTACCAAGGTAGTAACAAGGGAGAAGCTAAATTCCTCTTCAGCTTCAATTGGTCTTTAAGACTAAACACAATAAAAGAACAATAGGGTCTAGGGTGGTTTGATATTCTAGTGGGAGCTACAAGTTTAACAATATTATGATTAGTCTCTAAGTGGGAGGTTATTATTATGGAATTTGATTAGTCTTCAAGTGGGAGATTGTTGTGATGTGGAGCTTAATCAAACTCAGAGGTTTATTTGGTGCAATTTTTTTCCCATATTATTTCTATGGGGGTTTAGTGTTAGTGGCCTAGGTGTGCTCCCTATTGCAGTACATGGTGGGGTTGAGGGGCAATGCCCCTACAGGGATTTTTAGGGGCAGCTCCCCCAAAGCCAAAAATGACCTTATATTGTAAAAGGCGTCAACTGTTATTTTTCTATTGGATGACTTATTCTAGCCCTAATTTTGCAAGCAGTAAAAAGCTTGTATAAAAAGGCTTAGGCTTAGGGATTTGCAAAATGTAATGGTGATATTGTAGCTTCTTGTGGAAGTGTTGAGCTATAAGGGATTGCAGATTATAATCACTGGATAATTATTGGACTTTTTGTTGGTGGATGTAGCCCAGGGATTGGGTGAACCATGCTGGATCTTGGTGTCTTGTGTTCTCTTATGTGTGATTTATTATTTTTTGATTTATTTATATTTGCATGTAACTGTTATTTCTATCTGAGGCTAATCCTAACAAAAATATGTTCCACAACCAACAAAGTTAACATAGATCACTTTAGAAATTGTGAGTGACTCGTTTAATACCTAAAGTTCATGAAGATTAATGATGTGGAAAAGACTCTTTGAACGTTAAATTTCATTAGCGTTAGTGATATGGAAAAGGCAATTGTGATTTTTATTAGAAAAGAAACATCATTGTGTTGGAGTTAATTGTTCATGTCCCATTAAAAATTTGATTTAGTCTAACTATGCCTAGGTATTGGTGTAATTTGGACTCAAAGTTTAATTTTTTGTGACTACCAATAAAATCCTAACTAACTTATGTGTAGATAAGTTTCAATTTGTAATCAAAACTAATGCTTACATAAACAATAGACTATATGATTCATTTCCCCATAGTCGACATCTATGTTTTGATGTAGTGTCTATTATATTAGTTGGAAACCTCACACAACTTCTACTTGTGATGGGAAAGCCTATTTGTACATAATATCCAAATGCAAAAATATTGTGGGACAAGTTCACTATTGTTGTCACACTACAAATAATATTTTTCCCACAAGTTGAATCTACATCACCTACAAAAATTTGTCAAATGTTGCAAAACATATGAAATGTAGAACAAAAGGAAAAAAAATCATAATAGGAAAAATTTGACAACTTGATGCATTTGTTTTCTACCAATGATTTGGTCAAGCTACACAACTAAAGAGTACTAAAATTGTTGAACCATTCAATTACATTGAGTGTTGTAACAAGCACGTCATTGTACAATGGAAAATGCAACATGTGATGAACAAATCAGAAAATAAATCCTACTTTGCAAAGGTCAAGAAATCATACTCACAACCAACTTATGGATACGAGTAGGCCTTTTAAATGGATCTCATATATATTGCCATAAGGATCAATAATTACAATAGGTTGACATGGGATGAACAAGAGCCCAAAATTATGTCAATAATTAAGTTATTTATGGGGAGTTGAAGGAAACACCCCTTGTAATAGCATGAGTTATAAACATACACAAATCCCAAGTCCTAGCCTGACCAAATGTAATAATTGATATTGGAAAATAGAAAGGTGAGGGCTAACATTTGCAACCATATCTAGGGTCAAGTCATTAAATGACCAACTCATTCAACTAACATTCACCTTCCAAAGGTACTCCAAAATACAAAATAATCCATTTATTATTATAAGGAAAAAAGAGGGAGCTTGACTATAACTTTTTTCGCTCTAATATATCAAGGTGTGAAACTCCCAACACTATATCTATCATATTTCTTCTAATAATTTCACTATTGCCAAGTAACATAATTGCTTGGAAGCTTGTTTCCTAATTGATTTTGCATTTAGTCATGTAAATATTAAAACTATTGGAAATATGAGGTAGGCAAGGTTATTGAGAGGGGAGGGGTGAAATAGGAACTAATAAAACTTAATCTTGTTTCATCAATTAATCATTCACATAATACTCTAATCTAATTGCATTCATGAAAGAATGAAAGCAAATAAACATTCATAGCAATATGAAACAAGATATGGTAACTCAAAAACCTTCCAAATAGAATGTAAAACTAGGATGGGGACAATATCCACAAGCTTTAGTATTGCAGTATAAAGTTGGCCTATTAAGGCTTACAATTGATCACTTTTGATGATCTTCCCTGATAGGAGCAATAAGGACTGTGAGTCCACCTTGTGAAATGATTTACAAAAGATACAATGAAGTATGCAATTAGTAAAGATATTTACATAAGACTGTTAAGTCTACCTTGTTAAAGGATTTAACTGACACACCTATTAGGATGAACCAGTAGTTGATCTTTGATTTGCAACTCTGATTTGCTGGTTGAGATTCCTTGAATAGCAATGATCACCTTGTTGTGATAGATAAATGTTTGTTGTCCCTTATACTACTTGTAGCCTTCTTAATTTGCACTTCTCATCATATAATTTTCACACACATACTTGTATATGATACAATACATTACATATATACCAATCCAAATCATAACTTACTAAAGTTGACTACAATACAAGTTTCACCAAAATCCGCAAAGTCGACCCACCTACTGTAACTTGGGTTCTAAAGACAAACTCGGTGATGTTCTAATACTCAACAACCAATGTCAACACTCGGCATTGTAGACACCTAAAAAACCTTTAGAAAATAAAGTATTTTTATTTTCTAAAAAATTCCTGATGACATCATCATTTATTAATTAATTAATTAATTTATTTTTATGCAATTAAATCCCTTTATCTTAATTAAAAATATTTAATTAAGGAATCCCTCCTAAAAATGTTTAAATCTTATTTAAACATTATTTCCTTATTTATTAATTATTTAATTAATAAATTGACCAAAAAACCCAAAATAAATAAAAAATTTATTTTTTGCCCAAAACTTGGCCAATTTTCTTAAGACCACTAACCTCTTCCAAAATCTTCTAATCCTTCTTTAATTTTGATTAAAGGCTAATCCCATCATTTCCTGCCCCTAATCCCAACTCAAAATATTTAATTAAGATTAAATATTAATCCTCATGTTTATTAAAAAAGCTTTAATAAATACCTCCTCAACCCAAACCCTTGAAATAAATAAAACTTTATTTATTTCCTAAAAATCTAATTTATCCTCATCCTAGGAAATTCTAGACTATTCTAGAAAGTCTTTATCCTCATCCAAAGTCTAGACTCTTCTAGAAGATGTCTTTAAACCTAATCCTAATCTCCTCCTAACCTTGTCACATTCCCTAAATATGGGTTAAAACTTACTAACCCAAGCCAAAGTTAACAAATATCTCCTCCTTCACCCACCCTCATTAATTACAATCCACTTGCCATCCACTTGCCTAGTCCTAAGCCATCTCTAACCCTTCCTCTAATCATTTTTACAACCCTAAGCAAGCTTAAAACCTCCCTAAACCCTCAAATTCGAATTTCATGGTATCTCTCACAAATATCTTCAACCACAAAACTTTATAAAGCCCACAAAGTCATAAATGTTCTTACAAAACACTTATGAAGGGTCTTTATGAAGATTTTATCCCTTGAGCCTCCTTTGTTGACTCATCCTTCCCCTTTCCTCCATCCTCTCACCATATGACATGTGTCACTCTTTGATTGGTTGTAAGGAAGCACAATCCATGTGCTCTCCTCTCATGCAATCTGAGCCCTCCATGAGCTTTTTTCCATCCTTGCATCTTAGCCCTCAATCCCTCAAGCCTCTTGCCTATAAATTGGATCCTTCCCCTTTGCAAAATAACACAATCCATGAAGTAAAGTTATAATGCTATTTTCAGAGCCAAATCTATACTAAAGCCATCTATCCACACCAAAAATCCACAATCATCCATTGAAGCCTTTGGAAGCATATTGAGCATACATCCTATCCATTTAGATAAAGCCACTCAACAAGAGAGCTTCTCATTGAGAGAGCCCATTAATGGCTCATATTTTCAATTGAGATCTCATCTTAGTCTATCTTAAAGTTTATGAATTTTATTTAGTTTGTAGAAGCTTTATTTAAATTTAGTTTCTATTAGCATACTAACATTGCTCATATACATTTTGGCACGCCTGGTGGGGCCCCGCATGGGTCATCTTCATTAGCTTTTTTAGTCAATTTTTGTATGTCATTTTTTGATTTTGGCTAATTTTGCTTGTTTTTGTGATTGGTAGGATTGTATAAATTGGTTTTGTAGGTCCACATGAGCATGACGAATACAAAGGAACTCATATTCTATCTCATAGTATTTGCAAATTTTTCAAGCTTATAGGTGGACAAAGCACTTGGAATTCTTCTTCCGCTTCTTGTCTATATTCTTCTTATTCCATCTACTTCTTCTTCTTCTTCTTGTGCGAGATCTTGGCCATTTTTTTTTTTAAGGAAGAAAAATCATACACACTTCTTTTTAGTGCTTAAAATGAACCCCCAAATCATACTTAAATCCATTTAAAAATTAAAAATTTGCAAAAAAGAAAAAATCTTTTAACAAGTGAAACTAAACCAATCTAATCATTTGCATCCTTGCAACATCAAGGTTTTAGATGCATTCATGCAAAGTTAGGAACACTTCATTTTTGAGAATTTAAAAAGAACTTCAAGTTTCCATTTCAAAAGGTTCAAAATCAACACTAAGTGCACACTAAAATCTAAATCAAACTCAAAGCATCAATCAAGGATAAAATGAACCTCATTTGCAAATATTTTAAAGTTCTTTTAAAAATCTCATGAAAATTAAGAGTCCTAAAACTTTTGTTATTTGTTCCAAACAAATGTCTTTTTGCAAAATCTTGAATGTTTCTTAGGTTTTTCATGCATCAAAAAAATCTAGGAATATCATTTTTGGGCTTAAAACATGCAAACTAGAACACAAAATCTTGAATGAAAAGCAAAGTCCAAAGAGTCATTTTCACTTTTGAGTTCAAAACAATCTTGAATGATCTAAGGTTAAAACAAAGCACTTCAAAGTTCTTAAAACAACACAAAATCTCAATCTTGAATGCTCAAAGGAAAAAACTTGAATGTTTAATCACTTGTCTTTGAATGCATGTTGCTAAACACACTCTTGAATGCCATGGATTAAAATCAAATTTTCCTTGAATGCATGATTAAAACAACAAATCCAATCTTGAATGCCAAGGATCAATTAACCATTGCAATATCAAACACTTCATTTGGAGCTTCTAAAATTGAACAAAACAAATCTCTTTTCCACATGCAATTTAGGTAAAGTTTGATTTTTGGATATTTAAGAGACTTTGTTAAGTTAAATACAAATTTGCTAAAATAAATTGAGTAGTTCCTTGGACTCACCTCTTTTCTAATCACCCATCAATTCAACCATTGGTTGAATTCTCAGCACCATTTATGGGGATGGGTCTACTTGAAAAAGGTGTTAAATGTTCCACAATCTAACTCACTCACTTGGTCTTTGAACGTTTGCTTTAACTTTATCAAAAATTTTAAATGACCAAAACTCTAGATTAAATCGATCACACTTCAAGTTTGGGCACTAAAATTGAACAACTATTGACGTGGAGGGCCTCCGGACGGGCGCTTGGCAATCAAGTTTCATACATCTTTGTTTTGGGCTTAAAATAAACTCACACTCAATCTTGAATGCCTAAAAATCAATGAACATCGCATGGTTTTGACGCATTTTCAATGGCGCTCACATTTCTTATGTTGACGATCTCTCGACTTTCATTATGCTGACGATACTGTCAGATTGGAATGAACATTGTATGCCATAATCACAAGTGTCTTCAATCATAGCTTACAAAATCTAAATCATCAATTGGAATAAACGCGTGTCTTTTAAAGCCCAAGATCATGTATGTGGTCTTGTTTTACACTTTTTAGGAGGCCTACTTGGGGATTTCATCACCCCTTGGGACGACCTCAACTCCAGCATTCCGACGGAGTATAAAGATCGGGAGGTGAATCCAAAGACACCTCTCTTGGAATCAAGATTTTGTCACTCGGGCTAAGCCTCAAGGAACTTTATACCCTTGAGAAGTGAAAGAGGAGAAGTGGGTTACCGCTCCTCTCGGCTGTGTGACATCTTTTTGGTTTCATCTACAGATTTGGGCCTCACGTACCTTGCGTATATCGAGGACTCCCTAGCTAAACCAAATTTCATCCTTGTAGAAAGCTTCCTAGGATGTTGGTGTGTTTGACGTGCTTGCTCCAAAATTTTGTCTGCTTGTTTGTTCATAGCTTTTGAATGAATTTTTTCCAACTTTGGTCAAAATCCCAAAAAAGCAAAAATCTCCCAACTCAAGGCATACTTAGCGTAGTCACTGCCTCATCAAAAAATCATCCAAGCTCCCCCGCTGCAACCGAATCTATCTAGTTCTTTGCCTTAGAACAATCCCAAATCCAAAGTCCATCCAAATCATCCCCCTAGCCAGCTAGCAACCCAATCCAAAATCACCCAAGCCTTTAAAGAGTTGTTGTCACTTTGCCAAAATTTTCTATACAATCAATCTATCCTACCAATCAACCAATCTCACCAAGGTTATCCCTCTGACAGAGCATTGTCTAGGGTAATCTAGCTTTGTCACTTGCATCCCTCATCACCTTGAGCTAAAGGTTGGGATCCACAAGTGGTCAATCTCATGTCATGCCCATAGGATCATTAGTCTATCCTCAAGTTGACACAGCCACCACCAAATCTAGCACATAGGAAAGCAAAACTCTCACCTTTTGACAACATGCCCTTGAAGTCTTCCATCAACAGGAAAGCCAAAAATCTCCAGCCAATCCTCCTTAGGTCTGTCATGCAGCTTTGACTCTCCCTAGGAAATCTTTCATCAGCCAATCCAAAATCTGTGCTTAATCCAAATCCAACCATGAGCTTCCGTGTTCATCCATATGCAAGACCCCATCCCCATCAAACTCACCATCAAAGCATGAAGTACCAATCCTATCATGATGTGTTTGGTCGCATTGTCCTTGCTCCCACCACCTCCTATTCCAATGATGATGAAAATCTTGTTGACTATGACAGGTATATTGAAAGCCTTAGAAACATTCCCCCAAGCATCCCCCAAAATCCAAGAGTTATTCCAAACTATCTAGTCATGCCATCTGATATTCTAGCTTCCCCTCCATCACCCCATCAACCAAGCTTCCAATCTTCCACCCCCATCACACTAGCTATTCCTGTCAATCCACCTCCACCTTCGACACACGAGTCTCCAAGGAATCTCCTAGAGAAAATACAAGAAAAGTTGCCTCCAATAGTCGATAAGCCATGTCATCTAATCCAACCATGTGAAGTAGTCAGTGATGAAGCTTCCCCATCTATAATATCACCTCCATCTCCCATAGCTATCATCCCCATACCATCCATCAAATTTCTTAAAATCCTTCCACTTCCCGCAAGCATCAAAATCCCACCACCTATCAAATCCCTCCAAATCCTATCCACATCGCCTCCAAGCATTTCCCAAATCTCTCATAATGACCCTTATGCATCCATCTTCTACTCACCCATCTCCACTACTGAATCTCCCATCTATCCATTCACTGCCTTTGAAGAATCCATCCCTTCACCTCCTATCGCACCATCCACTCCAAAACAATCCTATCAAGATCCTGCCCAAAAGCATGTTGACATCCCCCAAAGCATAAATGAAGATATCATCGTACCATGTCTTCCATCCATAGTGCAGTCACCATCTCCTCCATCTCCAAAACCTCGAGCCATATCTCCTCCACTACTAGATATCTTGTCATCCCACTAGCTACATCAAGATCCTATCCTTCCATCTCCCCCGCTCCATGCTTCCATATTACCACCTATCCAAGCTATTCCACCATCTATAATCTACCCTCTTGGTTCACTTACATTCATCCACGGTGGCCCTCTCTCAGTAGAAGAATTAAGAACAGTATCTCCCCATTGCAATACACCTAATAAATCACTTCTACCATTTTCTGCAAGCAAAAAATTTTCTCAGCTTGTTCAAATGCTCAATCGATGGCATTATCAAGGTCAAGGTTTAGGACCACAAGAGAAAGGAATCAGAGAGCCTATTATTGCACAAAAACATCTAGGATTTCATGGTCTTGGATATGTATCCAAAGGCTCACCATCTAAAGGTGTTGGTACACCACACCCCCAAACCAAGCCTATCTCCAAGTCCACCATGCCAGCTTCCCATCACTCCTTCAAGAAATCTTATGTCATCCCCCCTCCACCATCTTTGCAACCCAACACAACCTACCATATCCCCCCTTCATCTGCTAAATCCATTTTGGGTCCCTATGTCCCAAAATCTACCATCCTCCATCCTCCTATCAGCTATCATAAAAATCCTATTCCATCCATTTCTATGCAAGATCAACAAAGGCACATATCAGGGCACATCATCCATCATCATCCCCCTACATGCTCTTTCATATCCTCTCCATCTCACAAAGCTTCTCCTAACCATCTTCCCAAAGCTTACCACAGCAATGTGAATGCCAACTTCAAAATGCATAAAGCTAAAAATCCACATCCTAGGCAATCATATGTCTATTCTAAAAGACATACTCCAAAAAGGAAAAATTCAATCAAAGAATGCAAAACAATGCAAAAGCCTATGAAAAGAAAATCCAAAACCATGTGGATCCCCAAGAAAAAATTTGAAACCCAATGCATAATGACATCCACCATTGCTAATCCCCCATCTAGTGACTCATGTCCCCCATCTCCTAACTCCATCTTGGGTGCCTATATCCCCAAGCACGCTTCCAAAAATCCTCCATCATGCCCGCATCTACCATCTATCCCCCATATGCTCTTTTCAGACCCGTTCCAACATGTGCCATTGTTGCTCTTGCAAGCCTCCCCATCTCATGCTCTTTTCTAGCATTTTCATCCCTCCATCTCCTACCATCAATCCCATCTAATCCGATCTATTGCATAAATCACACATCCGGTGTACCAACAGCTAGCAACAAAATTGAACATTCCAACAGCCAGTGAAAAATCCCAAAAAAGCCAAAATAGCTGAAGAAAGTCAAAATCATTCCAGCTAAGTCCAAAGTCAAAAAGTCAAAAAAGAAAAGAAAAATAAAGCGTCCACTGGTGAAAACTTGGCAATTCAAGTGCCTTGGACAAGTACCATGATGAAAACTTGGCAAACAAGCGTCATGCGTAATCCCGCCATCCCCAGCTTAGCCTATCACCCTCATGCTTCTGGTCATCTCTTGACATCCAACTCCATCTTCCAATCTATCCACCTATCCTCCATCCTCCAGCTTCCATCTCACACCATCCACTAATCTTATGCAGCTTCAACCAATCATCTCAGCTATCATCCATCTCCCTAGCCCCTTCAGCTTTTTCCATCCTAGCTTCAATCCTATCACATCCATCATAAGACCTCCTTCCACATGTTATCTTCTAATTGGGGGCACTATATTCCTTGAAGATCTTGTCTTGTCCAACCTCCCTTGTCATTGGTATCTAGCTCTAGGCTATCCTCATGCAAACCCAATGTCATCTCTTTATATCCATCATAATCCTAGCTATCTACCATCCTATCCAGCCATCTCATCCTACTCCTCTAGCTACCCTTGGTCACAAAATCTCTCATCATCATTGGATGCATCCTGCCAAATCCATATCTTTCGCTATCACCCCACCCTTAGCTTTTGCATCTTGCACAACATCGAACCATCCCGCTATCCTATCATCCTGAGCTTTTGCCTGCTTGTAGCTATCTTGGTCCGTTAGCTTGTACCATATCTTGATTAGCTCACTTGTAAATATCTTGGTCTGTCAGCTTGTACATCCTCTTTAGCTTAGTACCATTGCATCTATCCAGCGTTCATGTCAGTTCATCCTTGATCAACATCTTGCACACATCACACATCTTGGTTAGCTATTCCAATGCATCCTTTAGCTAGATTTCTTATCACCAAAGTGTTATCTTTCTTAGTTCAGCTTGCCAGATGCATCACTCATCCAAATCCACCAGCTTAGGTGCTCTTCGATAGGTCCTTGCAGGATATAGCTTTCCTCATGTCTGATCTTGATCTGTTAATACCTCATCCTACCCATCTCGTTGGCAAACGATTCTCTTTTGGATTTTTGCTTTCTTTTGATTTGGACTCTTTCCTGTTGGGTCTTGAAATATCTTTTCCAACCAATCTCCTTGTTCCCTCCTCAAGGTTTCCACGATCTTCCATATCATGGTATACTGCAAATGGGGCAATCAGAGCGTAAGGTCTTGATCATGTCTTTTTTTTGTTTTTCTTTTCTGCTTGTGGGTTACCTAGTGTCGGTGACACGCTGCTTCCTTTAGGATTCATGTGTGATGCTGGGGCAATCCTTGCGTGTTTTTTTTGAGTCAGTTCATCAGTCCTTTGGATAGTTGGTGAAAAGGCCTTGATGTTCTTGGTAACCTTGGAAATTAACCAACAATCCTATAGCAAATCTAGTGCTCAACTACATGGTGGTTACTTCTCTTTGAAGTATCCCCCCGCTCAAAAAGCTTCAATGCTTTTCCTTCATCTCCATTATCCCCCATCCATATCCAACATCCGTCTCTCTTACCCTAGCTTGTGCATCAGTATCTCTTTGACTCACTCCTCACCTTTAGCTTTAGGGATCCACAATCCTAGTCTTAGGGATCCACCAATCCAAATCAATCCACCAAGCCTCATCTTTCGAAATCCACAATCCTAGTCCTAGGGATCTCCGAAACCCATCTTCTACCAATCTGACTCTTTGAAATCCTATTGCATCAGCTTTATAATCCCCTCATCCATCTCCCTATCTTGGATTCCTTTTTATAGCGCTCCGCTCCTTCATCCTTCACCTTCCCTAAAGTCTTAAGCTTGCTTCCTCTTGTGCATCTGATTCTCCTTTATCATTCTCCCATAGTGAGAGTTTGAGGTAACTAAACCTCTTCTCTTAAGCCAATCTGAGTCTTCTTGCTCATCTTGGATTCTTGTACTTTTCAAGAAGTCATCGAGCCTCACTTTCTCTCCCTGTTGCCTTCTTGAGGGGGCATCTTGTAGTCCATTCTCTCCTCTTCTGTTCTAGCCTTGGGCATCTTATTTTGTTATCTTTGATGCCATGCCACTTGCGGCATCACATCAAAGATGGGCAAAATGTAGACACCTAAAAAACCTTTAGAAAATAAAGTATTTTTATTTTCTAAAAAATTCTTGATGACATCATCATTAATTAATTAATTAATTAATTTATTTTTATGCCATTAAATCCCTTTATCTTAATTAAAAATATTTAATTAAGGAATCCCTCCCAAAAATGTTTAAATCTTATTTAAACATTATTTCCTTATTTATTAATTATTTAATTAATAAATTGACCAAAAAACCCAAAATAAATAAAATTTTTATTTTTTGCCTAAAACTTGGCCAATTTTCTTAAGACCACTAACCTCTTCCAAAATCTTCTAATCCTTCTTTAATTTTGATTAAAGGCTAATCCCATCATTTCCTACCCCTAATCCCAACTCAAAATATTTAATTAAGATTAAATATTAATCCTCATGTTTATTAAAAAAGTTTTAATAAATATCTCCTCAACCCAAACCCTTGAAATAAATATTTTTTTATTTATTTCCTAAAAATCTAATTTATCCTCATCCTAGGAAATTCTAGACTATTCTAGAAAGTCTTTATCCTCATCCAAAGTCTAGACTCTTCTAGAAGATGTCTTTAAACCTAATCCTAATGCCCTCCTAACCTTGTCACATTCCCTAAACATGGGTTAAAACTTACTAACCCAAGCCAAAGTTAACAAAGATCTCCTCCTTCACCCACCCTCATTAATTACAATCCACTTGCCATCCACTTGCCTAGTCCTAAGCCATCTCTAACCCTTCCTCTAATCATTTTTACAACCCTAAGCAAACTTAAAACCTCCCTAAACCCTCAAATTCAAATTTCATGGTATCTCTCACAAATATCTTCAATCACAAAACTTTATAAAGCCCACAAAGTCATAAATGTTCTTACAAAGCAATTATGAAGGGTCTTTATGAAGATTTTATCTCTTGAGCCACCTTTGTTGACTCATCCTTCCCCTTTCCTCCATCCTCTCACCATGTGACATGTGTTACTCTTTGATTGGCTATAAGGAAGCACAATCCATGTGCTCTCCTCTCATGCAATCTGAGCCCTCCATGAGCTTTTTCCCATCCTTGCATCTTAGCCCTCAATCCCTCAAGCCTCTTGCCTATAAATTGGATCCTTCCCCTTTGCAAAATAACACAATCCATGAAGTAAAATTATAATGCTATTTTGAGAGCCAAATCCATACTAAAGCCATCTATCCAGACCAAAAATCCACAATCATCCATTGAAGCCTTTGGAAGCATATTGAGCATACATCCTATCCATTTAGATAAAGCCACTCAACAAGAGAGCTTCTCATTGAGAGAGCCCATTAATGACTCATATTTTCAATTGAGATCTCATCTTAGTCTATCTTGAAGTTTATGAATTTTGTTTAGTTTGTAGAAGCTTTATTTAAATTTAGTTTCTATTAGCATACTAACAGTGCTCATATACAGGCATCATCTGACACTTAGTTGATAAAGAGGCTCAGTTCATACTAATTAATTTGAGGTAGCTTGAACTCAGTCAACACTATGTGACTCAATGAACATTGTGAAACCTGACATATATTGAATCACTCTATTGACACTCCATGGTTTGGTTGACACTAGATTCACATCACTAACACTGTGAGCTTGATAGATACTAGAGAACATGGTTAACATTGTGTAACTTGGTTGATACTATGGAGATCAATTAACACTAGAGTTTCTATCACTTGCACCAAACAGCTCGGTAGATACTGCTACAATTGGCATGAACTGTACATAGTTTCTAAAGCTTGGTAGCAATTGAGAAACTTAGTAGTAACTGAATATTGACTAAGTGTGAGTCACTAATAGAAAAATTGATCTTAATTTTACAATCTCTCCCTTTGGTATTAGTGACAAAAATACTTATCATCCCAAAAATTGAATACTCAAAATTACTTCTCAAAACATTCTTTTATTACCATTCTATGTCTACAACTCGGTAACATACTCTATTTTTCATATCTTTCAAAATTGCTTTTAGAAAAGATGTTCTTTTTCTTATTTTTTCATGTATCTTGTATTTCTCCCCCATACATAAACCTTATATATCTAGAGTACTGCTCCACCATACATGTATTTTTTACATGCCCTCTTTATACATATATAAATCTATCTATACTTCTAAACTTCTCCCCCTTTTTGACATAAATTCCAAAGGTGTATACTATATGTTAATAGCAAAATGTGACAAGAATTCAGAGTGTACCTTCAAGATTAATGCGTCCTATCCTAATTTTCCTATAACACCTTACTTGCATGCAATGCAATCTAAACTTCTGCTAATAACTCTATCATGTGATCAGCTATGGAGAAGTTATTATCATGGACAAGTGTCTTAGCATGTGCAATATGTGTCTGCAATACATCCATGTTTGGAAGAATCATGCCTTGGATTTCTACAAGTGTGGCCCTAATCCTAGCTTCTTCCTTTAATAATTTTTCTTGCAAATTTGTCAAAAATCTAATCTTTGAATAATGAGCAGAGCTGTAACTTAGGTCAAGTGACAACTGGTGAGCACTTTCCTTCATGTCTTCATCTATTTTTGATAGTTTATCTTTAATTTCTTTTGTGAAGGAAGATGTATCATACAACTTAACAAATAAAAAAGTGACATTATTTATAGATGTCTCCAATGAACTAAGAATAGTAGACAATTCTACTTGGTGTATAGTAATTTTCTATGCCACTTGTTACAATACCTTATTCTCGAACTTTCTTTCTACTCTTTGTAGCAACTTATCCTGTCCATTCAAGTCTTCATTGAATTTTTGGACAACTTCTACTAATTAGTCCAAAATAGGTTGTGTACTGTCAACCTTAATACTCAGTGCATTTACAAATATGTCCTTTATATCTTGAAGCACTTGGGTTTTCTCTCTTTTCTTCTCTAAGCTTATGTTGCTTAGCTCTCTTTTGCAATAATTCACCCATGGTGTTCATTTGATCAGGAGTGAGAGTAGAGATATCGCAATTTGGAATAACTATATCCTCATCTAGATCAATTTCTTCTTCTTTACTCTTACCCTTATTTGAAACTTTAGTACTTGGTTGAGACTTGTTCTCAACTACCTTTGTACTATCTATTGATACATGCAGAAAAGAAACAATAGTAGAAATTGAGGGTCTAGAAAAAAAAGTAGATATGTCACCAAGAGTAGAAATACCTTCTTGCTACATGAATAAACCTAATGGTGGAGGCACTTTCTACTTGATAGATGAAGTGTTGGTCATTTCAATTAGTGGAATACTCAGCTAAACATGTCTTGAGCTTGGCTGGGTGCTTGGTGTTGTAGTGGTACCCACAACCAACTTGTTAGAAGCTTTTTTGGAGTCAAATTTCACTAAGGTTTTGCTCAGAGAATGAGGAAATGAGGCCATTATTGTTGCTACAATCTTCTCTTCATTAGTTTCCTTAATGATTTGAATCTCTAGAAGACTTCCTCCAGTGGCTTCCTGTTCTTCCTCCTCATCATCTAGATTTACATAATCAATCTCATCATTTTTTATTTATATATTCTCTTCCTCATTATCATTATCATCTTGGTCATTAACATGAACATTAGAAACACTAGGTTGATGCAGATTGTAGATGTTTTTCCATGTAGTTGTGGCTGCCTTCACTACATATTCAATATCTTCTATCAATATCATACATGTGTTGAATTTAAGAGTGAGGTTTTATTTATTATTCTTCAAAGATTCTTTCACCTCCTTTTCACTAAGACTTGACATGAGTTTCCTCAGAGTTTATTTGATGATGTATTTTGTAGTCGTCTTTGCATGCTCCCATCTAGGCTTAATTACTTGCATAAGCTCATCAAGAATTTTTTGTACAAGCTAATCTGGTGAGTACTTCCATTTTCCCAATTTTGACATAAGCATGTCCTCAATCTGCTTTTTCTCATTTGCATTCCTAGTCTCATATTTGAGAGATTTGAAATTTTCCATGCCAACCCCTCCTTCCATTTCCTTTAACTTTTATTGAAGTGTAGGTGGAGGTTTTTTGAAGATAATATGCTCAGCATCCTCTTCACCTAACTTCTATTTCTTTCTAGACTTTGGCGCCCTTCTTGTGAATACAATAGTGGATGAATTAGTAGGTTTGGTTATGATACCTTACCTTTCTTCCTTATAGGTTCTTCTTCCTTAGATTTGGTTTCCTCATCTTTATCCTCTACATAATCTTCATCCACATCATCACCTTTTCCTTCTGCCAATAGGAGAGTAGAACTTTCTTGTCTTAGTTTTTCTATTCTCTTTCTTCCTTTGTCAACTGCTTGATGAAGCTTAATTTCAAGTTCTATTCTTGCCTTGGCTTCTTCATAAGTCCCAAAATAAGGTGCTTTAGGATCCATAGGCTCATTTAGAATGGTCTCAATGATATATTTGGTGTCATCAATGTTAACCTCATACTCCAAAGGCTTAACCCATGCCACCCTTGGTCTGACTACCTGAATATATACTTTCTCACACTCCACCATGAAAAAGATATCATACTTGTTGTCTTCTACGAGATTTTTATGTATCCTATATCTATTTTGCATCTTCTCTTTGAATGATTCAAAGTAGTTGTCCATGATGCTATCAAAGTTTTCACCCATTTCTACTATATACTCATTTATTTGATATAAAACTTGGACATCTTTTCTCCAAACTACTATACCTTTAGAAGGGAAGAATTTTTGCACAAAGAAGAATAAACAGGTCAAGAGTGAACCAAACTTACACAAATTATTCTTGGAACCTTTGATGCTCTACATGTTATTATTGAACTAATCCAATAATAACTTATCACGGTCAAGTGCCATGTTATTCTTCACTAATTTGAGAGCTAAATCAACTACCTCACATGACACACTACTGAGATGAATGGATTTTTAGATCTTATGAGCGATCATGTGGATTCCAAACTTAAGTTCCATGTATATGATTCCACTTATCTTCATTCCTCTACCATCCCAACTCGGTAAGAGTTAGCTTCTTCAGTTCAACCTGACCTAGGGTTTTGGTTGCTTTGGCTTTTCTTAGAATTGAAAGACCAGTGATTCTATGAATCATTTTCTTCATTATCTAAATAGGTTGCTCTAACAATAACTGACCATTATGCACACAACTCAGAATATGTGATATGTGTGCCAAGCTCTCGGCTTCCAAATGTTGATGCTCAAGTTTTAGAACACCGTTCACACATAACTCATTTAATACTTCATTCATCTTATGAGTGACTAGCTCTTGAATAGAACAGTGATAATATGAATGGATATCATGCATGAGCAATACATTGGGTGGAATTTGTGATTGTGCACCAGCTAGGTCAAGCATTTCAGTAATTGTTGGACTCAACTTGAAGTTTGGTGCCTTGCAATCGACTCCACGAACCAAAATTTTAGATTCTTTCTTGATTTTGCTACTAGAAGATGCCATGCTCAGTAGGGTTTCTGAAAACTCAAAAATTTCTTCAACGATAAAAGTTCAATTCACTCAAGGGCTTTAAAATTGTTCTACACTAATAGCTTGTGAATCAATGACTTCAATTTCTCCCTTTTAACGAATTTCCTCTTATCAATCACCATTAATGCTTGGTACATTTACTTTCTCGGTGACAGGCTATCTTCCACTCAGTTTCAGCCTTTAATGCTCAGTAGACAGTCATAGCTCAACATAATCATTATCAATCAGTAGAGTTGTCAACAAATCAATATCCACATACAATACTTTAGTGTATGCACCCTAAAATGGTCGCCTAGACTATGGGCCCCCATTATTCAATTTATCAATTTATCAAATTTCCTGAATCAACGGTGTGTAATATTTTATTAAATCAATTTAAATCAATTTCCTTAATCAAATTCAATTATTCTATTTTTCTAAGGTTGATCATTTTATCTTAAGTCTTATTTAATTAAAAGAAAATATCTTCTTTTAATTAAATAAAATAAGTCCCCATTTAATTAAAAGAAAACCTCTCTTTTAATTAAATAATTCATCCACATTTAATTAATTAAGAGAAAACCCCCTCTTTTAATTTAATTAAATATCTCCTATTTAATTAAAAGAACTTGCTCCCTTTTAATTAAATGAAAATCCCACTTAAATATCTCTTTTTGATGAAAAAGGAAATAAAATAAATTCTTTTATTTAATTTCTCTACACTTAAATGTACATATTTATAAGTGGGACTTATCTTTCCACTTTCTTCTCAACCACTCCTCTTTTCTCATTGGTGGATCCTTATTTCACATGGATCATTATTTCTCCACCCTTGATTAAATCTTTTTCCTCTCAATCTAGATCATCCAATCTTCTTTATAAGGGAGAGCCCTCTCCTCATTTTGGATACCCATGATTATGCTATTGTTATGCTGCAAGATTGGAGAGAAAATTTTGAAGGAGGAGTTTTGAATGCTAAAGCTTTTGTGGAGAACTTCTATTTTCTTGTCTCATTCTCTCTTGCACCCATGGTTTTCATCATGGGCTTTTATCATTGCATTTTCATATTAGCTTAGAGTCATATTTGCTTTCATAGATTAGATCTTGCTTTGTTTTGCATTGTTATCATTTAGATTAGCTTGCATTTTAATTTTCATAAATATTTGATGATCATGGAGACTAGCACTCTTTCTTTTTTGCTTTGAATCTCTCATTTCATGGTGTACTTGCATGGGCATGAACTAGGTCAAACTGAGGGCCTCCATTGCAAACCCTTGCACTCCATGAATAGAGAGCTATGAGTCACCATTCAAGAACTCACTTTTGAGAAATCTTGGATACAATGACCCATAGTAGTGTGCCCACATTTTAGGCATACAGGGTCTTGCAACCCAACTTAGCTCGGTAGGGTCTTGAATTTCAAAACCACCAGTGATCCTTGTGCATCTTGAATGTTGATATGAATCTATTCTTCTTGCTGGCTAGAATTGATGAGGGATGTTTACTTCTAAATCTTAGTTCCAGTTATTCCCATAGGGATTCAAGTTGAAATACTTGAGTCACCCAACTCTTGAGTGACATCTGCTTCATGACTTGGGCTTGCATTCTCAGGAGATTTTGATAATCATTGTTGTTTCATCTACTTTATGATATTGTTAACCTTTGCTTTCTTTTCATCTTTAATTCTTCCTATGTTCATACAATTCTTGGCTAGATGTCCAAGTTATGTATAAATGAAACATCTTTTAGTGGTATCTATTTTTCTTATGTGATGTTTCACACAGTTTGCTCCAATATGCCCAAATTCACCACAATAGTGGCATCTACACCATGTGTTAGAGTCCCATCCAAATATTTCTTTCACAAGATTTGTGTCCTTGTTTATTGCAACTATAAAATTTTCCTTCAAACTTGGATCTTTCCTTGCATTCACTTGCTCTATCTCCATGCTTATTGTAGTTGTAGCATTTTCCATTGAATTTTTCTTTACCATTACTCCAACATTTGTTTGATATATGACCTATCTTACCATAATGATTGCAATTAGGCCTTTGATTCTTTTGAGCTCCTTGCTTGTATGATTCACCTTTTTCTATGTATCCTATTCTAGCTTTGCCGTTGTGTTTGTACTGACTTTGTTCATTCAATTGATTCAAACTTTCTTGAGATTTCATCATCCTTTCATCGGTTTTCTTTTCATTGTTTAGATCATTCTCTAGTCTTTCATTTTATGATCATAGATTCATGAGTTTTTCATTTGTATTAGTGAGTTGACCAACGAAGTCTGCTTGCTGAAGGGATAGATGTTGAATTTCATTGTTCTTTTTTTCTATCTCTTCTTTGGCTTTGTCATTTTCTTCCATGACTTTATATAATCTCACTGACTAGATTTCTTGTTCTCTTTTCATCTTTCTAACTTCTTCTTGAAGATTAGAATTCTTTTCTAATAGGTCTTTGATTGCTTCATCAACTTTATCTGAATTTCTTTTAGGATATATATCTTCAATTCTTTCTTTAGTGTAGAGATTGTCATTCATTTGTACAACAAGATCTTTACTTCTTTTCAATGATGGAGAGAGTTTCTCCTTTTCTTTCTTTAGTTTCCCAATAGCTAATTCAAGATCCAAAATTTAATTTTCAATAGCCTTATCTAGCCTATATGCCTTCATTTCCTCTGATCTTTGCTCAAGCTATTAAACTTCTCTTGTGAGAACCACAAAGCTCTGATACCAATTGTTGGAAATATGAGGTAGGAAAGGTTATTGAGAGGGGAGGGGTGAATCAGGAACCAATAAAACTTAATCTTATTTCACCAATTAATCCTTCATATAATATTCTAATCTAATTGCATGCATGAAAGAATGAATGCAAATAAATATTCATAGCAATATGACACAAGATAAGGTGACCCAGAAACCTTCCAAATAGAAATTAAAATTGGGGTGGGGATGATACCCACAAGCTTTAGTATTGCAGTATAAAGTTGTCCTGTTAAGGCTTACAATTAATCACTTCTAATGATTTTCCCTATTAGGAGCAATAAGGGCTGTGAGGTTCACCTTGTGAAAAGATTTACAAGACATTTTTGGATACAATTGTTTGATTGTGTGTTGTCTTTGATGTTACAAAAATGTCATATCAGTTATCAGATAGAGTCTACTGAGCTCAGATGGTTAGCAAAGAAAAAGATAGAGTCTACCAAGCTTAGAAGGTCAAAAAAGTGATTTACAAAGTCTACTAAGCATTTTTGGTAGTTACACTGTGGAAAATGTCTCTACCAAGCTCACTCGGGTTTTGAAGGATTTTATTGCAGAAGTCAGTTTCTACCGAGATCATAAGGTCATCGAAGGAAAGTTAGTGTCTACTGAGTTCACTCGGTCTCCAAAGGATTTTGTAAAATTCTCAGTGTTTACTGAGCTTCAATTGGTTAACACTGAAAATCATTTTTGCAGTATTATTTACCAAGCAGGGTCAGGCAATGAAGGGTTTCATTGTTTTGGGAAATAAAGTTTAATTATTTCATGTAATGTTTGTAGCCGATTGATGTAATGATTATTGGTAATTGTAACTTGTAAATGAGCAAACTTGACAATTTGTAAGGTATAAATAAAAGGTCAAGTTGTGAATTCTAATTAAGGATAGAGTAATAAATGAGCATGCAAGTGAGTTAATTGTGAAGAGGAAGGTGTGAGAAAAGTTTGAAGAAGGTTCAGATATCCTTGAGGAGTAACAAAGTTGTATTCGATCAGAGAGGATCTAGTGAAGTAGAACAGAGATCTGTAACAACAAAGTTCAGTTGCATCTCATTCAGGTCACTTATTGTTACTTTCTCACCATTGTTGCAATAATTCCTAAATATCTTAACAGAGTTGGTTTAACAGCCATTTTTGTAAACCATCTAACAAGGTGGACAGTTCTATTGAATTGTTCTAAAGTCCTCTAGCAACGCCACTCCTAGTAGGGTGATTAAATTCTCTAACAGGGTAACACTTAATAGTGCATTTTGTAACCTTTAATAGGGTTGGCTCCTAATAGGGCTCACTTTAGAAGAGTGAAAATTAGTAGCTAGTTACTTGGTGGTTTTTCCCATATTGGGTTTTCACGTTAAATCTCGTGTCTCTTGTGTTGATGATGTTTCTTTTATGAATGCATGTTAAATCTTTGTGAATGCTTAAAACATTAGTAATAAGTTAATACATAGTGCATCTACCAAGTTAGAACATTTTTCTGTGTGGCTACCGAGTGACAGTAGTAACTAGTTTTATAAGGCATCTAAGGGAACTGTGGATTTTTTTTATGGTAATTGATTCACCCCTCTCCCCCCCCCCCTCTCAGTTACTCCATCTATATTTCCAACAATTGGTACTAGAGCATTTGATGCTTGTAGAAAGGATTTCATGGATCTAAGCTAAAGATTAGGATGTCTTACAAGAGGAAAATTTCAAGGCTTAACAAGGATAACTTTTTAGCATGGCAAGGTCTCATGAGACTCCATCTAGCTTCTATTGGAGATACAGGATTGAAATATCTTGATCAAGCCTATGTAACTCCTTCTGGCACATTATCTGCTAATGACATTGTTAAGAAGAAGACTCATAACACCATGATGATAGACATTGCATTTTCCCTAAGCTATGAAGAATTTGATCATGTCAAGGACTACAAAACTGCCTTTGAAATGTGGAACAAGCTGAAAGATATCTATGGAGGTGATGATAATGTGAGGAGAGCCAAAGTAGAAAGTATAAGAGGAAAATTTTATTAGATGAGGATGAGAGAGGATGAAAACATTTTCAAATATGTTGAAAGAGTAAAAGCAGTCGTCAGTGCAATCAAGGCTTCTAGAGGAGACATTGAGGAGGAAACAATTGTAAGTAAAGTTTTTAGAATATTACTTCCCATTTATGCAATTAGAGTTTTTGCAATTCAAGAAAGAAGATGTGAAGAAAATCATAAGATAAATTTAGAAGAAATAGTAGGAAGATTGACTGCATTTGAGCTAGATAACTATGACAACTATGTTCCAGCTTCCAAGAACATCGAATGAGCATTTGAAGCCAAGCTTTTGCTCAAAGAGAAGGGCAAGAAGATAAAGGAATCCCAGTCAAAAAGTGAAGAAGAATCAGAATAGTGTTTTGACAGTGATCTTGAGGTAGTTGAAGCTCTACTAGCAAGGAAATATTCTAGAGGCAAATGGAAATACAAAGGTAAGGTTCCTTTAATCTATTTTTCATGTGAGGAAATTGGTCATATTGCTGCTAGGTGACCAAACAAGCAAAATAAGGATGAAAAGAAATGACATAAGTGCAATGGCAAGAAAGATTTCAAATCATTCTAGGACAAAGGTAAGAAAACATGTTTCATGGTTAAGGATTCTAATGATTCTGATGATGAAGAAGATGAAATTGTTTACATTGCTGTGAAAGGTGAATCTGATAATGATGAGGAAGATAAAATGGCACTTATCTCTCATGTGAGCAAAAATGATACATGGATCATAGATAGTGGTTGCTCTCATCATATGACTGGTGACAAAACTAAGTTTGAACAATTTGAAGACTATGATGGTGGTAGTGTGAGATTTGGTAATAATGAACCTTTCTGTACAAAAGGAAGCGGAAGAATCTCACTAATGAAAGAACTTGTATGTGATAATTCCTATTGGGTTGAAGGTCTAAAAAAAAATTTTTTGAGTGTGGCATAGCTACTCAATATTGGATTCGAAGTGGAATCCATGCATGGAAAATCAAAGTTACTGGATGTCAAAGGAAAGCTGATTGGATCAAGCATACAAACAAAAGATAACTTGTTCTATTTTGAACTTGGTGAATGTTCATGCTTCGTTGCTCAAGTTGAAGAAAGTTTGTTATGGCATAGAAGGTTATGTCTTGTGAACTTTGATAATTTGGTGAAAATAAGAAAATTCAAGAAAGTAAGAGACATTCCTAGTATAAAGAAACTTGACATTTGTCTATGCATGAATTGTCAGATTCATAAGATGGGAAAGACTAGCTTTAAAAGTAAGAACTATCAGTCTAAAGAAGTTTTGGAAATTGTGCATACTGATTTGTGTGGACCTATTGGAATTGAAAGCTATACTGGAGAAAAGTTCTTCATTCTTTTTGTTGATGATTACTCTAGAATGATGACTGTCATGTATTTGAGAGAGAAATCAAAAGCATTTGAGAAGTTCAAATGATATTTGGCTAGAGTAGAGAAGGAAACAAGGAAAAGACTGAAATGCTTGAGGTCAGACAGAGGTGGTGAATTCATCTCCCATGAGTTCAATAACTTTTGTATTGAAAGGGGAATCAAAAGATAGGTATCAACACTTGGAACTCTCGAGCAAAATGGAATAGCTAAAAGGAGGAACAAATCTAACATGGACTATGCAAGAACTTTAATGATTGAAAAGAAAATTGCTATCAAATACTGGAAGGAAGCTATTAGCACTGCAGTTCCTACCTTGAACCGAGTACAGCTGAAGAAGGACTCATTCAAAACTCCCTATGAGTTATGGTATGGCTATAAACCCAATGTAAGTTACCTAAAAGTATTTGGAAGCAAATGTTAGATTTTGAAAGAATCCTAAAAAGGTAAATTTGATGTGAAGGGTGATGAAGGAATATTTTTGGGATATTCTTGCAAGAGTAAAGCATATAGATGTTTGAATTTGTCTACTCACAAAGTCATAGAAAGTGCATATGTGAAAGTTGATGAGTTTGTAGAAAGGACTGAAGAAGAAAGCAAAAAGGAACTAGAAGATGATAGGAGATTTTTTTTCATTGAACCTGATACAGTGCCAGATACATCAATCAATCAGGAATCTTCTACTCCCAAGTCTTCAATCACCAAGTTGCAAGAAGTTGAAACTGAACCCGAGTCACATTTAGATGCTACTAAGTCAATGCCTACCAAGTCTGAAGGACTCGAGCAACAATCAAATCAGCCAGAACAACCAGAACCTAAAGTTGAAGTGCAAGAGGATAAAAATGCAATTTGTTTAATAGGCAAGGAACCTGTATTAGCCAAGTATGTTAGGAGACATCATGCACCATATCAGATCATTGGAGACAAATCTAAAGGTACTATGACAAGAAGTAAGCTAAAAGGTACTTGTTTACTTGCTGATTTTGAACCTAGAAATGTCAAAGATGCATTAGAAAATGAAAGTTGGATTGAGGCCATGAATGTAGAGATAGAGAAAATAGAGAAGAACAAAACATGAACTCTTGTACCCAGGCCTAAAAACAAGAATGTGATTGGAACTAAGTGGGTATTTAGAAATAAGTTGAATGAAGATGGTAGGGTGTCAAGGAACAAAGCTAGATTGGTATGTAAAGGATACTCTCAAGAAGAATGAATAGACTATGAGAGACTTTTGCTCCTATTGCAAGATTGGAAGGTGTCAGGACCCTACTTGCATATGCTACATACAAAGGATTTAAAGTATATCACATGGATGTCAAATCAACATTTCTCAATGGTATACTGGATGAAGAATTCTACATTGAATAGCTTGAAGGTTTTTTTGATCCAAACAAGAAGCACATGGTCTGTAAATTACACAAAGCATTGTATGGTCTAAAACAAGCCCCTAGAGCATGGTATGAAAGATTGCATAACTATCTTATTTAGATTGGTTTTCAAAGAACTAATGATAATAGTAGCTTGTCTATCAAAGAAGGACCAGATAATAAGATTTTTTTGGTAGAAATATTTGTGGATGATACTTTGTTTATAGGAAATGATGATCTATGCAAAGAATTTTTAGAGCAAATGAAGAAGGAATTTGAAATGTCAATGTTTGGTGAAATTAAATTATTTGTTGGTCTTCAAATTTAGTAGAGTAAGAATGGTATCTACATCACTCAATCTAAATACATCAAGGAGATACTGAAAAAGTTTGGTATGGAGGACTGTAAACTAGTTGGAACTCCTATGTGCACTGGACTAAAGCTTACCAAGGATGATGAATCAAAAGAGGTATATCAAACATTATATAGATCAATGATTGCAAAATTGTAGTATGTAGTTCATACAAGGTTGAATATTGCTCTTGCAGTTGGTATCGTAGCAAGATTTTCAGCAAAGCTAAGAGAGAATCACATGATGATAATTAAAAGGATCATGAGATACTTGAAAGACACTGAAGATTATGGATTATGGTACAAATTTGGAGGAAATATGGATTTGAAAGTGTTTATTGATGTAGATTGGGCATGAAATATTGATGACAAAAAGAGTACAAGTGGAGGAGCATTCTTTCTTGAAAAGAGGTTGGTTTCTTAGACAAGTAAAAAGAAAAATTGTACATCCCAATCTATAGCATAAGAAAAGTATGTTGCAGTAGTAGTGAAGTATTCAAATATTGTTTGGTTCAAACAATTATTGGAAGGCATGAAGGTGGAAATCAAATGACCTATTGTTATGTTTTGTGAAAATACAAGTGCAATCAACATATCTAAGAATCCAATGATGCATTCAAAAACCAAGCACATTGCAATAAAATATCACTTTGTCAGAGAATTGGTACAGGACAAGGAGATCATATTGGAATATGTCCATACAAAATAACAAATTGCTGACATATTCACCAAACCATTACCTAAGGATGCATTCCTATATCTAAGAGGTAAGTTAGGGATCATTCTCCTATCTGAGGCTCACTAAAATGAAGTTTTAGTGATGCATCAACAAGTATCAAGTTGAAGATCTACCAGTTGATGCAACATAGTAATGGGAACATTACATATGAATCATACTTAAGGTACATTGTTACTCATTTGGTTTGTATTGTGTTTTCTTTGGCATGTGTTGTCAAAGAGGGAGAGTATACTGTCATATCCTTCTAAAATATAAATTTGTTTGTGAAGCTATGTAATTCCTTCATAGAGGGAGATTACTGTATTTGAGAAGTTTGTGACATAAAATCTAAGAGGGAGAAATATTCTGTCAGAAAAAGACTTGTTCTCAAATTTTATTCTGCTATGACATGTTGTGTTGCCATCAATGCCAAAGAGGGAGATTATTGGATACAATTGTTCAATTGTGTGTTGTCTTTGATGTTACATAAATGTCATATCAGTTATCAGACAGAGTTTACCAAGCTCAGTTGGTCAACAAAGCAAAAGACAAAGTCTACCGAGCTCAGAAGGTTAACAAAGCAATTTACAGAGTCTACTGAGCATTTCTGGTAGTTACACTGTGGAAACAGTTTCTACCAAGCTCACTCGGGCATTGAAGGATTTTATGAAAAAAGTCAGTTTCTACTGAGCTCACAAGGTCATTAAAGGAAAGTTAGTGTCTATCGAGTTCACTTGGTCTCCAAAGGATTTTGCAGAATTCTCAATGTTTACTGAGCTTCAGTTGGTTAACATTGGAAATCATTTTTGGAGCAGTGTTTACCAAGCAGGGTCAACCAATGACGGGTTTCATTGTTTTGGAAAATAAAGTTTAATTTTTTCATGTAATGTTTGTAGCCAACTGATGTAATGATTATTGGTAATTATAACTCATAAATGAGCCAACTTGACAATTTGTAAGATATAAATAAAAGGTCAAGTTGTGAATTCTAATTAAGGATGGAGCAATGAATGAGCATGCAAGTGAGTTAATTATGAAGAGGAAGATGTGAGCAAAGTTTAAAGAAGGATCATATATCCTTGAGGAGTAGCAAAGTTGTATTTGATCAGAGAGGATCTAGTGAAGCAAAATAGAGATCTGTAACAACAAAGTTTAGTTGCATCTCATTCATGTCACTTATTATTACTTTCTCACCATTGTAGCAGTAATTCTTAAATCTCTTAATAGAGTTGGTTTAATAGCCATTTTTGTAAACCCTCTAAAGTCCTCTAGCAAGGCCACTCCTAGTAGGGTGATTAAATCCTCTAACAGGGTCACATCTAACAGTGTGTTTTGTAATCTTTAATAGGGTTGGCACCTAACAGGGCTCACTTTAGAAGAGTGAAAATCAGTAGCTAGTTACTCGGTGGTTTTTCCCATATTGGGTTTCCATGTTAAATCTTGTGTCTCTTGTGTTGATGATGTTTCTTTTATGAATGCATGTTAAATCTTTGTGAATGCTTAAAACATCAGTAATAAGTTAATACACAGTGCATCTATCGAGTTACAACATTTTTTTGTGTGGCTATCGATGACAATAGTAACTAGTTTTATAAGGCATCTAAGGGATTTGTGGGTTTGTTTTTGTGGTTATTGATTCACTGCCCCCCCTCTCAGTTACTCCATCTATATTTTTAACAGACATATAATGAAGTATGCACTCAGTAAAGAGATTTAAATAAGACTATTAAGTCTACCTTGTTAAAAGATTTAACTGATACACTTGTTAGGATGAACCAGTGGCTGATCTCTGATTTGCAACTTTGATTTGCTAGTTGAGATGGAGTAGTAATGATCACCTTGCTGTGATAGATAAAACTTTGTTGTCCCTTATATTGCTTGTAGCCTACTTAATTCACACTTCTGCTCATCATATACTTTTCATATACATACTTGGATATGATACAATACATTACATATATACCAATCCAAATGATAACTTATTGAAGTTAGCTACAATACAAGTTTCACCAAAATCCACAAAGTTGCCCCAACTACTATAACTCAGGTTTTGAAGACAAATTCGATGATGTTTTGATACTCGACAACCACTGTCAACACTTGGCATCATCTCAACATCGTCTAGTACTCAGTTAATGAAGAGGCTCAGTTCATATTGATTAGTTCCAAGTAGCTTGAACTTTGTCAACACTATGTGACTCGATGAACATTGCAAAACTCAGCATATATTGAATCCCTCAGTTGACACTTCATGGTTTGGTCAACACTAGATTCACATCACTAATATTGTGAGCTCGATACACACTGGAGAACATGGTTAACACTATGGAGCTCGGTTAACACTAGAGTTTCCATCACTTGCATTGAACAACTCAGTAGATACTACTACACTTGGTATGAACTGTACATAGGTTTTGAAGCTCGGTAGCAACAAAGAAACTTAGTAGTAACTGAATATTGAATAAGTGTGAGTCACTAATAGACAAATTGACCTTAATGGAAACAAAAACCACTCAATGCCATCTATTCAAGAAATGTACTCCTTCAAACTATACTGCAAAATACAAAACAATTCATTCTCAATATTAAGAATAAAGGAGGAAGAGCTTAGTTACAACAACTATTTCTTTAAGAAATGAAGGGTCAACAACAATGTCTATGACTTAACAAATATAAAGACCCCATTTTTGCTATTATTCTTTGGGTTTTGAAAGCAATCAACCCCTACCTATTTTGATCACCCCAATATGTCTTCCTACCAACTAACTACTATCCCTTGTTGAAATGCAATTATCTAATTATAAATTCACAAGGTAAAAGCCCAAAAACACTTGGAAACCTTAAAAAGAGATTGTTGAAGCCACTTTAGTTATTAGCAACAAAGAAAACACATTTAAGCTATCCTAGAAATTTATAGATCTCTTATCAAATATTTATTTCCTTGCTTCATGATTTATGGGGAAGCTTGAAAAAATTCAGGTTTATTAAGGTTTGATTTAATAAAAAATCCAAGAGGTATAATTGATCATAATTCAATTCATGAGTAATTTTGGTAATGTGACAATTTGACTAAAATAAAGTGGATCTTTTAAATTTTAGATGTATGTTTATTTGATATGTAATATTCAACTTAAAAGGAGTGAGATGCCAATTTTGAGTAAGATAGGTGTTTCCTAAAAATTAAAAAAGAGAGAATTGTCAAATAAATTGTATGAGGTGACATAATGTACTCCAAGTAATTTAAAATGAAACATATGGTTAAAGATGTGCATGGAATCTAAGATATGTGGAATGATTTATCATATTATTCAAATGGTGTGCATAGCACTTTTACATTTTAAGATTTTAACCATTTTAATGAAGGATTCAAAAGTATATTTTTAGTTAAATGAAAAAAATGTTTATTTGATTTGAGATAAAAAGGTTTACAATTGACTACAATCAAAGAAAAAATTATGATTGTGGAATTTTAATTGAATACTAAGCATTACAAGATATTAAATCTTACCACTAGATAAGCATCATCTAAGATGTCCGTCATGTTCAAATCTCCCTCAAATTTCATAACTTTTTGCCAAAATGCTTTATAACTCATTTTTTGTTTTAAAATATTTGAGGTAAAGGTATCATTATAAAAAGGTTTACAATTGACTAAATTCAAAGCAAAAATTAAGATTGTAGGATTTTAACTGAATACTAAGCATTATAAGACATTAAATCTTAACTACAAGATAAGCACATCTAGGATGTCCATCATGTTCAAATCTCCCTCAAGTTCCAATTTTTTTTGTCAAAATGCCTTGTAACTCATTTTTTGTTCTAAACTATTTTGGAAATCATTTATATTAGTGGAACTTGTAAAAACTCTTTGTTTTATTGGTTTAATCCATAGTTTTGAAGCATTTAATCACATTTTTTTACTATGGATATATGAGTTATAATGATTATTTGATAAATCTACTATTAATAACATTTAAATCTATTAACTATGATTTTTTTGTTAGTTTGATTTTTCATTCTATTATTTTAAAGCATCTTATTTAACTATGTCATTTGAGTGTTCAATAAGTCTTTATTTCATTAAATAAGATATAGTAAACAACATATATATCTACTTGTACATTGAGACATTACAACTCAAAATCCAAACATGAGATCTATCTAAATCCTCCTCTTCCATTTTTCTTTAAATCTATTTTATAGCTATTGGTTATTGAATATCCAATAAGAAAACAAAAAAAATCAAGATAACACTAGATTTGTAGTTAAATTTCATATATTACATTAATAGACTAGTAATTTTAACAAGCAGCTTATAGGTTAAGAATTGTATAATTTGCTTATCTTATGAATTTAATCCTTATTGTAGGGACATGAAGGTAATAATTTCCCATTAGATTAATTGATATGCTCAATATCCCATCTAAGTTAGCAAATATATGAAAACACTTGTCAATGCTACTTATCTTCATTGATAACTTAAAACACTCTTGTAATGTTAGAGAATTATTGGAGACTATATGTTTTGATAGACAATGAGATAGTGTTTTGTCCTAGTTTAAACCCATGGTTCTAGAACACATTCCACACATGTGCTTTCAATCTCAAATTTGTAGATTTAACCTTTATGTGGTGGTTTGGACCCATGTATTATTGATCGTCACAGATATGTTAGTCTTGTAAATCTCTAATGTTAAAACTTATGATATTTATGGATATTGTTCAATTCTATTGTGTTAATGGTTTGTCTTAATTTAGTTGATAGGCTATTTGTGGGAGCTTTACTCCTCAAATATAAAATTTCATCAGAAGTGTTAGAATTTTGGTTTTTTAATTGATTTTCTAATGACTTACTAAAAATCACAATTTTATAAATTTCTAAAAATTAAACTTCACTATGAGAACTTTCTATTTATTCTTTAAAAGCCATCTATCTAGAAAAAATGGTAAAAACTTGATTTGCATGCACATATTTAAGTGCTTAGAAGTATGAAAGATTGTGATTTTGGGAGCATTAACATATTTTAGGATAAGCTTATTGTGGGATTTTTATGTATTTGAGAGATGACTTTGATAAATATCTTATTTTCATTAGTTTTGTTCTATAAATTCTCATTTTTCGTAAATATCACATGCATAAGTTCTGTTCAATTTCTATTAGTTAGTCAATAGATTTTAATAAATATTTTATTCCCATTAATTTTGTTCTATAATTCTATTTTGTATTTGATAATGTTAGGTGAATATCTATTTTCTTAAAAAAAATTCTACAAATTCTCTCATGTAATCGAACGAATTAAGGTGAATCTCTTTACTTTCTATACCATCTTGCAATAATTTATTCTCTTTTAAAACATTTTCTGGGGAAAGAATATCTATGGAGGTTAAACCAAGAGTGCTTGTCTGGGAAAATGCTAGGTAGAGAACTTCTAGTCTGAGTATTCAATCAAGCTTCAATAAGGTTTTCATGGTGGGTCTTATTATCATACTAGAATAGATCTTACTGGCCATAATGAGCTTCCTCTTATAAAATTATCACACCAAAACAATATGGGATGTGAAAATTGCAAATGGGTGCACTTCACCATTTACATGAGATCTTAATCGCTACAACAAGACTAATGAATTTCACATGACCATTTTTCCTTCTTCTTTGCAAATATCTTTTTACCTATGTTAAATATAAGTCTAATTTCTAACATGCTTTGATGGATGTTTAATTTGATTTTTTAATTTTTATTTTATTTTATAGTTTATTAATTGCAATCATCTTTGTCTTTCATTTTCATTTGTTGTTCATTGATGAGGTAAAGGTTTCATTCACATCTTTGAATCTTTGTGAGAATATTAGATGAGTTTTTCTCTAATAAATTGACTTGTTTTCTTGTTGTACATAATTTATGTTTCTTATGGTGAAATGTAAGCTTGCTTTGTGAGAATATTTAATGAAGTTGTTTCCATTAAATTTATTTGGTTTTTATTGCAAATCTGTCTATTTTATGGAATGCAAGTTGAGATGAAATGTTTAAAATCTAAATTTTGATCCCATTAAATTTAGGATATTTTTTTTATTTGACCATTTTGTATTTGACTATGAAATTACTATACAAACACAATAGGTGAACTGCTAAAATAGGTTTTATTTATCATTTGCTCAAGGATGTTGTCTTCTTTAGAAATTGAATAGAAAAGCTCAAGTTAGTTAACAATATAAGATGTAGAGTGCATGAGATGACCCATTTAGGGTTATTCTTATCATTTTATTAAAATTTTAAGTAAGATAAACCAAATTTTGTTTGATTATAAATTTCTAGATAGTTTGAATAAATCTATTTAAAAGATGAATTGAAATATTTATATTGAGATTGTGGTTATTACAAATAATAAATTATATAGAGATTTCTAATAGGTTTTTTATTTTTCTATTTTTATTGAACTATACCTACTACCATAAAAAATAGCAGCTCACGAGGATTTGGAAGGAAAAAATTTATGAATGTTCACATCTCAACTAAATATAACAAGGAGCTAAAAACTCTAAGCCAAAAGTAGGAGTAAAAAACACACATGATGCATTTGAATGTACATATTTATTCATTAAAAATCAAAGTATTAGTCAAGATTTCAAACAATAGATATTTACAGTCAACCATGCATTCAACAAGCTAAATAGGGTGTTTTAAATAAATTATTTTGAATTTTTTATTCATATATATACATAATAAATGTGTATTCAATTAAGTTGAATATATAGTATAGAAATATTTAAGAAAATATAAATATTTATTCAATGATTTGGATAGAAGAAGGTACTTAATAGATGAGTATGTTTTAATGTTTGAACTTTTCTCTTGAAAAATAATTTTTGCACAACAAATTTAGTAATCACTATTGTTGGTAGAAATTGATATAATAGTTCTTTGGGATGTAAAAATGCTCAGGAAAGATAGTTGTGGATGAAACTAACATATGGATTAGTGAAATTGAATGTAGAAAGAATAATGTCTTGATTAATGAATAAAGTTGGAGTTATTGAAAGTGAGGTGCACTTTTTGTTGTACTTGAATTTGTTTTAGTTCCAATATAATTTGTTTCCTATTCGATTAATGCAAACAATTATAATTTATTTTTTTATGTTTGATAAAATAAAAAAAGATAGGATTGGTACTTTAGGTTGATTAAGCTAATAGGCTTATTGTGAGAGCTTTTCTTCTAATTTTTCTAAATTTTAAGTGAGATATTGTAAGCCATCATCGTTTTTTAAATTTTTCGATTGATTTTGATTTTGTGATGAAGTAAAAAAATTGTTAATAGAAATATCTTCTTTCCTATTCATAAGTTTCTAATTTTTATGGGTTTTCTATACAAAAACATTTAAGTTATGTGGCTAATATAAAGGGATAGAGATGTGAAAGCTATCAGATTTTCATTGGGAACTCTTTTCCAAATTAATTTTTCTTTGGAGTGCATGTTCAAGCGATCCATGGTTTTGAACTCAGAGGATGACAATGGACTGGAAGATCATCTTGAGAGATTCCTAAGAGGCTCCAAATTTGCAAACATTAACTAGTTTGTTTCCATGCAAAGTAATCAACAAGGGAATTTACCTACCTACCATAGTCTCTAGAGAAAAAAAAATGCTAGAAAGTAAAGTCCACCAATATAATTGAGAGGGGGGGGGGAGTGAATCTGTTATGAAACTACTATAATAATTATCAACCTTATTAATCCTTAACCATGTGAGCAATATAATCAACAACCATAACAAGATATTCATACACCATAACACCAGATATGTTAACTAGGGAAACTCTTGATCAAAGGGAAAACTTGGTGGGATGGTACTCACAAAATGATGTACTAATATAATGTTACTTGTTAGAGGATGGACTCCATTAGGAGCCAATGAAATACATTCAATACATCTTAGTCCCTGTTAGGAGACTTTGAATCCCAGTTAGGAGATTCCAAACCTGTTAGGAGTTGTAGAAGGCAGATAAATCCATGTCCAAATAGATTTAGGGGTAAGATCACTGAACTCACTTTCCAACTAATCTCCATATTATTCCTTGTAGAATATTAGAAATTAAATGTACTTCTACTTCCTCTATCCTATCAACCTGACTTACTCTTCTGATCTTGTCACCAAATCATCAACTTCACATCCAATAATCTCTTGGATCAATTACTCCATTTACCAAATACTTTGCATATCACAATTCAATCACACACTTCATCACAAGGAAAATAACTTTTCTTTATACCATATCCTTAGAATAATTCCTTGAGTCAGCCTAGAGGCTTTCCCAATTAATTATAATATGACCTCTTTAAGATAATTAATTATTTTACAATTACATAACATAATTGGCTTATAGTCTTTACAAAAATGACACATGCAACCACTGCTCATGTGCTCTCACTGACATCATCATCAGACTATCTACTATCATTCTTCAATTTCACTCATCTAGACTCTATCTCTATTAGGAGATATAATCCAAACATCAAAAACTGTTTCTCAAGTACTCTGTCTATATACTATCCTCTATAAATTAGGAATATCTCCTGCATGTCTTTGACTCTTGGGTTGTGCTTTTTTCCACATCATCAAGACACACTATAGATTACTTCCTCAAGTACGTTTGACTTGATCATCAATGCACAGTTAGTACAACCTCATTCTCTATCTGCTACTCTACCAATCTTCACAAAAACAATGTTATTTTGACATCAATGACAAAAACAATCATGAATGTAACATGTCAATCATGCTAAAAATCTTCCATGTACTTTGGCAATGCTTAGGATAATCCTCCAAAGGAATACCATCAGCATTCATGCTAACAATATTCCCCCATGGCATTGATGGTAACATAGATGAAAAACATCTAAGTTCCAAGAATACCATATCAAACTTTGCTGTTGTTGCTTCTGTTCTCTTCTTTCCAAATCCTCTTCATCAATCAAATTTGAAATGCATAATAATATTGCTTTGTCTATATCTCTCATTCTTTCATGGATGGTCATCAATTTTTCACATCTTCTTCCATTCAATGGTTCTTTCCATCAACAACACTTCTCCCCCATAGGAGATAACTTCTATGCAATCTATCCCCCATACATACATAGCAAATGTCTTTCATGTATACACTTTCTTCCCCATTACTAAATCTTCTCCCTCATTCATGCCACTTCTTTCTCCTCATTCATAGGAGATGTTTTTCATGCATACTCTCCCCCATTGACATCAATGACAAAGGATTCATTATATCAATCATCTACTCGAAGTCTCACTACAACATTTGGGGTCATTTTGCAATGGAAAATTGTTACACCAACAATAGAATCTCCTATCAAAATTTTTTTGTCACAAATTATGACGGTGAAGGCATTTGTCATAATGAGAATGACAGACCCAATCATAACTTGGAAGAAGGAAGGGATAAGAGTTCATGTTCTAGATGTCAAAATTATGACAATAGTGCTAAATAACCATAGTCTGCCATCATAATTATGATGGTTGAGCTTTGACTCTACTTTCATAATTATGACATATATGTGACAACTATGTTGTACGCAGAATGTTCTGTCATTTTTGTGATGCCTATGTGGTAGTTGTGTTGTGAAAGACATAGATATCTGTCAGAACTAATTGTCGTTTTCAAGGGAGGTTCATTGTAATTGTAACGACTATATGAATTATAAAAAAACATTATTGCAAAATACCTAGCAAACTATATATGGAAGATATATGTTATTTTACCATGGACACATCTTGGTATTTGGGTGATGGATTAGGTATATTTAGCTCATATTTTCCCAATTACCCTTTGATGGTTTCATGAATTGCTTCTCCTACTAATTAGATGCTCAAGATGAAGATTGTATAGTGAGTTTTGTCGGTATTCTTATGCTTTCAAAATTGCCCATATCTCCCATTGGTGATACTCTTGTAAAGGCTTAGACTTTGCATGTGTATTTTAACAACGATTACCGAATAATACATTATGTTGCTTTAGAAACAATATCCCATGCCTTTTTTTGCCTTCATTTGGTATTAGAGCTTGATCACCTCAAGTCCTATGTGTTAGGGAGAAGGTTTTCTATTATACTCTTGGTTTGATTAGGAGCTTGTACAAAAAGAAATTTTATTATGGGAAAATGGCAAACACATCAGGAATAGAGATAGAGAGATTCTCCAGCAATAACTTTGAGCTATGAAAGCTTCTACATTCAAACCAAACACACTACATTATAACCTCTTAATTAAATATACTAGTTTGTAAAGGTGAAAGAGTTACTAGGCTATAAGTGTTATTAAAGTAATGTCGCCAGAGACACCTAAGTTTCTCCTGGCCACCGACATCCCACACTATGAATTGCACATTCTTGTACTACACTTTTTTTTAATATTGAAACTTGCTTTCACATAAGAAGATGTAACATATGTATTATCTCTAGAACATCATTTGTACATAGAAGTATAATATATATGAAGAATGGAATAAATTAAAAAACTTTAGAAAGAAAATAAAAAAACCTAATGTTTTGGTGGAAAATGTGTAAATTTTTTTTCCTATTATCAAACCCTTTTTCTCCCACTTATCAGCACCTCTAAAGACAAGAAGCATGTAGTCCACAATTCTTGGTCCAAATAACATCTACGAGTTATCTAAGACATGTGCTTCTTTAGTGGTAAATCACACTTAAACAAGAAGCACCAAAAGAATTCCATGAACTCCATCCTTTACAAGTTCAATGCATCTTACAATTTCTTTCCCAAGAAAATTTGAAGATGCGTCTGTATCAAATAATCCTCCAAAAATTGCCACTTTAATAATTACTTTTAAAATTGCTTTTACATTGCTTGAAAATAGCATTAACACAAAGAAATTAGTGATATTATTATAACACTCATTCTTCAAAATAAAAAACTTTACATTCTAGTATCACAACTTTTGACTAATGACATACATGGGTACCACATATGAGATTTTTCATATTTACCTTCAAACATAACAAATAACTATACGTCGCTCAATTATATGGCAGTTTTATTTTAAGTACACAAATCCATTCAGGATTTAATTATATACAATTATCCTATTGTATGAAGATGCCCATTATGTGTGTTTTGTATGCCCTTGTATATGAGAAAGAAAACAATGAACATTATTTTATTAGCTTCTAAGATATCAAGGTCTTCATTCTTTGACTTTACCCTTACCCGTGTTTAACTATACATTTTCCTATCATGGCCCACATAGACTTAGTTGTTATTATCATCAAAGTAGAAAATAATATTTGCGGTTTCAAGCATTAGTTATTGGTATATTTTAGGGTTTCACTGTTGCACTTCAAAACTCAAAATGCTCCACAAAAGTCTTGAAAAGATAAAAGACTTCAAAAAATGAGACCAAAAATCACTAACCTGGTTAATAATTATTGTGTACCCTTTCCACTTTCCAACAATGAAGTATAACTTATACTTAGAATGTAAGGATTGAGAGATGCAACCAAGAATAGAATTACTAGTTGAACTTTTTCCATTTCCACTTTGACCCATCAAGACTAGATTTTTGACCAAGCTCCTTCTATTATTTTCTTACAAAAGGTATTAAATTGGGAGTGCAAAATGAAATTAGGGATCATCACACCAATAATCAGCAAAAGTGACACAAAATACATGAGTAATCGATGCACACAAGAGCATTGAGTGATAGATGAAATGATCTATCCATCCTAAATTATATAAATAATAATATTGGAGGAAGCACGAATCAAACATTTGGAAGGAAAATTTCAAAGTAATCCTTACTAGAGATAAGGAAATTATAAAAGTATAACATTATATTAAAGTCACAATTTTATCATAGACATCAATACCTTCAAATTTTAGAATAACCTAGAGAAGAATTTTAGAGATGACATGCACATAAATGGATATTTCCAAGACCTATTGCATACAAGGAATATTACAATTTGTGATAGAGAATTATCTCATTTGACATGGCATGTAGAGAAGTACTAGCTTCTCACATTCATAGGTTCATGCAAGCCACCCCAATCAAATTACATAAGAGGCATGGGATAGTAATTATTCCATTTTCTTTAGTTGTTCAAATCTACAATGATGTATAAATACACTACTACCTATAGCCATGTTTTCCTCTCCCAAATTCTAAGTTTTATCCTCATGCATGACTTTATTGCTAGAATCCATTTTCAGCTCGGGTTCTCCTCTCTTTTCCAATTGATAATAGGAAGTTAATTTTTTGGGGACATTGGAAAATTATAACTCCAACTTATAAAATAATTAAATGTGACTTTGGATTTAAAAGTATATTTTTAATTAAAATGGAAAAAATATGACAGAAGGGAAATAAGACTTAAAGTGAAGGGTCCCTTATAGGCCATCATAAAAATGTATAGTCCCAATGAAGCATTAAAAAATTATAAAAGAGTAGATGAATCTTCCAGTTTTAATGAATTTGATGGCTATAAGAGTTCAGTGTGGATAAACAAGGCTTCGTAAGAACTAGAGGACCCAAAATTGAGGGCAAGTATATGGGCCTACATGATTTTTGTGTCCACTTTCTATTTATCTCCTCTCATTAGTTTCTAGTCCCTTTTCTGCTGAGAGGAATTGATCTATACATTTCCTTGTGTCTAATCATCTACAAGAGACTTTAGTATAGAGAGAGCCTAGCATCACAATGGGTTGCAAGGTTAAAGGACCTTACAACAATTTATGAGGACCAAGATGTGCATTCACTTCAGGGCCCATTTCAACAGGCAGTTGATTCCAAAAATTCTAGTGATGGTAAGAAGTATCTGGCATTTCCATTTGATAATGATTTTGATTTTCTATGCTTGTTTAAATGTACCAACTACCTATGTACCATACATTGTCAAATTTTTGTTAGCATCAATCACAATAAATTATATAATTATAAAGCCTTCTTCATATTTCTATAAGTATCACTATTAAGACTATGGAAACAATGTATTGTTAATAGTTATTATACTTATTCTTATATTTGAATTTTCAGCTTCTTTTGGTTTGATTAAAAGCATACCTTTTCACAATTCATATTAATAAACTTATAGAGCTTTTAGTGTAAAGTATGGAGCATATTAGTATTTTTACATATTAATAATTTTGTTTGTTTAAGATTAATTTTGGAGTTCAAAAAATGGAGAACATAATGCATCTCAAATCTCTCTTGCATCCAGGAGCCATGACATTTAGACTTCTATTGCCCAAGCAAGTAATTCCTGGGCTACATGAGGTGGAGAGTAGCCAACTAAGGTCTATAAAGATGAAAGTTGTATGCAAGGAAGATGCACCCATGTCCTTGAAATGAAAAGAAGACATGGAAAATTTCTATTTATTCTACCCCCCAAAATTTATTTGTTGTTGGGGGTTTTGTGCAAGAAAATGATTGTTTAAAATTCCATGAAATTGGTGAAGATAATGTATCCATCTCATTTTTTGATAGTTTAAAATTATATTTTTTCTATTGCATCTATTACTAATAAACATTGTAAAGAACAAAGAGAGAGACACCTCAAATTTGGACACTAAGGTGGATACAATGGCAAGGCTATTGCAAGAGGCACGATTTGTCAAGATGGTGTAAGAGTGATTATATTTTTTAATAACTAATCAACAATGCTAATAAGTCCAATATAGATCATTTAATTTCATATGTTTCAATAAAATTATTGAATCTTATTAGTTCACCACAAGCATGACTTCAAATTGGGTTCCAACTGCAAATGTGTGATAATCTAATTAGAGTCGCCATGATTGCATAGGAAAATCTGAGCTCTAGAAAGTGAATGGCTATCTAGAACAAAGATCAAAGGTCAAGCATGTACTATTCCTTGAATTGTTGTAGAGGGGTCTATATTTTGGAAAATTTTAAGGTGGTCAATAAACACCTCTAATTTTCACCTAGCATGTGAGCGAAGGACATCTCATCCTTATTAGTACAAGTATTAATTGTAAAGCATATGAAATATAGGTTGGATATCCCTACTTTTATGAAATTAATGAAAAAAATTATATCCATGAAAAAAAAAACTCTAGAAAATGTACCTTGTAATACATTTCCTTTGGTGAAGTGGGCTATCCCAACTATCTAGGGATTGCAAACTGATCAATGGAAAAAAATACACCTATTTAAAATTGAAATATGAAGGAAACAATGTTCTTAAATGATACGCGTGTAAAAATATTCATATTCATGTGGATACATGTGAAAAAATATAACAATAAAAGGTTCTAGGCTTGCAAAGTGACATCATTTTCCCATCTTCTGGTACATGTCATTTTCCCTCACATCCAAAATAAGATTTTGTCACTCTAAATCAAGAATGCACGTGCAACTGCACTCCATATGCATGGAAAATAGGTGGAGCTGAAAAAATTCACCATATTTACATTTATTTAATAGGTTATTAAGTTTTTAAAATTATAGACCATCGTGAATGTTAGAACTCTAGCTGCTATGGCCAAGAGAATGTCCTCATCAAGCCAACACATAAAAAGTCTTGATTTGCTTGCATGTCGAGGACATTACCCTTGCCTATAAGAGTTAAAGTTACTATGTTCATGATGGTCTGTAAGTTAAAATACCTAATTAAGGACTTCTAAAAAAATGCAAACCTGTTGCATTTTTTAGCTCGACCTTATGTCCTATGCATATGAATTGAGATTGCATGTTGAACTATGGCCTCCTTTTGTATTTCCTAAAACCAAGACATTGACACAGTTAGTTGAAATGCAATCATAGGTTAATGTTGAGCTTCACTTGGTTTGGAGAATAGTTTAATATTCTCTACTAATTAAGGCCAACCACGTGAAGATGGAAGCTCAATAACATTCATGAATTATCACATCATAACAATCATTAACACATAAGATTCATTAGAACATTCAAATGAACATTAAAACATAACATTCATTAGAATATTCACATGAACATTCAACAACACATAATTAAAACATCAAGACATAAACACAAGTCATTATCAAATAAGTTACATAAATCAGAATGATTTCTTTTTTGTCTGCTTCCTTTTTGGTTACCTTGTCCAACCACATCATCTTTCTCGACGACTTGAACCTCAACACACTCATCAAGAGCAATCTCTACATCCCTTTCAACTAAAATACAAGATGTTTTCTTAATCCCATCACATATTATAGTTAAATTTGTATTACTATACCAAATTCAATTTAAAATGTTTACTTGTATTAATAATTTAGAAATCAAAATTTGAATAGAAAATATATACCTTGAGTAGTACAATACACATTTGAATTGATGCCTCCATGATGATCAGATGGTGTATCAGGATTGTCAGGTTGCAATCCAATGTAAATAATCAATCCAGTTATCAATAATATATACATATAAATACTGAGAAATGTTAATCATTCATTTTAATACATACATGCATATATATGACTTATATTTTTGGAACTTAATATCAAATATAGTAATTGGCAAAGTATTCAATTTGAAATAAAAATCAATTGAATTATTTACCTGATTGATATATCCAACTGAAGATATTTGTACACTCATTGTTTAGATTCATTCATCCACGGTTGTATAGCCTTATTTGTAGGCTATTTTTTTGTTTTCTTTAGAAATTGTTTTTTAAAACTCCAAGGCCTACATTTCTACTTGGTATCATGGATTTATTTTATAGTGAATTTCATCAAGACCAAATTTTTTACAATTTATAAATATTTTCATATGGTTTTTAATTTACTTATACTTACAATTCATGCAACAAGTTTTGAATATCCACCGAGCCAAGCTTGTATTGCCCGTGCTTTTGTTTTCTTTCTTTGGTTGCCTTTGATGTGTTAAGAAACCTATGTGAATTTTGAAATATGTTACATCACATAAGTATAAAGAGTAATTAGTACATAATTTCATTCTTAAGATTATGGCATACCTTCTTTCCTCAAGTGGTACTATTTCTCCATCATGTCTTGCACTTTTCTCAGTGGCATCCTTTTTAAGATTCTTTCACTCAATAATAGGAATATAGGGGGGTTTCTCATAATAAGGGTTGTGTTCCATTTAGGTCTTGTAGTTGTACCTAATATACTCCACAGCTTGGCCACTTTCTCGAGGAGCCTAGGTTTTTGAAAGACGTTGGGTCCACAAAGTGTTGTCATGGCATTAATGAGTCATGGATCAATGCATTCATACCATCATCTTCATTTTTTATTTTTGGCACATGATTATCATTTTCCATGGGATCATGATCTTCTCCTTTAATACTCACATCTTCATGTTCATCCATTTTCACTGCTCCTTGTTCCTTCAAGATGTGGTGGTCCATATCATGTACTACCCCGGGGAGATCAACCTATATAAAAATTATGATAATCAACCACCCCTTCAATATGATAATCAAACCCCTCTTCCATGGTTCATATGTATAGTAATTGCAAAAATAATATAACAAATAACTTACCAATGAATGATAATCAAATTCCCCTTCAATGTGACCATTCTCCCTACAATGTATCTTAGCGGTTCTGATTTTGATTCTTCTTATGTTGAAGCTGTTACAACCCTTGCAATGAAAATAACATTTGTCATTGCCTTCTCTTTGAAAGTTAGACAATAATACACCAATTGTCTCCCTTTTAAAAAAAATTCCCTTGTAATATCTGACACGATCCTTCTTCACTGGAATAACTAATTCTTGTAGCCTTATTCAATTGTTTGTACTTGCTAGATCTATCATTGATAACCATTTCAGCATACACATTAACATTAGAGAGAAAACCTTGAAAAAATGTTGGACATGGTATAATTAATGGTTATAACTACACATATGGTTTTGAAAGAAAATATTTGGTGTACTTAATGTGTATATTTGTAAATAAATTGGACATATTATACTTAATGTTTATATCTTCACATATGGTTTTGAAAGAAAAAAATGATGTAATTGATGTGTATATTTGCAAAAATATTGGAAATATTGTACTTAATATTTATATCTGTACATATGGTTTTGAAGATGGTAGAATTATTGAACAAGGTAGTCTTTTAGAACCTACTTTGCATATAGTAATTAATGTGTATATTTGTAAAAATATTGGACATGTTGTACTGAATGTTTATATTCGTAAATATGGTTTTGAAGATGGTATAATTATTGAACAAGGTAGTCTTTTAGAACCTACTTTGCATCTAGTAATTAATGTGTATATCTACAAAAATATTGGACATATTGTACTTGATGTTTATATCTACACATATGGTTTTGAAGATGGCATAATTATTGAACAAGATAGTTGCCCCCTACCATTCTATAGATGATTCTATCTATAACATGCCCATGCATGCAGGGTGCATCTTTTAGAACATCCTTTGCATTTAGTAATTAGTATAATATAATTACTATGATAACTAGGTTTAGAGTATCCAATATTGAACATTCTTCCCAAACCACTAAAGAAAATATAAAAGAACAATCGATTATTTCAAATGGTCATCCACTATAAAGCTCCACTTATACAATAGTCCTATTCCAATGATATCAATCCCTCAATAATGTTTCCCTAGTCTAGAATTTCTTGGAATTGAGAGTAATGAGTATCCAGTAGAGATCAAAGCCTTCCCAATATCAGTATAGGGCTCAATGTTGATAAGTTGTAAAAAGATGAAGGATGTTGATGTTTTATCGGGCATGGTAAACCTTGAGAGACTATCCATGAAGTACCATAGAGGAGACCTACATGATTTTTCTATCCAAAAATCAACTAATCAATCTATAAAATTATTCCAAAAAATCCTTGTTTTAAGAAAAATGCAACTTGAAATATACTACCAGGAATCCAATTTTAAGCCAAATAGTTTTATTTTCATGTCAATGTTTGCACCTTTTTTTTATCTATATCTAACATGAGGGACCAAGAAGGTGAGTGGATTTTACCCTTTTCTACTCACCAACTTTGACTTTCCATTTGTTTTTGTCTCTACCATGAAGGAACTTTTTTATTCCTTATGCATATGAAGTACATTCACCAAGGAAATTTCATCTTGAAGTTCAAACTAAATGCTATCAACAACTGCCAATTTATTAGGTACAGACAAAATAAAAAATTATCTAAGCCAAAAGTTATGAACACAGACTAATGGGAGCCCATCATTTAAAGTAAACTAACATCACAATCAAGACCTTAGATGTAATCATACGAGGGAAAATGTCCACAAGACTATAAGACTATCAGTTTAACCCTTGCATCCTTTAAAGATGCAAATGCTAGTCTTATAGTTTGAATCTTATGAACATAAATGAAGCCACTTTATTGAGTATGTATTTCTCCTTACATTTTCTACTTGGTTGATTTTGGGGTGAGAATTCATTAAATAAAATATAAAATGTTCTTTAATGAGATACATGGAATCTATCTTTGAGGTCATTTCTTCCAACTGTGTACCTTTACTCCTTTCCTCCTTTATCAATACACATTGATGCATACAAAATCTCTATCACCACCATGTCTTCTAGACCATTCAAGCATGAAAAATCCAAAATCTTTTATTCTACCATGTTTTTTTCATGAAGGGTCTATCCATTTAGGCATGCAAGATTTATATCACCACCTAAAATACTCTTAAATCTCCGTATTTAGCCATATTACAAGAATTAATTGGAAAATCTTTTTTCTTAGATTATTTTCTCCAACCGAGGATGCTCATTAACTTCTCTCTTTGCTAGCATATATACGTAGTTTTCAAAGTCATTAATCACTTCTTGTATGATGGCATATACCACTACTCACTATAGGAGTTGTTGGAATAGAAAAATTAGGAACATGTTCTCTATTTTTTGTTTGGTACATCTTTCGGAATAGGGAATAGGAATACATATTCCTATTTTTCCTCTAAAATAAGCTTATGCCCATTCCACAAAATAGTTATTATTCGAATAGCCATTCTTATTCCCAATATGCATTCCTATTCTCCATCTGTATGCCTGCAACCAAATGGGCCCTTAGAGGAGCTAACATACAGGTCTTTTTTTAATCTTATTTTTCTATCCACAAAGTCCTAATCAACAATCCCACGTCATGCAATATCAAAAAAATGTGGAAGAAAAAAATTGAACTCTGGTTGAAAAGTCATCAACTTTTTAGGTTGAGATGCAATTCCCAAAAGATTGGTTACTAACCCAAAAGAAAAAAAAACATGGGGGTGCATGAATAAATTTTATGAAGAAATTTTATAAATATATATTATGGTATGAAAAAATTGAATCTCTTTTATAAAACTTAGGCCAAGAACAATAAAATTAAGCAAATTGAACATGAACCAACTTGAAAATTTGTGAAAGTTAATAGCATTAAACCTAAGTCTACTTGAAGGTGGATTCAAATTCACCTCATAGTTTAGAAATTTGTAAACTGTCACTATTGAGAATTACACAATGTAGATTCATGATATTGAAATACTTGTAAATGCATTGATGATCGCACACACCAATTACTTATACAAGAGGACTAGAATATTATCTGATCATGGCATTCTAATTATTGGAATACAAAAATAACATCAATTCTACTATGCTATAAGAGCAAAGATCATATCTCTAGAAATTGCATAAGCTTAGTTGCAAAAAAAAAAAAAAATCTTCACCAAATTGTACTTGAACAAGCATAATATTGGATAAGTTTGATATTAAATTTTTATGGATATTATCATAATTTTAATAACAATCTATAAATAGAGTAAATAATGGTAGGTTGTGATAGTTCAGTTGTTGTATTATTCTTGTATAAAAACAATAAAAACAAAGGTCACATCTATATCTGATATAATATTGATGATTATGCCAACAAATCTTATTTCTAAACTAATAACATTACCCTTACCCTTGTATGATATAACAACAAAAAATGTGCTTATTAACTTATTTTATAATCTCTTATACAATTAGATATTTGTTTCAGATGTGCTCTTTGATAATATGCAATGTCTAACAAGATAATATCACCTATGGTGATCCAATTGCTATTTTTGACCTAATTTTATGATATATGCAATGATGACTAATATGTTGCTTATAAAAATAATATTTTTGTCTTAGATATGGAGTTTAGATACTTGTAGTGGTTGATATCAATATCCCACAATAAAAATATAGTTTCTTTACCAAATGTGGATGTATAGCCTTGCAACAATGGACTGGTGTTGTATCAAATATATATGGGCTTATTGCTTTTAATCAATGGTGTTGTTATCTTATTACTATCATAGTTAACTTAGTTCAATCATTCAATATTCATAGTTGACATTTTGTTATCTTCAAGAACAATCTTGAGAGTTTTTAGTTATCACAATCAAGATGTTATTTTAGTAACAATCATTAAATCACCACAATATTTTCATTTGCATCCGTTATCATTTTAATCTGACTGCTCTCCTTATAGCCTAGTACATTTGTAAAAGAATTAATCCCAAAGGACCATTTGTCTCTTTGCTTGTATTCAAAAGGATTTCCCTTAGTGGTTTTAAATGGAAGTCTACCATGAGCTTATTTAGGAACAAAACTAGTAATTACAGCTCGTATGAAACATTTTACCTAGACAAATCAAATGCATTTAATTACTTGCACACAATAGCAACCAATAGTTAAGTAGAATCGGTAGAATTTTCTTTTCCATCTAGCATAGCTAATCATACTAATGCTGATGATTGGGTTATGTGGTTGGTATCACTTAGTGACATGAGCTAATTAGGGGGTTTGGGGATGTTTTCCAACCCTTGGCCTTGACATGCCATAACATCCTAAATTAGTTCTTGTTTAATTAGAACACCCCCTTACCCCTCCAATCCCTCCAATCAATAAGTTGTTTCTAACCCCTATTATTATATGATTGTCACATGAGCCTACTTCTATACCCAAGACAACCTTAGGCTTAGACAGTCAGTATGGCTAGATCAAGCCAAAATGAATGTGAGATTTATGCACCAAAAATTGATTATGAGGCCCTATGGGCTTGCCTTAGGAAAAAACAATTATACTTATGATTGGGGTAGCCAATGCCAAGATCAAAAGTATATAAATATATGGAGATACACTTCTTACCTGGCTTGACTTCAACTGTGTGACTTTGCCCTAACTCGAAAAATAACAAATGAGTCATTCTTTTTCCTTTTATTTATAATCATGTGGTCATTGCAAGAATGATGACACAATCACAATAATGATAGAGTTGTCAATATTACAACAACGACGTGGAGATTTGCAAAAAAAACATAAAAATCACACACAAATTGCACTCATGTCATAAATTATCGTCGCAATTTGACCCTGAATATTGTAGTATCTTCAATAAGATTGAGTGTGCAAATAAATTATTCTATACCAACTGCAAAGAGTCCTTGCTGACTCTACTCATCTTAGATACTCCCCATACATGAAGCACCATAACTTAGTCTAGTCAAATAATAGTGCTCTATATTGCATCATCTACTCATAAGCAGGTAGGGGCATAACCCCAAGCATACCTCGTAAATAGTCAAATGTATCTTTCAGCAAGGGCTTCATAAAGATATGTACAATCTTATCTTTAGTATTTACATTCTCCAATCTGATTTCTTTCTCTGTGACTTTCTCTCTTAACACATGATACTTAATAGATATATGCTTAGTCTTAGAATGCAACACATGATCCTTAGACATACTCACTATGCTTGTGTTATCATAATGTATGGTAACAGGTTCTAAAAATTTTATCCTAATATCTTTTAGCATCTACTTCATCCACATGATTTGATTACAATTATTTGTTGCTGCAACATACTCTGCTTTAGCTATACTCTATGAAATGCAATCTTGTTTCTTGCTCAGCCAAGAACCCAATCTTCCTGCAAGAAAAAATTCTCCACCACTAGTTCTCTTTCTGTCATCCATACTGCCTGCCCAATCTGCATTAGTATAAGCATACAAAGTGAAATCACTTGATCTATCATACCATAATCCAAAATCAGGTGTACCCTTTAGATATTTGAATATCCTCTTTACTGTTGCATTATGAGATTCCTTAGGATCAACTTGAAATATTGCTACTATCCCAATTGCATTTTCTATATCTAGTCTAGTGTGGGTCTAATATTGCAACCCTCTAATTCTTTGTCAAATTCCTGTTAGGTGTAGGAATTACCACCTCATCTCTTGTCTCTTTTCTTGGTCTTGATTTTTGTTCCTCTCTTTTTTCAACAATTTGTACATTATTCTACAAATCATTGTTACTCTCAAAGAAAAATTTAATATTTTCTCTAATAGGCTTAGGATTATCTTCCTCATCATCAAAAACATAATCCAACATTCTCTCTTTAACTTCAAACTTTTCATCCATTTTTGCATTTGCACACTCAACAATTGTCTTAGTTCTCTGATTAAAACATCAATAATCTTTTCTTTTCAATGAATAACCAAGGAATATACCTTCATCACTTCTTGGATCAAACTTACCAACATCATCATTTCTCTTTATGTAAAACTTGCTTCCGAAGATTCTAAAATACTTCACTAAGGGTGTGTGACCAAACCATAACTCATAAGGAGTCTTGTTTGTACCTTTTCTGATTTGTATTTTGTTCATAGTATATGCTACTATATTGATTCCTTCTCTCTAAAATGTCTTGGATACATCATTTCTCTTGCTACCTCTAATATAGATTTGTTCCTTATTTCTACAATACCATTTTTATCAGGAATCTTGGGTGATGATAATTGTCTCTTAATTCCATTTTCTTCACAAAAGATGTTAAAATCTCTAGAAGTAAATCCTCCACCTCTATCAGATCTCAAAAAATTAATCTTTACACCAGATTCATTCTCAACTCTATTCTTAAACACCATAAAATTTTCAAATGCCTCATATTTTTCTTTAAGAAATGCTACCCACATCACTCTTGTGAAATCATCAACAAAAATCTTAAAGTACCTTTCACCATAAAATCCTCTTGTTTTGGTACGACCACTCAAGTCTGTATCAATAATTTCTAATTTTTATGTGGCAGTCAACTTCTCACTGGGAAATGAAACCTTCTTCTGCTTAGCCATGATACATTCTTTGTAAACAACATTAGTAGGTTTCATGATTCTAGGAAAACCTCTGATTGCAAATGTAATACTAGCCTTCACAATGTTATCAAAGTTTATATGATAGAACCTTCTATGCCATAATCAACAATTATCCATTTTAGCAACCAAGAAACTCATCTTAGTAGGGTTCAATAAACACATTACCTCTAGATCTTGTACCTATTCCAATCAACTTACCATCTTTATGATGGGGACACAACCCAACAACAGAATAGGCACAATAGAAAGGGGAAATTATATTAACTGAGAAAATATGCTAGTACAAATAGTGTAGAGAAAATAAACTTCAAAACATGCCCTATAGGCTTACAATAGCATAAATCTGGAGAATATTTCTCCTTTTAGCACCTCCTCTCAAGCTCCAATCCAAACTGCCTTTTACAATGCCAGAAATCTCCTTAAATAGACCCCGGAGGGTTAAGGACTAGGAGTACATTCCAGAAAGTGCTAGTAAGCATCCACCGAAAAAATGGAAGGTTCCAGAAGCTGCGTTAGAAGTCGGTGCAAATCTAGAAGAATCCAGAAACGGTAGCCGAACTTCCGGGAGGCATAACTTTTGAACCGTAGCTCCGATTGATGAACCGTTTACATTTTTGGAAAGCTCTCAAAGCGCTCTATAGCCCTATGGATGAGCTTTGCTCGTCCCCCATTTTTCGGCCCTTTTCAAGGTCATTTAATGCCCCAAACCTGACTTTGAAGCATTCTTAGGGGGTCTCCAAAACTCGAAAAACTGCAATAACTTTCAAACCGTGGGGCCTTTTGACCTGATTCTTTTTCTGGAATGCTCTAAATCTCAATTACATTCATCTGGCCAAGTCGCACCTTCTAGGTCACCAAAATGATGGTCAAATTGCATGCTCCTATTTTTTTGGGATTTTCAAATGCACTGATAGTTGAACTATGAGAGTTGGAACCTTTATTTGAGCCAAATGGGTATCCAAAAATGTAAAGACATAAAATAGAAACTAAGTCTAAGTACATTTTTTTGGGTGACACAGGATTGCCCTTATACCTCTGGATGCTCCTGCATCAGACACCCAGGGTAGATTGAAAAGTGACCCTGTCACTTTATGGATGGTAGAGGAAATCCCAAATGGGAAACCTCAGCTGCTGAAATCCAAGTTGAGTCTTCGATCGGTCGTCCTTTCCATTTGACCAAATACTCTTCATACTACCTGTTTCTGGTACTCCTACCCACACGATGATCTAGAATGTCTTCTATCTCCTCCTTCTTAGAAGCAGGAATTGGACATGGCTCTAAAACCAGCTCCTCATCAGTACCATCATCATGATACTCTATCAAATCTGCAATGTTGAAAATGGGAGAAATGTGAATACCATCTCGCAGCTCAATCTCATATGCATTTCCTGAGTTATGTTTCTTCAAAATTTTGCAGGGGCCAAATTTCTTCATTTTTAGCTTGTTGTAAGTACTAACTGGAAATCTTTCTTTTCGTAAGTGCACCATGACAAGATCCCCTACTTGGAATTCCTTATGTCTTCTCCTTGCATCAGCCCTAGCTTTATACTCTTGATTCATCTTGATAATGTGTGCTTGAACCTCCTCATGTAGACGCTTGATGTGTTCAGCAAATTCCTCAGCTTCAGCACTTGTTCTCTCCCCTTGTTCTATCTTCCTCAATTCTGGTGCAGTCCTTGGGCTATTTCCATATACAATTTGAAATGGTGATTTTCCAGTACTCCTATTTACAGAGTTATTATAAGCAAACTCTGCCTATGGTAGAATCAAATCCCATCCCTGGGGCTTATCTCCAACTAAACATCTCAGCAAATTGCCCAGACTTCTATTTGCCACTTCTGTTTGCCCATCAGTCTGTGGGTGATACGTGGAACTGAATTTCAAGTCTGTTCTCAACTTCTTCCACAATGTCCTCCAGAAATACCCCACAAATTTAGTATCTTGGTCAAAAACTATACTCCTTGGAAGACCATGTAGTCTCACCACCTCTTTGAAAAACAAGTCTGCAATATGGACAGCATCATGAGTTTTGTGGCATGGAATGAAATGTGCCATTTTGGAGAACCTATCAACCACCACAAATATTGAATCATTACCCCTTTGTGTCCTTGGCAATCCAAGAACAAAATCCATACTTATGTCCTCCCATGGCCTTGATGGAACAGGCAATGGCTGATATAGGCCAGTATTTTGACTAAACCCCTTAGCAACTTGACAAACCTGGCAACTCTGTACAAACTTCTTCACATCCTGTGTAATTTGAGGCCAAAAATAATGTTCTCTAAGAATGGAAATGGTCTTATCTCGACCAAAATGTCCTGCCATCCCTCCACTGTGTTTCTCCTTAATCAGATTTTCCCTCATGGAACTCCTTGGAATGTACAATTGACTACCTTTGAACAACATGCCATCCTGAATCAAATAGTCTAACCACTTGGTTCTATCTACAGCCACAGGTTCTTTACAAGCTTTCCATGCTTCAGCAAAATCAGGATCCTTGGGGTACAAATTCTTGAGTTCATCAAACCCAACTACTTCAACCTGCATTGTTGTAAGCAACAGTTGTCTCCTACTTAATGCATCTGCAACCCTGTTAGATTTTTCACTTCTATGCTTTAACACAAATGTATAACTCTACAAGAATTCTACCCACTTCATATGCCTCTGATTCAATTTACCTTGGCTATTTAGGTACTGTAATGCCTGATGATCAGTATACAAAACAAATTCCTTTGGCAATAAATAATGCCTCCATTTATTTAAGGCCTAAACTATCGCATAGAACTCTTGATCATAAACAGAATACTTCTTCTTTGCATCATTCAATTTTTCACTAAAATATGCAATAGGATTACCTTCTTGGCTTAGTACAGCCCCAATAGTGCTACCACTGGCATCACAATCCACCTGGAATACTTTTTTAAAATCTGGAAGTACCAACACAGGCTATTCAGTCACCTTCTTCTTCAGCAATTCAAAACTTCTCGCAGCTGCTGCAGTCCATTTGAACTCTTTTCTATCCCCTCTTATTATATCAGTTAGAGGTGCACATATGCCACTGAAATTCTTAATAAACTTCCTGTAAAAACTAACCAGACCATGAAATGATCTTACCTCAGTAGTAGACCTTGGAGTAGGCCATTCCAAGATGGCTTTTACCTTCTCTGGATCCATTTTGAGACCTTTAGGTGATATAACAAATCCCAAATAGACTAACTCCTTTTTTTCAAAGACACACTTCTTAAGATTAATTAACAGTTTCTCTTCCCTTAGCCTTTCAAGGACACTACGAATATGCAGCAAATGTTCTTCCAAAGTCTTGCTGAAAATTAAAATATCATCCAAATAGACAATAACAAATCTTCCCAAGAACTTCTTAAGTACCTCATTCATGAGCCGCATGAAGGTGCTTGGGGCGTTTGTCAATCCAAAGGGCATGACTAACCACTCATAAAGACCCTCCTTGGTCTTGAAGGCTGTTTTCCACTCATCTCCTTCTCGAATCCGTATCTGATGATAGCCACTCTTCAGATCTATCTTTGTGAAGTACTGAGCTCCACTCAAGCAGTCCATAAGATCATCCATCCTTGGTAAAGGAAATTGGTACTTGATGGTTATCCTATTTATAGCTTGAGAATCTGTACACATCCTCCACTTCCCATCCTTCTTGGGTGCAAGTACTGTAGGTACTGCACATGGACTCAGGCTCTCTCGAATCAAGCCCTTCCTCAACAGCTCCTGAAACTGTCTATTTAGCTCCTCTATTTCAGTAGGAGTCATCCTGTGAGCAGCCTTGTTAGGCAAACTAGCTCCTGGAATCAAATCTATTTGATGACTGATTTGCCTTACTGGTGGCAATCCATCTGGAACATTATCAGAGATAATATCTCCAAATTCTCCTAGTAAATCTGAAACTTCCAATGGTATTTCACTACTACCTTCTTTATCTTTCCTAGGAATCAAAGCATAGCACATACGCTGATGTTTCATGCCATCTAAAAACTTCCTTCCATCAACAAGAAAAATCCTAGCACTGCTACATACCTTTTCACCTTCCTTTTTCATGGGCTTCAATTTGTGGCGAACTCCATCCTTTGTCAGAGAGTATGTGTTTGCATGTCAATCATGTATTGCATGTCTATCAAACTGCCATGGTCTACCCAACAATAGATGGCAAACATCCATCGAAATAACATTACAGAGAACTTCATCATGGTAACTCCCAATTTTGAATTTTACTAAACATTGTTCACTTACCAGGACCTTATGATCATCTTTTACCCAAGAAATCCGATAGGGCTGGGGATGTTTCTCCCTCTTGAGCTTCAGCTTAGAAACCATCTCTTCTGATACCAAGTTATCAGTGCTACCACCATCAATGATCACATCACAACATTTATCCTCACACTTGCATCTGGTATGGAACAGACTCCTCCGTTGTCTTGGTTCATTCTCACCACTTAGTAGGACTCTTTCATTTACCAAGGTCTCTGCTCTTTCTGCATCCTCTGAATGTGATGATTGTGCATCCTCATCCACATGAGCAACCCTAGCTTGGTCCTCAGCTCTCCTATCTATCCTTCCTTGTCGTTGAGGGCATTCAAAGGCACGATGACCTTCTTCATTCAATGGAAATAGGTACCGCGAAAGCCTCCTCTTCCTTGCCCACGTCCTCTACCTCTTCCTCTTTGATTTCCAAAATCTTGATCACGGGAGCGATTGAAACCCTCATTCCTCTGGTTCCTGCTAGTACCCTCATCTTCATTTTTCTTTTGAGTTTCATTGCAGCCTCCAGATGATCTACCGCTTCCCCTTCCTCCTTGACCATGCCCTCTTTGTCTTCCTTCAAACCTTTTACTCAGCTTCTCTTCAACTCATAGGGCAAACTGGTATGCTTCTTCAATGCTGGTCATTCTTACCAGACTTAATTCCTCCTGGATGCTAGGTCGTAACCCACTGATATAATGAGCAACCTTCTCCTTATTTGCTTCTGCATGCCCCGCTCTAATCAGGAGTCGGTAAAACTCCTCTGTATATTCTTGGACTGATCTTCCTGCTTGCTTTAACCCATGCATCTTCTTAAATAGATCAAGCTCGTAGTCCACAGGAATGAACTGCTTCTTCAATTTGTCCACCATGGGATCCCATCTTGTGATCTTCTCCTTTCCTCTTCTAAGTCTTTCCAGTTGAACCTCTTGCCACCAGATTTTGGCATGGCCTTTTAGTTTGGCCTTTGCAAACTTAACCCCATCTGGGTCCCTTATATCCTCATACTCAAAGTATTCATCCAGTTCATTGATCCAGTCGATCAACTCATCTGGTTTCAAATTTCCCGAAAATATACCCACTTCAATTGTAGGTATTTTCCCAAACCTAGTAATGGCCCTAAAAAGCCTTTCCTCTACAGGATTCAGAACTTCCCTGTCAACTTCCATTACTTCCTCTTCATTGTCATCCTCACTATTGTCATCTGCGGCAATATTTGCTCCTCTACGAAGCTCCTCTTGCAATGCTTGTACCTATCTTTGGAGGGCTCTAACCTCCTCAAGATCAATAGCTCTGGCCCTTCCGCCACGCTCTCTTCGTGAAGGCATCTTCTAACTTGAACCCACAACCACACAGTCCTGGTGCAAATTGCCTCATAGTCAGCGCTTTGTCTACACACTCAGGAAAACCCGCTCTGATACCACTTGATGGGGACACAACCCAACAAGAGAATAGGCACAATAGAAAGGGGAAATTATATTAACTAAGAAAATATGCTAGTAAAAACAATGCAGAGAAAATAAACTTCAAAACATGCCCTACAGGCTTACAATAGCATAAATCTGGAGAATATTTCTCCTTTTAGCACCTTCTCTCAAGCTCCAATCCAAACTGCCTTTTACAATGCCAGAAATCTCCTTAAATAGACCCTGGAGGGTTAAGGACTAGGAGTACATTCTAGAAAGTGCTAGTAAGCATCCACCGACAAAATGGAAGGTTCCAGAAGCTTCGTTAGAAGTCGGTGCAAATCTAGAAGAATCCAGAAACGGTAGCCGAACTTCTGGGAGGCATAACTTTTGAACCGTAGCTCCGATTGACAAACCATTTACATTTTCGGAAAGCTCTCGAAGCGTTCTATAGCCCTATGGACGAGCTTAGCTCGTCCCCCATTTTTTGGCCCTTTTCGAGGTCATTTAATGCCCCAAACCTGACTTTGAAGCATTCTTAGGGGGTCTCCAAAACTTGAAAAACTGCAATAACTTTCAAACCGTGGGGCCTTTTGACCTGATTCTTTTTCTGGAATGCTCTAAATCTCTATCACATTCATCTGGCCAAGTCGCAACTTCTAGGTCACCAAAATGATGGTCAAATTGCATGCTCCTATTTTTCAGGATTTTCAAATGCACTGATAGTTGAACTATGAGAGTTGGAACCTTTATTTGAGCCAAATGGGTATCCAAAAATGTAAAGACATAAAATAGAAACTAAGTCTAAGTACATTTTTTTGGGTGACACAGGATTGCCCTTATACCTCTAGATGCTCCTACATCACTTTATCTTTGATAATGCAAGTCTTCTCTATGAACTACATTGATAGCCTTTATCAACCAATTGTCTAACACTCAAAAAGTTATGCATTAACCCATCAAAAAAATAAACATCATCAGTATTAGTCTTCCATAAAGAGTAATAGATCTTATCCCTATGATGTGATAGGTTGAATTGTTACCAACTCTAACAATTTCTCCATCATGATATTTGAACTTAAAAAACTTGTTCATGTCACTAGTCATATGATGTGAATATCCATTGTCTATAATCCAATTAGATTTATTTTCAACTTGAGAAACTAGGGATTTTTCCTCTCTAATTTTAGTTTCAGAACTTTGTTCTTTTATAGCCACAAATCCTAACTTGTCATCACTTTCACTCTAAACTCTTTTCTTAGATTCATCATCTTCATTTGTATACAAACAATCTCGAAGTCTTCTAGGCTTGAAATTTCTCTTATATTTTTTCTCTCTTTTAGGGCACTTAGAAGCATAATGACCAAATTCATTACACACATAACATTTAAATTTTTTCTTACCATCTAGTTCTCTTATTACAAGTAAGGCTATTCCTTCTTCAAACTTCTTGGCTTCTTCAGATCTGGATCTGCTGCTCCTAGCATAATCTCCATTGGAGCTTTCACTTTTTGAAAAAAAAGGATGAACACTTAATGCACTAAAGGTTATTTCCACTTTGATCAATCTCTAGATTATCTCAAACTTGATTTTACTACTTTGAATCTTCCAAGAAAAGTCTCCCAAGTGAACTTCTTAGTATAGGGTATCAAAAGTTCAATCATCTATACCACTTGTTTGAATGGTGGTGTTAAAGTTTTTAGAATCTTCCATACAATCTCATCTTCCTTTTTAGATCCCTCACAAGACTTAATTCTTGCATAAATCTCATATATTCTACCAACATAGCTTCTTATAGATTCACCTTCCATAATTTTAGCATTTTGAAACAAACACATCCAATTCTATAATCTTACTCTTTTAGCATGCTTATCTCCTTCAAAAGTATTTTCTAAATCATTCCAAATTTTATGAGATGTCTCTTAAGATCTTACCTAGTTGTATTCATTTTTAGGAATATCTGACAACAATGCTTCTCTGGCTCACATATTACACGTAAATAAATCTCTTTTATCTTCACTACATTCCTCAAGCTTTCTTTTTCAAAATAATTTTGTCATTCTTTATCAAAAGCCAATATCTTGGACCCATACATAGAAAATGAGTCTTCATATTTTATTTCTAGCCATCATGGTTAGCTCCATCAAATTTAGGACTTTCTTTTCTAAAGTGACCCGCCATTTATCTCCCAAAGTTGTTAAGCTTTCTCTTCAAGGACTTGATGCTTTGATACCAACTGTTAGAAATTAAAGGCCACTAATATAACTAAGAGGGAGTGGGGGGGGGGGGGGAGAGGGTGGGGGTGCTAGGGTGAGGCAAGGTGGGGGCATGAATTAGTTATGCAACTATTTTAACAATTATTGACCTTATTAATCCTTAACCATGCAAGCAATATAATCAACAACCATAACAAGATACTCATACACAATAACACCAGATATGTTAACTAGGGAAACCCTTGATCAGAAGGAAAACTCCAGTGGGGACAATACCCACAAAATAATGTACTAAAAAAATGTTCCTTCTTAGAGGATGGACTCTGTTAGGAGTTAATGAAATACATTCAGTACATATTAGTTCATGTTAGGATACTTTGAATCCTTGTTAGGAGATTCCAACCCTATTAGGAGAAGTATCAATCATGTTAGGAGTTTCAAACCCTGTTAGGAGATATCGAAGGCAGATGGACCTACTCTCCAAATAGCTTTAGGGTTAAGGCCACTGAACTCACTGTCCAACTGATCTCCATATTATTCCATGCAAAATAACATAAATGAACTGTATTTATACTTCCTTTGTCTTGTCACTAGATTACCAACTTTGCATCCAATAATCCCTTGGATTGCTTACTTGCATTTACCAAATACTTCACATGTCATAATTCAATTGCACATTTCGTCACAAGGAAAATAACCTTCCTTTATACCATATCCTTAGAATAATTCCTTGAGTCAGCCTTGAGGCTTTCCTAATTAATTATAATAGAACCTCTTTAAGATAATTAATTATTTTACAATTTCACAACATTGTCGGCTCACAGTCTTTACGACTTCTCACACATGCGACCACTGTTCATGTGCTCTCTCCAACATCATCCTCAGACTGTCTATTGTTATTGTTCAACTTCACACATCTAGATTCTATCTAGATGTTAGGAGATATAATCCAAACATCAAAAACTACTTCTCAAGTACAATCTCAATCAAGAAAGGCCCTCCCTACCCCGGGTTAGGTTTGGGGCATCATGGTCCTACCATCCAAGAATTTTGGTGTTAAAGTGTTGGCTAAGCAATAGAAAAGGTAGTGGATATCCTTTGACAACCTTCCCTCTGTCAGCTAGCACTCTAACCTCTGGTGATCATTGTGACAAGCATGCCACTAACCTACCTTAGCTAAGGATTTTAGTGCACCACTAATTGTGCCCAATCACACATTGCTCTACTTGACAACAATAATTAATTTTTGGACAACCATGAATTGGCTCAATTTTATTTATATAATTTTACAATTTAATCACTTTCTTTTCTGACTTTCCTTTGTTCTTACATGGATGTTTCTCCTACCACCCTTTTTTTTTTTGACCCTTCCAGTCTTGGGATTATCCTAGGAGATTTTGAGATCATGTACAAATCAAGTAATAGATTAAACATTCAATGTTTAGAAATCATCTCAAGCTAATATTACCTTAGATGCAATATTGTCAATACCTATGCATAAGATAGGTCGATTATTATGCACAATTAGTAATTTGGTGCTTTCATATAAAATATTTCATGCACAAGATATGCCGTGTGAAAGTAGTTACCAAAATATTTAAAGAGCTTTCAAAGTCAATTTATGATATTCACATGATTGTATTACTGACAATATTCTATAAGCATGGCATCAAAATGATGATACAAAATTGCATAGTAGCTACTTCAACAAACAATCTATGATAGCTTAATAAAACCCTTGTTTGCAATAGTTAGAATCAACAATGAACAATATGTATAAATGATAACTTAGCAAGAATGATGACTAAATAACATGTAGTTGATTTTACGCTACCTAGCATGACCTAAGAGAAATGATTGTGATATGGTGGAATGCTAATGAAATTGTTGGAAAATGTAGATGACAAGGTCGAAGCCACTGTTAGCTTCATTGTGGTTGTAGAGCTTCTCAATGATCCAAACTATATTTGTAGACTCTAGTTAAGGCTGTGAGATGAAATTCTCGTAGAGTATCAGGAAATGAGGATCGATAGAAGAAGAAAGCTCACATGGTTATGGAGAGAGAAATAAGTACAACACCCCACAAATGTATCTCAATTAGAAGAAAAAAGTCAAATAAAAGTAACTCCATCATTTCACATTTAAAAAGAATTATGAGTCATTATGAAGATGGAGAATCACTCAAACAATATGGAGCTAACATCAAAGATAAACATAAAGGTTATCCTTCCTTATGATTTTATAATATATTGACATCATTCTTTTTGTGCCATCTCCATAAATTTAATCATATAATTATTTTGTACCATTATATTAATTTATGCACATGTACATACACATACATATAGGTGCAAGTATAGATGTTTTTGATAATTTAATCATATAATTATTTTGTACCATTATATTAATTTATGCACATGTACATACACATACATATAGGTGCAAGTAAAAACAGGTTTTGAAGGGTGCCTAAAACCCTTTACATTTCAAAATATTTTTTTTTTATGAATAGTCCTTTTCAATTAATAAAATTTACTAAGATTACAATTCACAAAAAAGGGGTTGGGGGATATAGGATCACCCCGCGAATGAGTTTAGACGATCGAAGCCGAAAAAAAAAACATGGCCTTAGCCAAAAACTATTAACTATTCATCAAAAAAAAACTTTTAAGCTGCCAAGGCAGTACCAGCAGAGGGAGGATCATCTTTATCATGAAATCCCCACGCATCAGTGGGATTGTGGGGTGGACTAGGAATAGTCTAGCCGTCAACAGTGTCAGCAGGATCTGGGGTAGTCGCAATCTCCGCATCCTTCTTGTCTAGCCACGGAGGAGAAATTGCCAAGGCCAGCCGAGGAAACTTGCTAGAGTGTGCCCATCCAAGTGGAGGAGCTGGGGACCAGCTAGAAGCTCTCCTAGGAGGAGGAGCCAGGGACCAGCCAGAACCACCACGTGGTGGGGAAGTGGAGCGGTGCCTCCAGCCGCCATGTCCACTGCTAGGAGAGTGGTGGCGGGGACCTTGGAGGCGCGACATGTGTGAATGGCGGCCAGAGGACTGACGTCGAGAATGGTGAACGCAGGACAAAGAGGCATTGGCCGAGGCATCTAGAGGCACTCTAGCAATGGTCCATGGAGCATTGCCCCAATGATTTAACAAAACTTGTAAGTGCACAACTTCCAAGGAAACTTTATTAGCTTGCACCTATATCTACATAATGACATTGTTACAAATGCATGCCTTAGTGTACATTGCAATGTTAACATCCAAAAAACTGTGAGTGAATAAAACTGCATTCCTATCTTTCCATAGAGAAAACAAAATTTCCATCCTGAAGGTATGCCAAATCTGGGAGAACTTCCGAGGAATTCTGGAGGAATCACCCAGTAGGATCATGTGCCATGAAAAAGGTTCGGGCCTGAAAGGCTTGAAAAAATTATGAATCCAGTGCCAATAATTCTGAGCACGCTTGCAAAACCAAAAAATATGCAAAAAGGACTCAGGTTGACCACAGAAGGGGCATCTGGGATCAAGAACCCCAATGTGCTCGAGTTGAGGCCCCAGAGGAAGACCTTGGAAGGCAAGGCACCAAGCAAAGTGGGCAATCTTAGGTTCAGTAATGGCACTCCAAATGGTGTCGAAATGTTTTCTCCATTGAGAAAGAGAAGATTGCAAATGCCACCGTTGATTAAGCATGTCCACCATTGGAAGGTGGGGTGAAAGCCATCTATACCCCATGTTGGGCTTATAATTGGTAAATGGAGTGGCAGGATACCACTTCCAATCATGCCACCAAGGACGAACAGACTGAATCCCCACTTTATGAACTAAGTGCAAAGGGATGGAAGACAACAAAAGGTCAAAAGTCTGGCGATCAAAACTAACAAGGCGATACTGAACTTTCATATCCTCCCATGACCTGAAATTCATGGTGACTCTTGAAAAAATATTCTTGGTAGTGCGGATGCCATGTTTAAAGAAATGCAGAGCACTGACACCTTGAGTCTTGGCAAGAGGAGTGCCCTGGATGGCAAACAGGGGAGACCGCCAAATGTTCTATTGATTTAAGGATAGCCCATTGCGAAACTCATCACCAACCCAATGAAGCCAAGGTTTAATAACTTCCCAGGCTTTCCAGATGCTCTTTATAACAAAAGAGCCTTGTATGACCACTAGTTCATGCATAGTGAGAAGGGTTTGAAAACCAATCACCTTCCACGCTGGTCTATTAATAGGGAAGCCAGAAGAAATGCAATGCCTTACTAGTATCTTCCAGGTTTCATCTCCAGAAATAGCTCTGATAATCCATTTAGCACAAAGGGAAAGGCCCTACTTTCGAGTGGAAAGTAGGCCAAGACCCCCAGATTCCCTTGGGAGACAACAGAAATCCCAAGCAACTCTGTGAAAACCATGATGGTTAGAACCAGAGGCCCAAAGAAAATCTGATGGGGACACAACCCAAGCACAGAATGGACACAATAGGAAAAGGGTAATTGTATTAACTATGAAAATAAGATAGTACATTAAGTATAGAGAAAATAGACTTCAAAACATGCCCTAAGGGCTTACAATAGCACAAAACTGGAGATAATTTCTCCTTTTGGTACCTCCTCTCAATTTCCACTCCGAACTGCCTTTTACAATGCCAAAAATGTCCTTAAATAGACCCCGGAGGGTTAAATACTAGGATTACATTCTAGAAAGTGCTAGTAGGCATCCACCGACCAAGTAGAAGGCTCTAGAAGCTGCATTAGAAGTTGGTACAAATCTAGAAGAATCCAAAAACGGTAACCAAACTTTCGAGAGGCATAACTTTTGAATCGTAGCTCCGATTGACGAACCGTTTACATTTTTGGAAAGCTCTCAAAGCACTCTATAGCCCTATGGACAGATTTTCTTGTCCTCCATTTTTTGGCCCTTTTTGAGGTCATTTAATGCCCCTAACCTGACTTTGAAGCATTCTTAGGAGGTCTCCAAAAATTGAAAAACTGCGATAACTTTCAAATCGTGGGGCCTTTTGACCTGATTCTTTTTTTGGAATGCTCTAAATTGCAATTACATTCATCTGGCCAATTTACTCCTCCTAGTTCACCAAAATGATGGCTCAATTACATACTCTTATTTTTTTGGCATTTACATGTATCCCAAGGTGTTCAAATACTCTATCCTAGAACTCTGATAGTGGAACTGTGAGAGTTGGGACCTTTATTTGACCCAAATGGGTATCCAGAAATGAAAACACATGAAACAGAAACTAAGTCTAAGTACATATTTTTTGGGTGACACAGGATTGCCCTTATACCTCTAGATGCTCTTGCATCAGAATCTCTGAGCAAACATTCTAGCTTGAGATAGGAAGCTTTGGAGGGAGCCCAACAGGAAGAATAGTACACATGGGTGGCAACTAGAATCTTAGAACAAATCTAGAATTTACTAGCAAGAGAAAGTGGCTTAGTGATCCAATAATCAAGCTTTTTGCTAATCTTTGCAAGCACAACATTCCAAAGTTCCACAGGGGAAGCCTGGAAAGCAAAGGGAATGCCAAGAAAGTGGAAGATTTCTCCATGAGTAACCCATTTCCATTGAAACTAGCTTAGCCAAGGTGGAGCTGGCAAGAAAGATTGGCGGTAACAGAGCGTTTTATGCCATTGAATGGTAGAGCCAGAGGCTTGACAAAAAGTGTCCAGACAATTCAAAGCATTTTTAATATTTTCTTCATCTTCAAGAAGAGTAAGAAAAGAATCATCAGCAAAATGACCATTGACTAACTAGGAGGAAGAATTAGGCAAGGAAATACCAAGGACCAGTCTTGAAGACACAGAGTGAGCAAGTAAATAACCAAAACCTTCATTAGCAAGGACATAAAGCGCTGGAGCTAGCGGACAACCTTGCCTAATGGAGCGAAAAAACCCAAAAGCTTTAGATTGTGAAATATTGATGGTGATGCAAGCATTAGCATCACCAAAGAGCATCTCCATGGATTGAAGGAAATTTGGACCAAAACCCAGAGCCTAAAGCATAGCCAAAATGAAAGGCCATTCAATGTGATCATAGGCTTTAGCAAAATCTATCTTTAAAAAGATAGCCTGCTGCTTGGACTTACGGGCCCATTCCATACCTTCCCAGAAAACAATGATGTTGTCAAGAATATATCTGGATTTGACGAAGCCAATTTGTTCAGGTTGCACAATTAAAGGTAGCATATGGTAGATTTTGAGAGAGAGCGCCTTGGCAATGATCTTATAAGACACATTCAAGAGGGTGATGGGCCTCCAATTGCATATGTCCTCAGGATCACCAACTTTAGGTATGAATTTAATATTTCCTTTATTTATGATTGCTCCTAGGCTTTTAGAATGATATGCTTCAAGATAGACTTTGTGTAGATCAGGACCAATTTTCTCCCAAAGATGTTTGTAAAATTCACAAGGAAATCCATCACACCCAAGGGATTTTTCATCCGCCATGGAGTAAACTACCTCTTTAAAGTCTCAGAGGGAAAGAAGCTGCTCATAGAAAGCGCGGTGCTCAACTATGAGGTGGTTTGGAGTAACAACAATACACTTTTTGAGAGCCTCCTCCTGAGCAACCAAATTGCCCTGCGAAGCAAATACATTCTCATAGTGAAGAACAAATGCTTGCAGGATGTCGGGTAGAGTGGAAAGAACATCAATTCCCTGTTTTATCTTTTTAATCCCAACATTGGTGTGATGGGCTCAGAGAGCCTGGAAGAACTCCTTCGAGGCTTTGTCGCCAACCTCCAACCAGTGGAGACGGGCTTTAATTTGGGCTCCTCGGGCAGCATAGTTATTAGCAATTTGCTTATCATGGCAAAGCTTGGAAAGCTGAATTTGTAACTCCACATCAAAGGGGTTGAAGGTGAGAGCTTCAGAGGCTTTTTTGAGGGCAAGGGTGTTGGCTTCATAAGACCATTTTCTGAAGATTGCTAGCTGACGCCCATAGATGCACAAAAATTGAGCAGTTCTGGTAATGGTGTCATTCCACCATTAAATCCAACCTTAATGGGAATGCGGACGTGGCTCCAAATTCCAGACACGTTGGATGTGGGAGATGGTGGAAGCATGCAATAGCATAAACGTGTTGAGGAAGAATTGAGACTTGGCCACCTTGGGGATAGCTGTTTGCCAAGAAATGCCAAAATAAATAGAATAGTGGTCTGACAACATCACATCTGTCAGGGGAATGACAGGCAAATCATGATCTTCAGAAAAGGAGAAAAAAGATTGCGTTGAGATCATAGCACGATCAAGACGTTTCAAAATGCGGTCAGGATTGGCTCAAAAATTGGACCAAGTGTACCAGGCCCCACTACCATGGTGGCGGTTTGTATTGGGATCAAAAAGGCCCAACTTATGTCACATGTAAAATCAGGCTTCTCTTTCCCCAACTGTCCAACAGAAAGGAAGAACGCCATCTTTGTCAGAGGCCACTTCAACCATATTGAAGTCCCCACATAGGACCCAAGTACCTGGCGGCAAGTTGTCAGCAAGCCAAACCCACATTTGTGCCCTTTCCATAGCATCATTGGAGGCATAAACATTAATGACTCCAAAAGAATGATTGTTAATGGAGAGCAAAAGCCAAATAATATGATGTGTGGGGTCAAAATCATGCGAGATAATAGCAAAATGAAGGCGAGGTGACAAGAGAGTAACTATACCACCTTGGTCAGCTTCATGCTGAGAAGAAAACATAACACTATCCTGCCAAATGATGTGGCATGCATCAGAAAGCATGAAACCAGAAATCTTAACTTCTTGCAGGCAAAGAAAATCTAAATTTCCAAGTCTATGATGGGTATCCCAAACATAGAACTTTCTGGGGAGGTCTATAAGACCTCGAACATTCCATGAGAGGAAGTTCATGAGAACTCTTCCATATCATCCTCGTCCTCTAGAGAGGAGTAGCTATTCTGCAAAAAGGTAGAAACTGGGCGGAAGTCAAACGAGAAATCCTCTGGACTTACAGCCTACCATTTTACCCCTGATATCTCTGCACGTCCAGGAGGACTGCGAGAATGCCTTGTTGCTGGTGGTACTATGGAAGAAACTGCAAGAGGAGTACGAGCCCTAGCCAAGGGTGAGGCCCTGGTGGCCGCCTTGATCCCTTGCGAACCAGTAGGGTTTGAAACTTGCGAAACCCTCAGAACAAGTGCAATGGAAGCCGCTGGTGGCTCAACGCTAGTAGCCATTGATACTTCTATGGAAGTAGGAGGAATCATGGTAACCGCTGCATAGGATGGCTTAGGGGCCAAGGGATTTAAGGAAGGCTTGCCCTTGTGCCCAACAGTAACCCATTCTTCTTTTTTTCCTTCAGCCTGTTTGACAAGCACCGCTTTAGGCTGGGGTTTGACCCTAGGCATAGCCAAAGGGCAATCCCTAATCTTGTGTTTCGTAGACTGGCACCTATAATAGGTGTTAGGTAGGTTCAAGTAAAGCACCTTCTGTGAGAAGGTTTGAGTTCCAATCTAGATTTCCATAGAATCCTTGAGATCTTTGGAAAGATCAACTTCAATGCAAACACACCGCTGAGGACGAGCATTAAAAAATTTCTCAGGTTCCTTAGTAACAACTTTGCCAAGGGCTTGGGAAATAGACTCAATGAAAGGCCAACAAGGCAAGGGTAGACTTGGGAATTCGACCCATACAGGAACCCTGAGCTTTTTATCATCCGAGGCAGTGAATTCTTGGGACCATTTCTAAAAAACAAGCAGGGAGGAACACACAGACCAAGGGCCATTGGTAAAGACCACATCTGCTTGCGAGGGATTAGCAAAGAAAAATAAAAAGAAACTTTTGGTAAGGTTTTGCACAACATCAAGGTGGACTCCATGAGGATTCCAGCATTTGTTGACCCATTCTCTGAGCATAGCTTCAGGAGGAGTCCTACCAACAAAATACCCTATCAAGGTATGTTGCTCTAACCAGTCATATGTAGCATCAAATTCTTGCAAAGGAAGGATAATATTAGGATTACCTCATCGAAAACCTTCGGGACAAACTTGCACAGATGTTTGTTCGGTGGCGGCGCCATGGCAGTCCGAAGCAGCAATGTGAACACCAAAAACATCTGGTTCACCACTGGCCGGAGCCATTATATCCTAACCTAAAACTCTCACAATAAATGTGGTATGACAAGTGCTGATAGAAGGGGAGTGCAAGCAAAGGGCCGTATGCAAAAAAAATTGAAAGTTCACATGAAGCAAGAAAACCCTAGCAGAGCGATTTTCTTCCCCCCTTCAAAATATTTTCAATGGAGCTTAAAACAAAAAATACAACAGCCCAAGGGAGAAACAGGTCACCAACCAAGATAACATGGTGTCAATATATAGAATTATATTAAGGTGACTACACCACAATCTCAATATAAAAGGTAACTATTTTATGTTATTTTAATCATTTAATGTTTTTTTTTTTGTATTATGAGTTGACTAGGTAACTCATGGTTGTCCAATGTACAATCTTGCTTTCTCAGTCATTAAATCCTTAGGAAAGATGGAGAACCCATACTCATCTTCTTCTGCACCAAGAGTAATTTTCCCATGATAATAATATACTCTTCAATTTAAATAAAAAGGTTTTTCACAATTATCACAACAACTAACCACCAATTTCACTAAGCAACTATCTTTTATAACTTCTTGTAAAAAATAAAAAATATTCATTTTCTGTTAAAAATTGTAACAAATAACTAACAAGTCATTTTTACAGGATTCAAAATGAACAACCAGATTCAAATACTTGATGGAAGCTTCCGATAGATGCCAAGATTGTCGTCAAAAGCAAGATAACAAATTGTTTGAACCCAAAGATATAATCTCTTGCTCATCACACCACCAATACAAATGATATAAGTACAAGTTTTTGCATATGGTTATCCCAAGAAAAATTGAAAGTAACTTTTTTTTATCTGGACTAAACTATAATATTCCTATTTTAAGCTCAAACCATATGCAATTCTATGAAATGCTTTATCTATTTAAACTATCTAGCGTATAGTTAACGTAAACATATAAGGTAAATGGCAATAAAGAAAATCTTCTTTCTAGGTTGCAAACGTTAGGAGCCTCAAAGATAATTAATTTAGATACCAATTCATCTAAGTTCACCAAACGTAATATAGAAAAATAGAAAGAATTTTATAACACATCATACTGTCATATTTCATTTAACTGCCATCGGATGAAACCCAAAAGCCAATACTTTTAACCTTTAATAGAGAAACAGTTAACATGATGTTTTACAATCAAAATATTTGGGACTAGCAACTGCATCAGTACAAAAGGCCATGAGAAGTTCATTCAATATATTATTAAATTTATAAAAAAATTAATTTTCACCAATTTTTATTAGATTGTTGTGAGTTCAATATTTTTGATCATATGAATAATATTATTTTCAGGTTAGAATTTCAAATAGAAATATATCTTTCAAACTTCAAACAAACATAGAACTTTTAATTAATAGTGTAATTGAATTTTAATTAAATTTTTTTTTTTATAGTTTACGATTCATAATTTGTTTAATTTTTTTTTTTTGTTATTAATATAATTTTATTACGTCGAGAGGCGTTCTATACAATGATAGCACAAATGCCCAACACAGGAATATGCTAAGATTCTTTGTCAATAAAAAAGAAAAGGGAGTAGTTACAAACTTTTATTTTAAATAAAAAACATTCCCAAAATAATAGGTGGCCAACATAAAAGACAATAAAAAATATTCCCGAAATAATAGCTAGCAAAAATAAGAGGAAGCCAAATGGAGCCCGAAATAATAGGGTCCGAAAAAATAGGCTCCTATAAATTTTAATAAATCAAAAATTATTGTTTTAAATAAATAAATAATTTTTTGAAAAAAAATAGAAATTAGCATTACCATATGATAATGTTTTTCTTTAAAAATTACATATATTCTTTTTTAAAATATGGAAAAACATACGAAATTAATTTTTAAAAAAGTGACAAAAAATAAAAAATAAAAAATAAAAAAATTTAAGAATAAAAAAAATTTAAAATAAAAAATAAAAAATATTTTTTTTAAAAAAAAATTAAAATTTAAAATTAAAAAATTTAAAAATTTAAAAAAATATACAAAAAAAAAAAAAAACAAAAAAAACAAAAACAAAAAAACAAAAAGAACACAACACTATATAAAAAGTGATCGCGGCCTGCGGCAATGACAGTCACTGGTGTTAGCGGCAGTTACTGCCGGCATTGACACATGTCAGTGACGGCAGTAACTGCCGCTGACAACATCGGCTGTCATTGCCAAGTAACATAGGTATGGGGTGGCCGGGGTGGTGGCCTGTCACCTCATTTAATTTTTTAATTTTAATTTTTTTTTGAATGAAACGCATGCGAAACACATCGTGTTATAGTTTTTAAAATTTTTTATTATCAATGACGATGTGTAGACATTTGATATGTCTATTTTTTTAAAATTTAATTTTTCAATATTATTTTGAATTTCAAATTTGAGTGGAGTAGTGGAAATTGAAAAGTTTTTTTAGTGGAAATTGAAGAGTCTCTTAATGGGAGATGAAGAGTTTTTTTCATGGGAGATGAAGAGTTATCTCTCTCGTTATAAAACACTCATCTCCTCTCATTTTTGCTCTTCATTTGTAGAAGAATACATTTGCAGAAGACAAGTTTTGAGTAAAGCTTTCAATATTTTTGTTGAGAGATAGAGTACACTTTGTTTAGGAAGAAAAGAGGGAGATAAATCATTTGGAAAAGCATTCTACATTTGAAGATCAACAAGGAGGTCAAAAAGCAAATTAATTTTTTTCTTTATTTTTTGTTTATATTAAGTTTTATTTTGCATTTTGATTATTATCCTCATTAAGAATTGTAGTTACACTATTTACATTTAGTTGTAATTTATTTTTTAAATTAGATTTCTTAGTTTTTACATTGTTGTATTCAAATTTACATTTGCATGTTTCATGCATTATTTATATATAGTTGCATGTTATATATTTAGATATGATTTGCGTAGATTATTGTTTTTTCATATTTTTCAATATTTTTTATAGATTAATGTTGTATTTTTTTTTCCATAATATTTCATATGGATGGCAATGCTGCCATATCAATATTTTTTTTTAATAGTGATTTATAAATTTAGTGATTACTATTTTCATTTACAAAAGTAGTTTAATTTATAATAGTTTTTAAATTAAGATTAATATATTGATTTATATTAATATTCTGAATTAGATTACTATTTTGATCAAAATAGTTTTGTACTCAACATTTAGATTATAATTAATTGTTACATATTAATATTTGAAAAATGGATGGCAATGCCACCATTTTTTCAATATTTTATGAAAGTACCGATTTATTTATTTTTAAATATGAAAAGTCAAATTTATACTTTTAATTTTCTTACTTGAAAATTAGAGTAACCATATATTTATTTTAATTAATGGTTATTTTTATATGCAATTTTAAAATAATAAATATTAACTTTTAGGCATCAATCTTTAAAAAGTGGAAGGCAATGCTGCCATTTTTCAAAATATTATAATACTAAGCAATTTATTATAATGTTAATTATATTTGAAAAAATATTTGTAATGTTTTCATTAAGATTAGTATATTGATTTAGAGTACCTGAATTAGATTACTATTTCAATTATAATAGTTTTGTAATTTACATGTAGATTAAATTTAATTTTTATATATTAATATTTGAAAACTGGATGACAATGCCGCCATTTTCCAAATATTTTATTAAAGTGCCAATTTATTTATTTTTAAATAAAAAAAATCAAATTTACTCTTTTAATTTAGTTGATTGAAAATTAGAGTAACCATATATTTATTTTAAGTTATGCTTATTTTTTATATGCAATTTTAAAAGAATAAATAGTAACTTTTACAAATCAATCTTTGAAAAGTGGAAGGCAATGCCGCCATTTTAAAAATATTATAATACTAAGAAATCTATTATAATGTTACCTATATCTAAAAATATTTGTAATGTTTCAAAAGTGGATGATAATGCCACCATATATTTTCATTAAAATATCAATTTATTTGTTTGTAAATAAGAAAAAAATAAATTTATACTTTCAATTTTGTTATTTGAAAATTAGAGTAACCATATATTCATTTAATTCATGTTTATTTTTTATGTGCAATTTTAAAAGAATCAAATTTTATTTTTAAGCATCAATCTTTGAAAAGTGGAAGGCAATGCCGCCATTTTTTAAATATTATAATAGTAAACAATCTATTATAATGTTAGCTATATCTAAAAATATTTGTAATATTTCAAAAGTGGATGATAATGCCGCCATATATTTTTATTAGAATATCAATTTATTTGTTTCTAAATAAGAAAAATTAAATTTATACTTTCAATTTTGTTATTTGAAAATTAGAGTAACCATATATTCATTTAATTTATGTTTATTTTTTATGTGCAATTTTAAAAGAATCAAAATTCATTTTTAGTCATCAATCTTTGAAAAGTGGAAGACAATGCCACCATTTTTAAAATATTATAATAGTAAGCAATTTATTATACTGTTAGTTGTCATTAAAAATATATGTAATTTTACAAAAGTGGATGACAATGTCACCATATTTGAAACATTAGATTGCAAATATTTCGTAGAATAATAAATATTACTTTGTTTACATCTATGTGATCATATGCATTTTATTATGAATATTTTAGAAATATTTAACTTTGTGTTGAGGATTGATTTATATGTTTATAATGAAATAATCAAATATTTTTTTTTATTGTGTTAATGGTAAAGGTATACATAAAACATGAACTTCAATTATAGGACAAAAGTTGAAGTTCGTTCTCATGAGGATGGTTTCTAGGGAGCATGGTTCCCTGGCACTATTATTGGACATGTGGCCAATGCTCCCAGGCCTAAGTTTTTCATTCAATATGATAATTTTATAACTGATGAGGTCACACAAGAACCTCTTGTAGAGGAGCTTTTTCTAGAGGATATTAGACCTAAACCTCCAATTGTTTCTCTTCCACAATACATCCCATTGGATTTTGCAGTAGACGTCTTCGAGAATGATTCTTGGTGGTTAGGCATTGTTGTTGATAAATTTAAGTCTCCACTTAGTCGATGACAATTTTACGAAGTTTACTTTCCACATACTCAAACTCTACAACCCTATTCTCGAGCGCAGTTACATCGATCTCATGAATGGGTTAATGGAAGGTGGATACTAAGACAATGGTACTGAATATGTTATTGGGTTTTTTTAGTAGAGGTCGGCATCTTTTTTGGGTATTACTCTATTGTATTTGAAAATGGGAATTCACTATCTCATAAAGTGGATTGCCTATTATTTTTGGTGTTGCCATTTTCTATTGCAAAGTTTGACATCATGTATACATGTGTTTTGCAATAAAAGGTCTTTTAGACCATTGTTTTTAAAAATGATGTATCCAAGGTTTTCATAAATAAAATAATATATTTACATGATGTATCCAATGTTTCATAAATAAAAAATCATTATATATCTTCATGTTTGTATATTTCTTTAACAAAATGTATTTTCATAATTTTTTTAATGTATTCTCTTATTTATTGTTCATACTTTCTTCATTTATTCTTAATTAATATATTTTTCAACAATCTTTAAATCTTTAAATTGTTTGTCTCCATTCAAAGATACTTTGATTTTACTCATTTTAAATATAATTTTTCTTCATTCGTGCAAACATTATATATAAATTTAACTACTTATATAATAATCTTCATTGCTATAATTTTTCTGATGTCTACTAAATAAAGTATCCTTTAAATAAATCATATACACATTCTAATAAATAAAGTTTACTAATTTATATGGTTTCTATGGAAAATTATTTAGTGTCATGAAAAATATAGCTTAATTCACTAATATTAGTTTTGTACTAGCTATGGTGAGACCTAGGTTAAATTTTGAATCAGAGGAGGCAAGAAGAGAATACCAAAGGCAATATCAAAGAGAATATCGTAGAGAATATTGTAGACATCAATAACAACAACAACAACAAATAGAAAATGAAACAGAACAACAAAGAATAACATTAAATCAAGGAAATAGGAAAAGTTATGGTAGAAGAAGGTTTGAAGTGTCAGTTGCACAACTAGAAAATGATGAAAGAGAGAACATAAATGTACAAAGAAATAATCGTCAACGTACTTCTCAGAGGGTCCTTCTAGATACACAAAGGTGCGGAGTACAACATGTTGAAGTGCAAGCAAGTGACATACATGAACATCCTATAGATGCAAACAATCAACTAAATGTTCAGTATGAAGAGTCTCCATCTGTAGAATGTGTCCCAGAAACACCATAACATGAAAGTCAAATCCATGTGAATGATGAATTAGAAGGTGATAGAGAAAACATGCCCAATCCAAATGGTATGCTTCAATCCAAATTTAGAAGATTCCAAATGCAGTTTAGATATCAGATAGATAGTTTGAAAACACCAAAGATGTGTTATGTTTGTCAGGAGTCATATGTAGGAATGAAAGTATATCGCACCAGTGAGGGTCCAATATGCAATAGGTGTCGTCAAGAGATAGGAATTCATAGGTTTTCATCTTCAAATAATATGGATCCAGGATGTCAACCACCAGAGCTTGCAAATTTAACTCAAGGTGAAGAGATGCTCATTGCACATGCAAACCCTATATTGCAAGTTACACATCCAACTGGTGGTCAATATAAGTATAAAGGACATACCATTAGTTTTCCTCAGCATGTTGAACAATTATCAAAAGTCTTGCCACACACAATTGATCATTTACCAATCATCATTGTTCGAAGAAGGGATCAACGTGGTATAGGATATAACTTTACTATGAATAGGGCTCATGTTTATAGAGCATTGAAATACAAAGTTGAAAATGATAAATTTTATGCAGATGTCAAGATAGATGAAAGTGCTCTTAATGACTTGCCTTCAAATAGGGATGAGAATATTTTTCATAGATTAAAGATAGTGCACATGGAGTTTGATTTTGATGCAAATGAAGTTGTATTCCTAGGTCCTCTCATGGAGATAGATGAAGGTAATATAATTGAGCACACAAACTCTATGGCTTCAAGGCCACCTAATGCTCAAAGGGAAATCGAATTAATTCATTCTTGGGTTAATAATCCTGATGCTATTCCATCTACTTTAATTGATTGGCCATCTATAGGTGCATCACCTATCAATGAGTATGTCACATTGGGGTTGTTGGATATGGCTTTCCCAACATTGTTTCTAGATGGAAGTTGGGATTGGTTAGAGCCTAGAATGAAGCGGGTATACTTGCATGAATTTGTAAAGCATTTGATCAAATATAGGGACCATCTCTTTGGAAAACATCCAAGGTTTAGGTATTTTGTGCAGAACATGGTAATGAGACATCATGCACAAAGTTCAGCATCTATTTTTGCAAAAAGGAGCTTTTAGGAAATGCCAATAACTATTCATGAATTGCATGAACATATGGAAAATATGCCTCACAATAATCTTATAGATAGGCTAATGCGATTTGGAACAAGTCCAAGACGAACAAGATCATATTGGGCAAAATGTAAAGCAAAATTAACTGATTTGCTTGACCAACTTGGCACACCTACAATTTTCTTCACATTAAGTGCAGCGGATATGCAATGGCCTGATTTACATGCACTAATGCTTGGTACATCACCTACTGATCCACAAGAGGCTCAAAGATGGAGAAGGTAGAATATCATCAACTATCTGCATATTGTCACTTATTACATGCACTTAAAGAATACAATGTTTAGGAAAGAAATACTTGAAAAAGGTATGAAAGTAAAGGACTTTTGGTGTAGATATGAGTGGCAACATTGTGGTTCACCTCATGTTCATGGCTTCTTATGGCTCGAAGGGGCACCAAATATGGACACTATTAATTGGTCAAATGAGGATGAACAAAAATGTGCTGAGAGACATTTTGATTCCATTATTCATGCTTGGAATCCTAGACATGATCCACATCAAAGAAACATAAATGTAAGTTTCATATTATAAATGAGTTAAATATTAATATGTGTTTCTAACCTCTATCCAATATAATAATCTATGAATTATCATTTATAGGTCTTCCAAAATTTTGGTGAGCATCCATGCCTGAAGCATACAATGCAACTAGCTAAGATGGGTATAGACCAAGATTATGAACAAATACTCAATTGTGTTGAGAGACACACTGTTTGTAAGGAGGGAGCATGCCTTCATAAAAAAAGAGGAAGAATGGTTTGCAGGTTAATCAAATTCAAACAAAATTATGTATAAATTTTCTATTTCACATTTTTTAACAAGTTGGGTTAACTACATATGTATTCACCAATGTTTTAGGTATAATGCTCCTTGGCAATTAAATTTGGAGGGATCAAAGTTATATACCGATGCAGAATCGGGTGAGAAAAAATTTGAACCAGCAAGAAATGATGACAAAGTTAACACACACAATCGATACATACTGCAATTGTGGAGGGCTAATGTTGATTGGCAACCTGTCCTTTCAAGACATGCAGTTATCAAATATATTGCAAAGTATGCAGCAAAAGAGAGAAGCTTTGAAACATATCAAAAAATGTTGATGTGTCTTTCAAATCTTGAAAATCCTGATGATTTAGCATCACAGGCATATAGAAAGATTTTAACATAGACAGTTATAGAAAGAGATATTGGAGCTCAAGAAACATGCCATATGTTATTAGAACTTCCGTTGCTGGAGTGTAGTAGAAAGTTTGTCAATCTAAATGTCTCACATGAAGTTTTCAAACTTGTGGTAATCAATGATGATAGAAATGAGGAAGAACTCACAAAATCTTTTGTTGATGGTTATAAAACAAGACCACTTTGTATGGAAGGTATCAGTTTGATTGATGCAGCAAGGTCCTGGTTATATAATCCTAAAAGAAGAGGAGATAATAAATGGGGGCCAAGAAAGAAAGAAGCTATTGTTAGAGTTTTTCCTAGGTATTTTTCTATTCCTCCACGAGATTCTAATAAGTGGGTGAACTTTTGTTTGTCTGAGTTGTTACTATACAAACCTTTTCGTAATGTTGAGAGAGACATTGGTTGTGATGATGATACTATGGTAGCAAATTGGGACCCCCTCAATTATAATCCTTGGCATGTCCGAAGGCAAGAACATGCACAAAATAATGAACCTTCAAGTGATTCAGAGACAAAAGATAATGGAGCCATTCAGGAGAATACTACAGAACATGAGTGGGAAATAATATCTAGGTTACATCATGGTCAACATATGCCTATTTCTAAAATTGACATGTTGGGAAGAAGAGATATTGATAGAAATACAAATTGGTGTAGTGCATATCAAAGTGAAGAGGAGAAAATCCGAGCAATAAATTTCATACCTGAAATGAAAAAGCATGAATTTCTTATGTGTGATGACATTCCACAGTGTATCAACTTTACAACTCTTAGTCACAAGCAACAAAAGGCAGTCAACATTATTCTGACACACTACCATAGCAATCAAGTGGGAAATCCTTTGTTTATGATAATTCAAGGAACAATAGGAATGAGAAAGTCTTATCTAATTGGTGCCATCAATCAATCTTTTCAAATGGCATCGATGACAAATCCTTCTCCTCTTCTATTGCTTGCACCAACTGGAGTTGCAGCTTTCAATATAGGAGCATCTACCATTCATTCAAAGTTGCGAATTCCAATTACAAATTTTGCCTAACTACAAGGGGCAAGACTTACAAGCTTTCAACAAGAGATGGAAAATATCAAATATATTTTGATTGATGAAATGAGCTTCATTGGCCAGAACATGCTGGAAAATATAGATAGTCAACTTAGACAAGCCTTCCCGCATAAAGCAGACATAAGCTTTGGAGGTATCCCTTTCCGTACATCACATGGTGTTATTAATGTCTTCTAATTCTTATTAAGATTGGTCATATATAATGCATACCTTTTGATTTTACTTTATATGTGTAACTAAAAAATTTGCAACTATCTTTTAGGCGTATCTATTAGTTTAGTTGGTGATTTGGGGCAATTACCTCCTGTTAATGATAGACCAACATATGATAGCAATAGGTGGGAAAAGTTATTATGGAAGGAATTCAAGATAGTGGTTACACTAGATAGAGTATTTAGGCAAGATGGAGAAAATATCCAACAACAAAGATTTCGTCAGCTTCTCACAAATGTGAGGGATGTGAATCCACAAATAGATCACTGAAACTTGCTTATGACACGAACACCTATAAGATTAGATGTTGCAAGCAATGATGAGTTTGATAGGGTAGTGCATTTATTCTCTACAAATGATAATGTTCGTAACCATAACATGAGGATGTTGTATTCTTTAAGACATCCAGTTGCATGTAGCCTTGCAACCAAGTCAAGGAATGGTAATGGAAATGAAGATTTATCAAGCAAGGAACTTGATACAGAGTTATTGATTAGTAACAATGCAAGAGTAACGTTGACTACAAATCTATGGATAGAAGCTAGTCTTGTGAATGGATCATTGAGATATATAAGAAATATTGTCTACAAACCAGGAACTACTCCATCTGAGCCACCATCATATGTTACAGTTGAATTTGACAATTACTCTGGAGTACCATTTGATGATCACCATCCAAACATAATACCAATAGCACCATTGCAGAGGGGTAGGACCTTCCAACTACCATTAAGGTTTGCATGGGCGTTGACTATTCACAAATCTCGAGGGCTAACTCTTTCAAAAGCCACAATTGACATAGGTCCAAGAGAAAGAGTAGGATTGACATTTGTGGGCATATCTCGTGTTAAGTCACTGGAAGGTTTGAGGATAATGCCACCCCTTACATACGACCATTATGAGAAAATGAAAAGTGGGAAACAACTTTCAAAGAAAAAAGTAGAAGAATGTAGACTGAGAAGTCTTGAAAATCATTGATGTTTTGAAACATATTATTTAATAATAAAGATTTATTTGTTCTACTACATTATGTGATCATCATCGTCAACTATTATGTTGTTATTCTTATTATGCACATTGATAGTTCATATTCCACAGTTAATGAAAACTATAATTCGATATGCTCAATCTGACATGATAACCTTATTATTTGCACATTTTAATGCTTGCAAGTACCATTAGGCTGAAATTTTATTATGCTAATTCTCTAATTTGTAAATTTAACTATGATCATCAATTGGGTCCACAAATTAAGTTCATATTATTAATTCAAATTATAAAGGCATTCTTCAATTGAAATAAATCATAATGTTTTTGCTTCATTACTTTCAACCAATACATTGCTACTCAATATTTGAAATCTATGTTTGTCTATTCTTCACTATCCATGAATGGTCATAATATTACCATGTTTCAATACCCAAAGTTTCATTACAAATTTTAATACAATTTGGTTTTATATTCATTTTCTCCACAATTGATTGTACTAAGTGACCTATTCTATTTTTTCAAGACCATTATTGATATAAAATATTCATCCCTCTCATTAAGTATACATTTGTTCTATTTTTTTAAATTGGTGATAATGCTTTCTAAATTGTTTTCCACGATATTTTTAAGGCATGGAAGCCTCTGATAGACAGTAAGCATTGTTGACATGAGCCCAACTTCTTCAGTAGACTCAAATTATTTTTATGAGACAGAGTTTCAGAAGTGTGCACGAATAATTAAACAGTGTTGTAGAACTATGGTAAAAGCTCTTGAGAATGCAACTTTATCTATCAATCATGTACAAGAGATAGAGATAATGGAGATGGAAGATGTTGCCAAATATGTACGCAACACATCTGCAAAAGTAGATGCATTTCCATCCATGATGATCATATTACAAACAAAAGCCGTAATACAATTTTAATCTCTGAAGAATATGTGATGTACTTACATCATTATGGAGAACTATACACATGGTCCATATGACGATTTCACAATTTTTAGTATTTCACTTATTACTTTATCTATAGAATTGTACTAGGAGATGTAGTTCAAGAATAAATAAACGATTTAACTTCTTAGCTCAAATTCTTCTCAACTATACTTGCAAATATTTCAAATCTTTTTCTTTGACCTTTGTGTTTGTATTATTAAAGCTTTAACATGAGATATATTATTGATATGTTGATCATTAAATTATGTATAAAATTGATGTTTTATTTCTAACTATTAATCCACTCTAAAGCATAATATTAATTTGATACTCATTTTAAGTGCAATCATTACCTCAATAACATTTAGTAGTCCTTTATTGTACACTATTCATGCTAAGCATAATTAACATTAATCAATTGTCTATTTATAAATGCAACTAATAAAGTTATAAAACTACATAAGGAACATTGTAATCCTTATATTGCTCTATTATGGTAAGAGGCATGTGTAAGGAGAATAAGTTGCTCTCCTAAATGTAACTTTAAACATAACAACAACCGTAATTCTAACCGTGGTCCTATTTTTCCCCTAACCATAATTCTAATGCTTTGTCTACCCCTAACTCAAACTATAAGCCTAGTTGCAACTTAGAATTTAACCCTAACTCATATTTTAACCCTAACATTGACCCTTACCCTGACCCTAACCCTTTCTCTACCCATATCTTTAATTCTAACCCTAACCCTACCCCTACCCCTACCCCTACCTCTAACATTAACATTAATTGTACCTTTAACCATTGTCCTACTTTTCGCCTAACCTAATCCTAACTCTAATTTTGACTCTAATGCTAACTCATATTCTAACCATAAACTTAAACCTAACCTTAACCTTAACCTTATCTCTAACCCTAACCCTACCCCTACCCCTAACTTTAACTCTAAATATAACTCTATCATAATTATAATATAACCCTAACCCTAACCCTAACTTTATGCTGACTAAAATTGTAACCCTAACTCAAACCCATACCTTAACCTTAACCCTGATGTAACTCTATATATATCGCTAACTCAATATATAAACCTAACCCTAACCATAACCCATAATCTAACCCTATCGTACCCCTAACTCTAACTATGAATCTAACTCTACCATAATTTTACTTTAATATTAACCCTACCTCTAACCCTAAATCTATCCTTAAACTTGACTTAAAACTCTAACCTTAACCCTAACTCTAACATTAACCCTAATTCAAACCCTACTCATAATATTAAATCTATTTGTAACTCTAACCCTAACCCTAATTGTAATTCTAACCCAAACTCTAGCTATAACCCTAACTCAAACTATAACCCTAACTCTAACCCTAAGTCAAACTCATGCTCTAACCCTTAACCTGACCCTATCCTCGACCATAACCCTAACCCTAATATTAACCCTTTCTCTACCCCTATCTATAACCCTAACCCTAACCCTAACTCTAATCCTAACCTTAACCCTAACTCTAATCCTATCACTAACCTTAACCCTACTCCCACCCCTACATCTAACTGTAAATCTAACTCTACCATATCTAGACTTTAACCCTAATCCTAGCCCTAACTCTAACCTTGACCCTAACTCAAACCCTTACGCTAACCTTGACCTTGATGCTACCTCTATATATAACACTATCTCTATATAAACATAACCCTAACAATAACCTTATGCCTAACCCTTTCTCTATCTCTAACCCTAACCCTAACCCTGATTGTAACCCTACCCCTACCTCTAATTGTAGCCCTAAATCTAACTCTGCCATAATTGGACTTTAACCCTAACAATTATTATAACTCCAACCCTAACCTTAACCATGACTATAACCCTACCCCTACCTCTAATTGTAGGCCTAAATCTAACTCTACCATAATTGGACTTTAACTCTAACCCTAACAATTATTTTAACCCTAAAGCTAACCCTAACCCTAACCCTTTCTATACACCTATCTCTAACCCTGACCCTAACTCTAATTCTAACCCTAACACTAACCCTAAACCTTACCCCAACCATACCCATAACTCTAACCCTAACTCTAACTCTAACTATAAATCTAACTCTACCATAATTAGACTCTAATCCTAACTATATCCCTTGGTTTAATCTTGACTAAAATCGTAACCCTAACTCTATCCTTAACCCCAACTCAAAACTCTAACCCTAACCTTAACCCTTACTTTAATCTTCACTAAAACCCTAACCCTAACTCTAACCTTAACCCCGATTCAAAACTCTAACCCAAACCTTAACCCTTACTTTAATCTTCACTAAAACCCTAACCCTTATTGTAACTCTAATTCTAACTCTACCTCAACCCTAACTCTAATTCTAACCCTAACCCTAACAATAATAGTAACCTAAACCCTAATTCTTACCATTGTCCTTACCCTAACCCTAACCCTAACCCTAACCCTAACCCTAACACTAACACACTCTAATTCTAAACCTAACCCTAACTCTAACCCTAAGAATAGTCGTAATCCTAAACATAGCCCTTGCCCTAGCCCTAACAAAACTACGCCGAGAGTAATCGTTCTCCAGACGCCTATTTTCATTTTCATAAATCCCAACTGTGATTAAAATAACCTTGCAATTAAACGATAATAGCTGCCTATATATATATATATATATATATATATATATATATATATATATATATATATATATATATATATATATATATATATATATATATATATATAAGCTAGTAGTTACTATATTTCTATCAAAATGAAGTATATAGTTGTACCAATAGTGGATATATATAAATAATCTATTGAAATGCAACAAATAATACTCAAAATGAATTGTGGTCATATCTATTTGTTATGTATAAATGAAATGAAATTTAATAAAAAAAAATAAAATTCATATCATAATTATTTTAACTAGAAGGCACAACCTATAAATCTATAAAGAAAAATAATGGTTATTATGTCATAATTTGTCTTGTCATAATGTTAAAAATGTAACAAGTACATTTCCTAGTTTTAAATCAAACAACATTCAATTAGACAAATCTGTCCTATCCATAAAATTAATTAAATAATTGAAACAAGCTCAAACAAGCTCAAACAATCAGTCCTATGGGTCAATGAGTTTGACTCAAAAATCACACAGTTAAATCCTAATATTCATATCACCAAGCTCAAACTAGTCATAAATGTTTTGTTTTTAAAAGAACCCTACCAATTGCATAATCTACTATAAATGTTAAAAGTCCATACAGTGCTCTTGGGTGATTGTGTAACAATCAAAACAAAATAACGGATTGGATTTGAATAGATGAGGATTTATTCTCTTATTCAAGAGGAGCTCCTTAACATGCAAACTGAACGTTTCGTATTCTAATTCCACAATTTCTAAAGAACGGTCTTAAATCATATTTGAGTTTGAATAAGAAATTTGCTTCAATTTCCAAGCCACAGTAATATTGTGATCAAAACAATCTTCTGTTTTTAAATTCGTTTCATGTATTTATATGGTTTTCTCAATTAACCTAGTTCATAAGGATCTCAACTATGATTCAAGGAAGTTGAAAAAAAAAAAAGCCCGAATGAAAAAAATACTAGATCAAAACCATTTTATTCATCTGAATTTGATGCGTTTTTCAACAGAATTCACAGATCAGACCATCGTCAAAACACCTAAAGCAAAATAATTTAGATGAAGCCGCTTTATTCATCACAATTTGGCACAGTGACCAGTGTAATTCTTCAACAGAATTCCAAGATAATACTAGAATCACTTGCCCTCCTGGGATAGAATTTACAAAAATGAATTTCTGATGGCCACGGTATACAGATATATTATTGAAACGTCTGAAAACAAACCCTATTAAAACAAATCTGCAAGTCTACAGAAAATCCGCAATGATCAAAACCATTCCATAAAGAAGGAAATCAAATCTTTCAGAAACAAAAACAAAGAAGGTACATTTAAGCCCCCGGTGCTGCATCCCGTCTCTTGCCCTGCAAATACCCGCCACATTCCTTGGCATAATCTTTCACATGATTCGCAGTATCAACAATCCTCATGCGCGCATAATCCACCTGATCAGAACCCGGAGGACGCCTGCCATTCAAATAATTATAAAACCACGAAACCCCAAAAAAAGTAGCCAGAGCTAAACACCCCGCGGAAAAAAGCCCTAAAACTGAAAACAAAAGCAGGGCTCCTAAAGGAATCAAAATAGGGCTTAAAAGTAAGAAAAAAGGGCCCAAAATCACTGCGGCTAGCCCTGCGAAAAACAATAAAATTGCCCCCAATGTGACCAGGGCTGTGGAGCCCAAAATCTGACTGGAGTTTGGTGCAAATTCATGGATTTTATTCATGAATCTGTTGTATCCTTCTGCCATCTTCGAACACCAAAGAAGTTTCAGAGCTCTGCTTTGTAGATCTGGGTTTCTTTCAATGTGATTTTGACTGGTATTTATAGCAGATTTCTTGTCTTAATCTTGGTAAATCCGGTGATTGAGGGTGGGATACAGATGAATAAAATTGGGAATATGGGCGGTTGCGGCATTTGAGCTGATGGATCCAACGAATTTGTTTATGTTTTAACGACTGCCTAGTTTGTTCTTTAAAATAAGGTCCGTTTGGTTGCGACATAGGGAATGGGAATGGAAAGTGGGAATTTCAGTTCAGTTTGGTTCACTTGGAATTTGATTAGTTTAATCCTTTGTTTGGTTGTACAAAACTGGAATTAGAATAAGATTAAGTTTAGTCACAAATAGAATTCACAAATGGAAAGAACATGAATGAAATAAATGAAATCACCTCTTTTCTCTTGATTATTTTTAATGTCCAAGATGGTAAGAGTAACAAGGTGTGAGCATGCTAAAAAATGATGCCTCTCCCAAAGAACTATCGGATAATTGATTATGAAGAATCCAGTCACTTAGATAACTGATTATGAAGAATCCAGTCCACTCTGATACCCTCTAGAACACAACTATTTTGTCATTGTAGTATTGCTCATGCGAACAGTCATTTGTAATAAATTATCTTTTTCAATGCTGAAGTCTTTCTTTTTTTTGCTAAAAGAAATGTTTGCAGTGGACATTAGTTTATCTTTTGGTCAGTGTGCCTAACCTTGTAGCTGATGCACACACATAGAAAAATAAATTTTCTTTCCCCAGATTCATACTTTTGGAAAGTGATTTAGCTAGGGTTATTCCATCTTCCCCATTTTTGGTTCGAACAATGTAATGCAGAGCGGTCCTAGCATCACAGTTTCATTCATAAGGAGGTTGTGGCCCCCAGCACAAGAGAACGATTATGGTATCTACCTATCCTCATTTTGAAACTTTATGGAGGGTCATTTGACCTAGGTAATCATCTCTCTTCATGTAACCTTTTGCATCTTTTGATGTCTCAAGGAGTGCATATAGGAACTCTGGCAACCCAAGATCTGAAAAATCATATAATTTGGAAAAATTAGATTGAGAATAGGAATGGCCTATTCCAGTGACAAGTATTTTTTGGCATGGACATATGCTCATTTTAGGGAATATGTCTTCCTAATCTCAATTCTGATTTCGTACACCAAACAGATAATATAAAACATATTCTAATTTTCTCTTCATATTCCAGTTGTATTCCAACAACCAAACGGGCCCTAAAGGATTTTTGGGCTTTCTTTGATTGTGAATTATCTGGAACCCAATTTTAGTTGTACAATTATTTCTATGCTTTCACCTTGGATTATTGATTGCTTTGAAGGTGAACAATTATGGTATTGGTAAGGGATTACAATAATGACTAATTTATTTAGGGTTAGGAGTTTGGAATTGCTACTGGGAATTTTAATTGATAAAGAGATTAGATAGAATAATATAAAGTATTTTCTTTTAGATTTTATGAAAATATTATTGTGATAGATGTCACAAACTATTTTTCTTTTGTATCATAAAATTATGTTGTGCATTTGTTTGGCTTATTTTAGTGAGGGTGGAAGTGATTTCAAAGAGTGTGACCTTGAATTGATGTTTTAAGTTGACTTACATGGATTTGAAATCTACTATTATAGGCTTGATATCTTTTTTTTTTTGTATAAGAAAGTGGTGTTTACAAAAAACATTAGAGAACTTGCTAAGTGAGGGTTCTACTTTCCTTAATCAAGTTTTTATATATATATTCAATGGCAAGATGTAGTTTTCTTAGGATAATGATGTATTTATGATGTCAGATGTTACTACTATGATAGTTTCATGTATTTTTTGTGTGATATTCCCGCATGAGAAAATTTATACTTAACTACAATATAAATATGTAGTTAATAATAAGTCACACTTTAGTTAGCTTAGAACACCACTAGCATGGAATGCGAACATGGGTCAAATTATAAAATTTATATTTATAACAAATAACATTATCAGATTTTCACAATTCATTAGTATGTGAGTATATTTCTGGATTCAATTGCTTGTGTTTTTAGCATCAATGTTTTAGATCACACTTAGTGATCCATCATCAGGAAGAGAGAGCATGAATAGAAAAAAGAAAGGAGTAGACCAAGCTTGACTCAATACCTATAAGAAGAGAAAAGACCCAGGAAACCAACCCAGGAAAACAAATCAAATTGAAAGAAATGAATATATATAGACATATAAAAATAAAGGCCAATAAATGTACCATATAAAACCTAATTACATAAAAATAAGAATGCAATGAAAATAAAAATAAATGATAAAAATATAAAAGTTCAAAGTTATATATATATATACACACACACACACACATGTGTTTGTGTGTGTCTGTACACACACATTGTTGGAAACTATAATTGGGACAATTATTGTGTTGTCATTGATGTCAACTCTATGGGTGAGACAATTTGCTATCTGATCTAAATATCATATCTATTTGATTGATGAAGAGGATTTGAGAAGTTGTTCATAACAAAAAAATCTAGAGGAAAGGTTGAGTTACGACAAGGAAACTACAAATGGATATTTGATTAGTTATACTTTGACTAGACAAAATGATTGTTTAAATCATGTTGATAGAGAAGAAGACAATAATGTTAAATTCTTGAAAGTGTGAGAAAAGTTAGATCACTTATGTAGGCTTGACTGAGTAACAAAGTAAAAGACTAAGGAAGTTTGATAAACATGCCAAGTGATACTAGTGTCAACCAAGCCACAGTAAGTGCTGAGCAAAATTAGTATCGATCGAGTGATAGTGTTGATGCCGAACAAGAAGTTTTATAGTGACCAAGTAACTCAGTGATAACCAAGTGTTAGAACTTAGTGTTGGCAAAGGAACACCATTTTACTTGTTTGTGAGGAATCATAATTTCTAGCCAACTAAGTTAATTTTTTGGAATATGGAAAATGTGTTGAAGATAAGAATCAATGAGTTGGATCATTTAATTTTAGGAGAGGATTAGGTAAATGATCTGAGAGATGAATTCAAGGAGAAGTTTCTAGAAAATAAGAGGTAAACAAAATGGTGATTAGATACATTGTATCTGATAGATCAAATCTTGAACCCTAAGATCTATGGTGTTGATTATGTGACAAAATATTAGAATTTCCTATTTAAGGAGGTACAAAGGCAAATTTTAAAAATAAATAGTAGAGTGTAGAGGAGTTATGCGCATGTGAAAGAGTTCTAGAGAGTTGGAGTTGTGACTGATGTTATTGACTAGCAAATCTAAGTAGAAAACTTAATTGAGTTGAGAAGAAGTGAAGGGTGATTTCTTGAAGGGTTGCCAAGAAAATATGAGATTGAGATGACAATGGAGGCCAGACAGTGAATTAGTATGGGGAGCTAAACAAACATCTGAACATGCAAAGTGAGTTGTACTTAACATATATCAGACCTATTATTACTTTCTAACCATTACAAATAGTATTTGAAATCCTTTAATCAAGGTTGACCTAATAATCATAAGGACTTAATAGTCTATATAAATCCTTTAACTGGGTGACATTCTAATAGAATGCTCTAAATTCTTGTAATAAGACCGCTCTTAACAGGGTGATTAAATCCTTTAACAAGGTCACATTTAACAGTGTGTATTGTAACCTTTAACATGGTTGGCTCTTAACAGGGTTCATTTCAGAAGAGTGAAAATTGGTGACATGCTGTTGGTGGTTTTCCCAAAATTGGTTTTCTACATTAAATCCTAGTGTCAAACTTGTGTAGATGTTATTATGATGCTTTATTGATTTAAGTTTACATTATGCAAGTCTATTATTTTAAGAACAATGGACAACCGACTAATGTTTTAAATATTTTATAGTAAAGATCGAGCAATGGAATGATAATATCTAAAATTATTTTAAGTGTTTGCTTGTTTAATTTGTACATCTAGACCTTGGATAATTGAGTCACCCTTCCTCTTAGTTATTCTAAATATTCTAACAATTGGTATCAGAGCCTTGGTGCTTGTAGATAGAAGTTTGAAGGTACTCAAAGCTAAAGATCATGTTGTACAAAAGAGAGGTAACTAAAGTTGAACAAAGAAAAGTTTCCCGCATAGCCGAAGTTGATGAGACTACATATAGCTAGTATTAGTGATATTGCATTGGATTTTTTAGATAGTGCATATGTGGACATAACAATAGTCCCTCTAACTACTCAGCAACTGAAAGAAAAGTAAGAACATAATCAATCAATGTTGGATATTGCTTTAGCCCTAAGATTTGCTAAGTTTGATGACCTAAAGGAATGCAAGAATTCAAAGGAAATGTGGGATAAACTAAAGACCATATATGGAAGAGATGATAATGTCTTGAGAACCAAATTAGAAACTCTAAGACGTAAGTTTGGTGAAATGAAAATGACAAAAGGTGAGAACATAGTGTAGTATTACAGAAGAATCAAAGAAGTTGTCAATGTTACTAGATGATCTAAAGGAAATATTGAAGATGAAACAATAATCAGCAAGGTATTGACAACTCTACTTCCTATTTATTCTATTAGAGTTTTTCTAATACAAGAACTAAGATGTATACCAAGTAATGAACCGACTTTGGAAGGTGTGATTAGTAGGCCTACTACTTTTGAAATGTCAAATGTTGATAATTACAATCCTACTACTATTGAATCTACTTTTAAATTGTTAACCAAAAATGCCCTCCCAACAAAGATTGAATTCAAAGGCCTAAGCATACCCTAATGTTCATATATTTGAAAATTCAAATATTAGGGCACATGAGAATACTTTGGTTATACTTGTTATATCCTAAGCCCCAAGGTTAAGTTCATGTTTTAATAACTCTATGGGCACACCTTTTCCCAACTTTTAGATCTTCCTAGATTGATGAGTGTTGCTTTGTCGCTTTGTAGAAAAACACAGACTTTATCTCATGTGACAATGTGATAGTGTGACACATGTTTAGGAGGGGTCTTTGTTCTTCCTTAGTCGGCACAATCATCAACAAGTTTTCATCCACCATTAGATCTGAAATAATCCATGGTTGTTGCTTTATCACTATGCAAAGTTACGAGGTCATTATCCTTGGCGACAAAGCGAGCACTTGCCACATGGATTGTGGGTCCTATTTTCCTTGTGGGTTGTAGGTGAGGTGGACCAATGTCAAACAGGTTAGCGCACAAATAGGTTCTAATTGGTTTGGATTGTGTCATGGTCAGTAAATTGGTTGCATGTTTCTTGGGTGTTAGATGGAAGAAGATCAATGTCTCTCTTTATGTCACTATGAGAAAATGATCGATCTTTAGTTATAGTGACATAGAGAGGTCCGGAGACATGTCCTCGATGGGCCCAATTTCTTCAGTTCCTATTTTGAGATCGCAAGGGTGAAAAGTCAGAGCTACAATGATATGACCAATTTTTTGTGCTACAATCTTACAATCTAGTGTAAGATTGTGAAGCTAATTCTTAGAGCTACCGATGTTACGATATTTAGCTATCATAGCATTGTAGTAGTGTATGGTTGCAAAAAATGATAAGGAGGGTTTCTATCTTATGATATGTGGTTGCCGTAAGATCGTAGGTGTGACTAAAGAGTCTTCCAAAGAAATGAAGACAAAGGGTTTGTTGTAGCATCAAGGAAATCATAAGATTGTGAAGAGACTTCAAGGAAGGCCAGATGTTAAGATGAGTTGACAATTGTAAGATCATAGGTCCCTGGGTTGACCATGATAAGGGTGTTTCACTTGTTCAAGATGGAAAAGAGAAGGGTCTTCAACCAATAGAATTGCATGAAAGGTATAGGATGAATGTTGAATATTATTGACCTGCTAATACATCTAACTTGGCATGTTGATAACAAGGAAGAAACAACTCTTTAATGGTGGATTAGATATTTCGATCATCTGTAGATTGCTTTCAACATTTCCCATGCCTAGTAAATGCAAAAGGAGCACACACTGATCACTTGGTTATCCATCTACCCAACTGTGTTAATCTTAGATTGGTTTTGACAAGTGAGTGTCTATACACTTAAGTCATTTACTTAGTTCATGCTGAACAAGTAACATATGCTGAGCACAACATAAAAGTTAGAGCATGCCAAGTAAATAGTGAGTGTCGAGTCACTCATGTGCGAAGTCATTCAAGTGGCAAGTAGATAGTATGTGCTGAGTGGTTCAAGTGCTGAGTAGGTAGTGCATGTCGAGTTATTTAGATGTTGAGTGATAGTATTTAAGTCATAGTTAGTGCTGAGCACCAGGGACTTCAGATGTTGAGTAACACAATTTTAACATTGTTGTTTATATTGGCACAAACTACTATGTGAACCATTCTTCGGTCAACTTAAGGATTAAATTATGATATTTTTTTGATAAGGATGAATCTTAAGTGGGAATCCCTATGTAAATTAAATGCATCCAATTAGATAAAGGAAAGGTTTAAGCAGAAATATGGATGAATCACAGCTGTTGATTCATACCTAACCCTAACTCACCTAAGTCTTCTTAAGGAGGACAAAACCCTAAATGTTCTATGTAGAGTATGAGTAAGAAGGAGAGTTTGCATGTGCAAACATGTCATTCATGGTGACCAAGGTATTATGATCTAAATTGGATTGCAGAATCAATTAAAGGAGAATAGAGGAAGGAAATAGTGAACAACAAAGAGACATTTGATCAAGAAGGATCAAGAATGCATTAGTTTAGAGGTGATATAACATGAAGCAACAGAGTGCTAATAGTAGCATCATTGATGAGACATTCTAACATGTGAATCAGTTAAATCTCTTCACAGAGTAGTACTAACAGGTTGTATTGAAATCCTTTAACAAGGTGCTTACTTAAATTGTGAGTTAAATTCCTTTAACTAGGCACACTTCTAATAGGGTATTGAAATCCTTTAACATGGTGAGACCTAACAATCTTTGTAAGATTTTCATAGGGAAAACCTTTCATAGGATAGATCCTGTTTCATGATCAAACATTGTAACCTCCATTGGAGACAATTACAGCAATAGTGAAGATTTGTGGGTGTCATCCCCACTCCATTTTAACCTTCTCATTAGAGGGTTTCTTGGTAATCATATCTTGTGTCATATATGTGTGAATGCTTACTTGTTTACATACTTTAGATGTATATGCTTTACATGGTATTTCAATTAACTTATTGAATTGTGAGATGTATGTGTGGTGAATGTATTTCAGTTTACTAAGATAAATAGTGTGAAGAAGGTACTAGAGAACATTTTCTCTTTGTACACCAAACTATGTAACCCTAAACTCTTCACACAAGAGATAAGGAATCACATCCTGAATTTGGAGAGCCAAATGCAGTCACTAGGTGCAAATTTTCCTATGTCTCTAGCTCAAAGTGAGAAACACTTTAGGACCCTCTTACAATCCTAAAGTTAGTTAGCAACATTATAAGTAGATGAAGCCAATATAAGTGCTAAATTTATCAGCATCTATTCGACATTGACTCTTCATATGGAGATTTTACACAAGGACCTAGGCTATGCAGAAACACTTATGAAGAAAGACCCCAATCTTTCTACATTAGATGGCTTAGTACACCTTGCTGCCGAGCTGGCCATCCAAATCAAGTCTTTGGAGGTAGCTTGTGATAATTGGGATGCAACTCTTAAGATTATATTTGAGGTCCATAAATCATTTTTGGAAAAATGCACTATAGGTGTATAACTCATTTGACATTATTGTCGAAAAGGGGGAGTAAGAGAAAGTGGGATAGCACAAGAGAGCAAGTAGAGTAAAGAGAACAACAAAATGGAAAAATAAGTTCAAACAGAAAACATAGAAAGAGTATTAGTTGATGAAAATCTACTCAGTAGGAGAGAGATTTTGATACACAGTATAGTATAGAATAGATTAAACAACTTAGGGGGAGTTGTGAAATTTTGAGGTATAAGTCATGTTGCAAAATTTTGATATTTTTGAAATTTTGTATAGAAGCCAAATAGACATCTATGTTATGCTCATAGGAATAATATTATTAATGTATGACCAAGTGTTTTTGACACTCATGTCAAAGGGGGAGATTGTTAATCTTAGATTAGTTTTGACAAGTGAGTGTTTATACACTTAAGTCATTTACTTGTTTCATGTCAAACAAGTAACATATGCCGAGCATAACATAAACATTAGAGCATGTTGAGTAAATAGTGAGTGCCGAGTGGATAGTATGTGTTGAGTGATTCAAGTGTTGAGTAGGTAGTTTATGTTAAGTCATTCAGATGCCGAGTGATAGTATTGAAGTCACAGTTAGTGCCAAGCACCAGGGACATTAGATGCTGAGTAACACAATTTTGACATAGTTGTTTTTATTGGCACAAACTACTATGTAAACCATTTTTGGTCTAGCTTAAGGATTAAATTACGATATTTTGTTGATAATGACAAATCTTAAGTGGGAATCACTATGTATTATATGCATCCAATCAAATAAAGGGAAGGTTGAAGCAGCAATATAGATGAATCACAACCATTGATTCATACCTATCCCTAAGTCACCTATATCTTTTTAAGGAGGAAAAAACCCTAAATGTTATATGTGTAGAGTATGAGTAAGAAGGAGAGTTTGCATGCACAAATAGGACATTCATGGTGACCAAGGTATTATGATCTGAATTGCATGGTAGAATCAGTTAAAGGAGAATAAAGGAAGGAAATAGTGAACAACAAAGAGAAATCTGATCAAGAAGGATCAATAATACATTAGTTTAGAGGTGATCTGACATCAAGCAACAAAGTTCTAATTGTGGGATCATTGCTAAGACATTCTAATAGGTGAATTAGTTAAATATCTTAACAATGTAGTCCTAACAGGCTGTATTGAAATCCTCTAACACGGTGCTTACTTAATTGTGAGTTAAAGTCCTTTAACCATTCACAATTCTAACAAGGTGTTGAAATCCTTTAACAAGGTGAGACCTAACAGTCTTTGTAAGATTTTAATAGGGCAGACCCTTCACAAGGTAGATCATGTTTCATGATCAAACATTGTAAACTTCATTAGATACACTTTATTACTATAGTAGTGAAGATTTGTGGGTGTCATCCCCACTCCAATTTTACCTTCTCATTGGAGGGTTTCTAGGTAATCATATCTTGTGTCATATATGTGTGAAGGCTTACTTTTTTACATACTTTAGATGTATATGCTTTACATGGTGTTTCAGTTTACTTATTGAATTGTGAGATGGATGTGTGGTGAATATTTTTATGGGTTAATGTTTAAAGCACTAATTCACACCCCCCCCCCCCCCCCCCCCCCCCGCCCCCCCCTCTGAGTTTACATTTCCTATTGTAATTCCAACAATTGGTATCAGACCCAAGTCCTCTAAAATTAAAGCCTTGTAGCTTTGAGGAAAGATCTTGGAAATGGAAGTCTACAAGTTGGGAAAAGTTACTGAGAACCAGGAAATTGAAATACAACTCATTCTACATCAGTTGAATGAAGCAAGAGAAGATCTAAAGAAATCATTGAGAAGAAGGAAGGAGATAACAAGATGCACTGTTAGTACACTCATGGAGGGCACTCCAATCTCAAAAAATGTACAAGAACCTAAAAAAGACAAGGTTGAGACAATTGGAGAAGACAAGGTGGAAACACCAGTAAATGATGGGACACAAAGCCGAATAGGTTAGGTAGATGTACCTGCACCTCTAGCACAATATCAAGGTCCAACTAAAAATAAAGAGGCATAAAAGGAGAAGTATGAAGAGACAAGTTTGACACCCAAGCTAAAGGAGCTAGTAGCAATTCAAGCACTGGTGACATTACTAGAATTTGGAATTGCTTCCAGTCAAACTCTTCAAAAGTTGAGCATAGATACAATACCTTTGTAGTTCTTAGTCCCAAGTCTTAGCTCATCTAAGGCTGAAGAAGTAATTACTTATGGAGATGTTAACCTAGATGAAGAGATTGTATTGCCCAAATTTGATTATGCATCAATCACAATTGAGCAGATGGGTATACTACAAGAAGCCCTAGCAAAGAAGAAACATCAAGAACTACTTAGAAGGGAGCATAGGCAGAAGCAAGCTTTGATTGATATCAAAGAGATTTTCTTAGATGCATTTAGTCTACCTACTCTAGATGAAACAAAGCCAATCAGTGAACAATTGACCAATATAGTTGAAAGAGTTAGTGACACAAACTTGGATACTAATGTCAAAATATTAGAATGGTCTAAAAAGAAGTTTCAAAACAAGGTGAATGAGAAGATATCTAGTGATATTGCACTAACATAGGTTGCATTGGTGACTAAGATAAATAGTGTGAAGAAGGTACTAGAGAACATTTTCTCTTTGTACATCAAACTGTGTAACCCTAAACTCTTCACACAAGAGATAATGAATCACATCTTGAGTTTGAAGAGCCAAATGCAATCATTAGGTGTAAAATTTCCCATGTCTCTATCTCAAAGTGAGAAACACTTCAGGACCCTCTTACAATCCTAAAGTCAGTTAACAACATTACAAGTAGATGAAGCCAATATAGGGACTAAATTTATCAGCATCTAGTCGACATTGAATCCTCATATGGAGATTTTACATAAGGAGCTAGCCTATGTAGAAAAAATTATGAAGAAAGGCCCCAATATTTATACATTAGATGGCTTAGTACACCTTGCTACCGAGCTGGCCATCCAAATTAAGTCTTTGGAGGTAGCTTGTGATAATTGGGATACAACTCTTAAGATTGTACTTGAGGTCCATAAATCCTTTTTGGAAAAATACACTATAGGTGTATAACCCATTTAACATCTATGTCAAAAAGTGGGAGTAAGAGAATGGGGGAGTAAGAGCAAGTGGGAGAGCACAAGCAAGTAGAATAAAGAGAACAACAAAAGGCAAAAATAAGTTTAGACATAAAATAGAGAAAGAGTATTAGTTGATGCAAATCTTCTCAACAGGAGAAATTTTTTGATATAGAGTATAGCACATAACATATCAAACAAGTGAGGGGGAGTTATGAAATTTTGAGGTATAAGTCATGTTGCAAAATTTTGATATTTTTAAAATTTTGTATAGAAGCCAAATAGACATCTATGTTATGCTTGTAGGAATAAGATTATTAATTATGATCAAGTGTTTTTGACACCCATGTCAAAGGGGGAGATTGTTAATCTCATATTGGTTTTGATAAGTGAGTGTCTATACACTTAAGTCATTTACTTTGTTCATGCCAAAAAAGTAACATATACCAAGCAAAACATAAAAGTTAGAGCATGCTGAGTAAATAGTGAGTGCCAAGTCACTCATGTGTTGAGTCATTCAAGTGTCAAGCAAATAGTATGTGTTGAGTGATTCAAATTCCTAGTAGGTAGTGCATGTTGAATCATTCATATGCCGAGTGATAGTATTGAAGTCACAGTTAGTGCCGAGCACCAGGGACATCAGAGCCGAGTAACATAGTTTCAACATAATTGTTTGTATTGGCACAAACTACTATGTAAACCATTTTTGGGCTAACTTAGGGATTAAATTATGATTTTTTTTTATAAGAAAAAATATTAAGTGAGAATCCCTATTTATTACATGTATCCAATCAAATAAAGGAAAGGTTTAAGAGGCAATATGGATGAATCACAACCATTGATTCATACCTAACCCTAAGTCACCTAAGTCTTCTTAAGAAGGACCAAACCTTAAATGTTCTATGTGTAGAGTATGAGTAAGAAGGAGAGTTTGCATGTAAAAATATGACATCCATGGTAACAAAGGTATTATGATTTGAATTGTATTATAGAATCAGTTAAAGGAGAAGAGAGGAAGGAAATAGTGAACAATGAAGAGACATCTGATCAAGAAGGATCAAGAATACATCAGTTTAGAGGTGATCTGATATCAAGTAATAGAGTGCTAATTGCATGATTATTGCTTATACATTCTAATAGGTGAATCAATTAAATCTCTTAACAGAGTAGTCCTAATAGGCTATATTGAAATCCTCTAACAAGGTGATTACTTAATTTTGAGTTAAAGTCCTTTAACTAGGAACAATTTTAACAAGGTGCTGAAATCATTTAACAAGGTGAGACCTAACAGTCTTTGTAAGCTTTTAATAGGGAAAAATTTTCATCATGTTTCATGATCAAACATTGTAACCTTCATTGGATAAATTTATTACTATAGTAGTGAAGATTTCTAGATGTCATCCCCACTCTAGTTTCACCTTCTCATTGGAGGGTTTTTGGGTAATCATATATTGTGTTATATATGTGTGAATGCTTACTTGTTTACATACTTTAGATGTATATACTTTACATTGTATTTCAATTTACTTATTGAATTGTGAGATGGATGTGTGGTGAATGTTTTTATGGGTTAAAGTTTAAAGCACTGATTCACCCTCCCCCCTCTCAGAGTTTACCTTTCCTATTGTAATTCCAACAAGTTGTACATTAATGACCTCCATTTTTGTCTTCTTAGGGCTGTTGCTTTGGAAAAATATTAGATTTTCTTACATCTAGGTTTGTTCCAAGATCAAATTTTCCCAATTTTTATGGTTATTCCCTATAATCTTAATAGTGGTAGTTTTGCTTCGACTTCTAGGAGAAGTTTGTCAGTTCTACTTGAACTATAAAAGAAATTTTTGTATCCTTTCAAAGGGTTGATATTTCTTTGATTATCTAGTATTGCTTCCCATGTATACTACTATAATTTCTTGTGCCTTCGAGCCATTGCAATTCTCTCTTGTATCTATTTCAACCATTGACACATTGTGCAAGACTCCTTTGCCTTTAGTTAATGTTCTTGTCTATATTTTGCAATTTTCATGATTGTATCTATCTTGGCATTTGAATGATATTAAGTGAAGTTTCTTCCTATAGCATTCTTTTATTGTCTGATCTACATGTGGTTGTTGGAATAAGAAAAGTATGAATCTATATTTTTTGAGGTTATAACTGGTTAACTATGCATTTATGTGTAGAGATAAGATTAAACACTCTATTTTAGTGCATCAACTCCTTAGAATAGATTAGGTAGTTTGCTTCTATGCATTCTTTCCCCCTTTTCCTCTCCAAGAGTAGTTAGGTGCATCCTGATAGTAAAGGAAGTCGACCTTCTCCAGAGACTCAACCTCATAGTTCAAGTCCCACAACTTGGAGGTTGTTTTCATGTTTCACAAAGTTGTCCTTAGGTAAAAACTTTTGACAAGGGTGAAATTTTTTGTGACAATGGTTTTTGGCATGCCCAGTGGGACCATATTGAGAAGATTTCAAAGCCTATTGGTGTCAAAGAGAAGAATTTTTAAGTTGATGCTGAGAAGATAATGTTGCTCTCAGTATTACAAGCCTTCAAGAGTCTCTCTTCCACAAATCACTTAGCAACTCTACACCCTTCATATCTGGTTTCCAAACCAAGGTTGCCATGATTCATTCCGTAAGCTGAAATGGGGGCATCTTCTAAAGGTAAATTTCAGTACCAAGAGCTTTCATTTTCCAAACCTAGAAGAAGAAAGACTAGAGTATCTTTATCACTAGTTAGGAGAACAAGGGAAATACATACTCTTGCAAGATCAATTTCCACTCCTCCTATTGCGAGATCTCAACCCTAGAATACCATCATATTTAGAAGATTTCAAAGCAAATTGGTGTCAAAGAGAAGAATTTTTAAGTTGATGCTGATAAGATAGTGTTTCTCTCAGTATTACAGGCCTTCAAGAGGCTCTTTTCCACAAAGCACTTGGAAACTCTACACCCTTCATATCTGGTTTCCAAACCAAGGTTGCTATGATTCATTCCCAAAGCTAAAATGGGGGCATCTTCTAAAGGTAAATTTCAGTACCAAGAGCTTTCATTTTCCAAACCTAGAAGAAGAAAGATTAGAGTATCTTTATCACCAGTTAGGAGAACAAGGGAAATACATACTCTTGCAAGATCAATTTCCACTCCTATTGCAAGATCTCAACCCTAGAATACAATAAAATCATATCAATAGACCACTTGCTTATATGGATAGAGCTCATGCTTTTGCCACCTTTAATGGTGGAAGTCCTCTTTTGTTAGCCCAAAGACATGACATACCAGTAGCTGCACTTAAAAGTATACTTGAATTTACTGGTGAAACATCTATCTCTCCCTTAGAATACATTCAAGAGGTTGCAAATCTCTACAATATCCATGGTATTATAGAAGATGATGTGTTTGTTAGAATTATCTTTAAAAGGGAAAGCCCTACAATGGTACAGGGGTCTACCACATGGTTCTATAATGGACTAGGATGGATTAGGAGCAAGAATATGTAAACATTTTGAGGACAAAAGTGACTATTTTTCACTTTTAGAACAACTAACAACTATAAAAAGCTGCCCCCCTGCGCCAATGAATGTATGACTAATTTCAACTATAAATTTCAAAAGACATGGGACAAAATACCTACTCCAGTGAAGCCTATCCCTAACAATTCCTTCTTACATTACCTCAGAGCTTTTAACAATGATATTGCCACTACAATCCAAACCATGGAAGGAAATACCTTACCTATTGCTTATGAAATAGCAATAAGGGTAGAAAACATATTGATACAAGGAGGAAAGTTAGCTCCAAGGCCTCCTATGCCTTTCTTCTCTAATATCCCAAATCACCAACCAACAATAGCCCCTATTCCCACAACTTACACATCACAACCCCTTGCTCTAGCCCCTCAAAATTCTACATCTTTGAACAGAATGGATGAAATCAAGGAGATGATGCAGTCTATGATGTTGAACATAGATAAAAGATTACAAGGTCAAGAGAAGAAGTTGGAAGATAGCTTCTCTATGATGTAGAAAGTGAGCAACAAAGTGGTGACTTTGGAGAGACAACAAGTTCAGGGTAACAAGGCCCCTCAACTAAAATATCAAACTCCAAACAATGGTAGGGTTCCAAATCATAATCATGGGAATGCTTCTTTTGATTAGAGTAGGTAGAACAATCAAGCTTCTACCTTAAATGCAAATCAAAGTAGGGCCATAGTCCTTCAAAACAATATAGTTCAAGACCAAGATTTTTGCCCCTCCTGCAATTATTCCTATGCATATAGTATGTGTCAAAAGGCTTGATCTTATTTGGCTTTGATCACTCAAGAGCTTGTAGTAGGACAATCATATAATGAAAGGCAACCCAAAGATGCCTCACATATGTAAAGACAAATGATTTCTCCTTCATGAATCACCATGTGGAGTAACATTGTAATGTAAACAAGGACTCCATTTCTCACAATACTAGGAGAAAAAGAAGGGGTTCTATTGAAGATGCTACCCCTCCTCACCCTAATCAAGCTTCAACATCAAATGTAGTACCTCATATACAAGTGGTGAATGATCAAGCTAATGCCCCTTAATGACAAAGAAATAGTAATTGCAGAGGAGATGTGAATGGCCCCCAAGTCATTCCAGCCTAACCCCCTACACATGTAGCTCCCAAGGCTTCCACCAGAGCACCTAATGCCTCATTTAGTGTAGTAGAGTAGATGAAGAAGGAAAATGAGAATATTTCCATGTGGGATGCTATTGCCACTATACCCATGCAAAAGAGGTTGTTGGAATAAGAATTGGAGAGTATTGAACCAAAGGATTAGCTACCTAGCATGGAGAGTTCCACAAGCCTAGACAACCATCAAGGTGGATAGAAATAAGAAAAAAGGTTAGACCTCCTCCATTTTATGTTTCTCTAATTATAGGGGATGAACTAGTCGATAATTGCATGATTGATTCAGGGGCTAGTAGTTCAGTGATGCCTAGGTGTGTTGCTGATGCTTTAGAAATGAAATATGAGTCCATTGTAGGGATCTATTATAGTTGGATGGTAGTACTTATGTGTGAAAAATGTGGAAAAATATGCAAAAACACTTCTATGAATCCTTATACTTGAAATCCTTCAAAATAAGACCATGAAAGCGCAAGATCTCAAGAATTGACTCATAGCTTCCTATCATCAATGTGCAAAGACCTTTAAAGGTTTGTAGTGGTGGCTCTTATATGAAAATTAGCCTTAATCTTCACAAGTACATCCAATTAATGGAAGATTCAAATTATCATGAACATGCAAGATATCTCGAAGTCTCCAAGAAAGCTTCAAAAAATGTCTATCATAATGGTAGCATAAGAAGTCATGATCTTCTCATAAGAATGCACCAAGTCCTCAAGGAAATTGCATGAAAGATCCAAATAATTGTTTATAATAAAATTCCCTCTTCCAAAATGAATGAAGGAGGTCTCCTTATATACCAAAGCCAAGAGTCATTCCCAAATTGAAGGGGAAATAATTAAATGAAAAGGTGCAACCCACATAAGAGAATGGGCAATGAGCATTTAATTAAGAGATGTGGAGTGTAAAACTCCATAAAAATTATAAGATGAAGGGAGTTTTTATTTAATTTAAATGTAAAATAATCCCTTTTCTTATAAAATAAAGTGTGTGATATTTATTTAATTATTTATTTTAAAATAATAATTGTTGAACATAAAATTAAGTGAGGTGTTTTATTTAATTAAAAGGGAGCAAATTCCTTTAATTAAATAATACAAAAATCAAGATGATCCTACCATTTATTTAAAATTAATTAAATAAATTAACTCCAATTTAATCAAGGAAATTGATGTAAAATAATAATGATTAATTTAAATAATTCAAATAATTTAATTTGATCAAAGGAAATAGTGATGTAAATATCAATTCAAGCTTGAGATAAATTATGAAACTAGGGCACATAATCAAGGTGACCATTTTAGGGTGCATACATTTGCCCCTCTTTGACTAATGTGTGTCGACATACATGACAAGCACATTAAGTCAAAGAACTATAAAATAATGTGTGTATAAAGATTGATTTATTTCAAAAATATATAAAGATTAAGCATCCAACTCTTATTCCCTCAACATGCCACTTGGGCTCTTATAGTACCTGGAACACAATATGCCGCTGCGATTCTTATAATTGTAGGTCTGCCCAAAGAGTTTTTAACAACTATAAAATTCATGAAATATATATAAAGGCAAAAGAAAAATATCAACACCTAGAAAATGAAAATCACACATTGACTTGCCCTAGGTACAATAATCATCTACCCCAAGCTAGGAAGAAAAAGATGAGTAGATTTTGAATCAACTTTGCAAACAATGAAGCTCAATAGAGTGTTCTTGTCCCCTTAGGATTGAAATCAAAATGAAGGAAAGGCTATGCTAGAACAAGATAGATATGATCAAATTAGAAAAAGGTTCATGATGAAAGATAAGAAAGATATAGATCAAGAAACCAAGGTTAAATCACTCAGTGTGAAAAGCATGCCCCAAATCAAAAGAAAGAAGAGAGGCAAATGAAAGACAAGAAGATGGAAAGAAGAAGAGGGAAAATGCCTCAAAAACCATCAACTAGCAAGATATGACATTTTGATTGAGATCACGAACAAGTGACATGTACTAAAAAGCACAATCATGATCAAAGCTAATATCAAAGAAATGATGAAGGAGACCTCCAAAAGGTAAACAAACAAATCAAAACCTCCAAAAAGACAAGGGGATAAAATGCATGTTCATGTCCATATGAAGCTTCTATCCATTCTATATACTTACTCATTTCGACCAAGATTAAGATCCTAGTTTTAATCATCGAGCCGAGCTACACAACCTTCACTAGTTGGAACCATGAAGATATGAATGTAACTCTATCAGAAAGATCACACAATCATCACTAATTACCAAAGTAATATGAAGATATGAATGTGATTGAAATCTTCCCACAATCATCACTAGTCACCAAGGAAACTATGATGATATGAATGGGATCTGGTAGTGTTGAGAAACACTATGAGTCTTGAGATCAAAACCACACAAGCAAGAAATATACCAAAAATGTGTCTCATGGTCCATAGTTATCTAGCTATGCATCCTAGAGAAAATCATAGATACACTCATCAATACTAATCAAATTACTCATTAAAAAAAAAACCACATGCCCCTAGTGCAAAAATGACTAGGGAGAGAATATAAAAAAACATACAGATATAGTGTAGTAAACATGTATATATAGCAATGAAAAATCATCATACAAAGAAAGATCAAAGCATAGCTCAACATTAAGTATAAACTAAAGCATGATAATCAAGACAAGACTCTCAGGGTAGTGTTAAGAAACATTGTTTTGGTGTTTAAGATATTTAAGGAACACCGTTGTTGATATTGAAAAATACCATTTCTTTTCTTTTTAATTTTATAATAATTTTTTTGTACTTTTGGAATATATCACTTTTTTTGTATTTTTTTAGGACCCATAAATATGTACAGATGCCCTTAGCAAGAACGAACATTAGGGATAGAACTTTCTCAATTGAAGCACATCAAAAGGATTGGGGAGTTGATCTCTCTCAGGTGTAGACAACAAATAGGCATCAGATCCAAAAGTAGCTATAATAATAAAAGAACCTAACCAATTAGGCTCAAATTTTCCTTTTTGAGCTCTATTTTTTTGATTCTTAGGATTCTCATGCAAAACAAGATCTCCCACTGAAAAATCTCTAGGGAAAACTTTCTTGTCATAAGTCTTAGACAATATTTTCTAATAAAATCTCATGTGATCAAAAGTGGTTTTTCTCTTCTCATCAAGTAAATCAAGTTCTTGTAATCTCATAACTTTTTAATCTTCATTTGTCACTAATCTGTTAAGAGAAACTCTCAATGATGGAATCTCATCCTCTAAAGGCTCAATATTGTAAATATGAATAACATCCTTGCTAGCAACTATAGAATTAGAGTCTATCAAGTTCCTCTCAATTTCTCTTGAATCATAAAGTTGTCTAATAATTGGAGAATCCAACTCATGAGAAATATGTGCATTTGAAATCTTAGTAATTGTACTAGGTTGAGAATCATAAGCATGAATCACATCAATACCCAAATCAACTATAGAAGGCTCTAAAGATAAATCCAATTCATACTTATTTGAATATGCTCTTTCATCATTGTTTTGCATATCTAAATCATTTTGAGTTTTCAAAGAAGAATCTTGATTAACTGAACCATGTCCATCTCCCCAAAGAAGATTAGTAAAAGGGATCAAATCATCACATATATCTTGTTGATCAGTTATATACACTTCCTCATCATCATCATCATAAATATCAAAGATGGGTCCATCATCATTTTCTTCTTTGTAAATCCAATCTCTAACAACACTTCCTTCTTCCACTTCTTCCATAGGAATTAAAGGTTCAACCAAAGAAACAACCTCACATCCCTCCATTTCACTATTAAGTGTCTTTGATTCTGTCACACATTCTATAGATTCTTTAATTGTCTCATCTGAAACTCTATCCAAAGGCATATGTGATTCTGTTGAAATATTATTGCTAGCCAAAGTATTAACTCCTGAAATACACATCTCAATTTCATTATGTGCAAATGTAACACATAGATGATATGTGGAAGGAATGACTTTCATTTCATGTATCCAAGGTCTGCCCAATAAAATATTATAAGAAAGGGTACTAGTATCAACCACATGAAATAGAGTATCTCTCTCAACTAACTCAATCTGAATAGGTAACACAACCAATCCTTTAGATTGTCTTTCACTACCATCATAAGCTATAATAATAACCTTCTATCTAGTATCAATATCTTGTTTTCAACACCCTAACTTTTCAAGTATGTTGAAAGGATAAATATTCAACCTGACACCCCCATTTATCAACACACGTCTAACAAGAGTTCTGTGAGTCACGACTTTAACATGTAAGGCAAGATTAGGTGGATGATTCAAATCTTTATCATTTTCCTTAATTGTAACCATGTTGATGACATTGTCTGCATTAGAATATCCATAATTTTGATTAGAATAAGTATAATTCACTTGAGCTTTCCCATTCTTAGATGATTCACCCTTTTCATGCTTAGGCAATGGATCCTTATAAGCTTGATGATCATTATTAGTAGCATGATTGGCACCATCAATTACTAACATTCCATTATCAATCAAATTCTAAATATTGTGTTTTAACCTTTGACAATTTTCTATAGTATAACTAGTTTTTCTTTGATGATATTTACAATAGGCATTATCATCCCAGTACGAACCCTTAACAGGAGGTGGTTGCCAATTCTCAATCAAAGTTAATAGCTTGCCATCAACTAACTCTTCCAAAACATCCTCATAAGATCTACCAATATTTGTAAAAGATCTTCTCTCTTGAGGATTTCTATAATTGTATCTAGAATTATATCTAGATTTTTCTCTATTATTTTGCTGAGAAGATGCTTGAAGTTTCATAGCATGAACACTATTTGATAACTTGTAAACTACTTGGTCATCAAACTTAGGTACATAAACTATACCATCATTAACCACATCTTTATTCCCTTTATAAGAATTACTCCTATTCTTATTTCCATTGTTGTTATTATTCTTTTTGCTATTAAGCTTGATAATTCCTTGATTCTTGAAAACATCTTCAATACAAAAATTTGTTTCTACCATATTATGAAAAGCCTCAAACACCCATTTGCCAATTTCATTTCTCAATTTAGGAACCAAATTACTCACAAGTATATCAATTTTCTCTTTTTTATGGAATTTCTCTAGAGCAATGAGAACATAAATTTTTCCATCTTTGCAAAAAAGTAACAAAGGGTTCTCCTTGATCTTGTTTGAGGTTGCATAAACCCAACATAGAAACTAGTTTTTGAACATTGCAAGAGAAGTGTTGAATAAATTTTTGAACAAGGTCCTCAAAATTCTTAAGTGGGGGAGTAATCTTAGTGAACCATTCCATAGCTTGACCCTTTAAACTTCTAGGGAACAATCTCATAAGATAAGCATCTTTATGTGCAAATTCCAAGATCAAAACATTAAATTGTCTCATATGATCACTAGGGTCTCCATTCCCATCATACTTATTATACTAAGAAAATTATATTTTCTTAGGGAATTGAACCTGTAGAATACAAAAACTCTATAGAGGACAAACACTCTATAGAGAAAATGGATTCTTAGGTGTAATTTTATCCATTAACATCTTCATATTTTTCTTAGTTTGTTTTTGAAATGAAGGGTTTTGTCTCTTGATATTCTTATTCACATCAAAATCATAAGGTGCTTGAACAAATTTTTTGATTAAATCCATGAAGTATTTATCCTTATTAATATAAATGTACTGAACCATGTACTTGTGAAATTCTGGGTTTTGCTCTAATAAATCATAATCCACACCAAAACCACATGTAGTAAATTGAGGGTGTTGTTGTGAATTCCTTGAAGGAGACATTTGCCTTTGCTGATATCTAGGAGGAGGATATGGTTGTCTCATATTTCCCTTAGAATATTATGAAGGTGAAATATGTCTAGTAACTCTTAGAGGAGGAGAAGGAGGTGGAGAACCATTACCACCACCAAGCAAAAGTTTCTGATGTGCTATTTCATGAGCTCTCTTTTCTACCTCACATTGTATGAATGCATCCATGTAAGCTTATTTTTCTTGTAGAAGATGTCTCTCCTCATCACCTATAGGAGATATAGGAGGTGGAGAAACATTACCTCCTTGAGAAAGAATATCATTAACCATTTGTTGAACCATATCTTTAGCCATTTTTCTAGCTTGGGCTTTTGTATACATACTCGCTTTACTAAACTGACCATTAGGGTTTCTTGGAGTTTTGTTGAGAAATTATTGAGACCTAGCCAAAATTTCATTGATTTTTTGTGCTACTTTTTTCTCTTGCTTCTCCAAGTATGCTATATTTTCCAATTCATCTTGTCTAATTTTATCATCCATTGGTGAGAAGATTTAGGTGATAATCTAGGAGAAGCAAGAAATGGAGAGTAAAGCTGATTTCTTCCAAAAAAATCATTTGCTGAGGTAGTTCCATTAATATCTTCATGAGTTATGTGAGATCCCAAAGGTTCAACCCCATGTTGCCTCAATAATCTATCATTTATCATGTCATCCATGCTTTTATCTTTTCTTCCAATGAATAACATGTCATGCTCAAAAAGTGAAGATGGCCTAGGTATGTTCAATTTACTAAGATTGCTAGGAGTAAACTCAATTTATGTTTTTCCCTTAGGTGTTTGATCAAAGATAGGCTCTTTTCCTTTATGTTTTTGATAAGTTGGAACTAAGGGTAATTGACCAAAGTTAACTTGAGGTTGTTTACTGTGAGTCAATTGAAACCTAGTTGTAACCAGAATGAGAGAGAAAATACTAGTAAATAGGAAGACTCCAAGAAGCATTGGTATCACTCTTGGGTAGTAAAGTAATCACTTGTCCAATTAATAAGGTGTAATAATGTAATTGTCTATCACTCTTGTTAACTTAATCAGCCAATAGAGGTCTCACGATTGATTAACACAATATGCCACCATTGGTCTCACAATTGTGGAATTATCAAAGAGTTATAATGTTCTGTAATAAAATGTAATAATATGAGATAAATTAATATGTTTAGACAAGTGAATACCAAAAATCCAAGGATGAAATCAAATAATCCTAAAGAAAAATTTCTCCACCAGGGAAATCTCTAACTTTACAAGTTTTGATGTTGGTGATGAGATAAGACAAGACTTACTAACTCAAAGATAGCTATTATGCAAGGATCCAAAGTGACAACAAGTTTAGATGCTTAAGATTAGGCCCACAAAGGTCAAATCAATTTAGGAATGACAAAAAAAAAATTATTCTAGAGTCCAAATGATGAACAATGAATTGTCCTTTTTTAACCAACTAAGATCAATTTTAGATTTATAAATAATAATCAGGCACATAGAACAATAATCAGGGATTTCAAGCAAATGTCTACAAGCAATGGGCAATGGATAAAGCAACCTTATGTATGAACAAGAATAGTGTCATAGTATAAATCTAATCCCTAGAACCACTACTGTGTATGTTCTCAAAATATTTTTCAATCACACATAGTTCTAGAAAAGAAAATTTGGCAACAGTAAGGTTCTTAGTAATGTTCAACTTTGCAACTTTTGTAATATAGTGGGCGAAATCCAATCTTGATACACCAAGGTTTTGACATATTCTAAGAATTTAATCAAATGAAGATATTGAGGAGATTCGAAAACCCAACAAAAGACTAAACTTGTGGGGATTTCCCCCACAAGGACATTTATAGAGTGGTTGCTACTACCATGTCAAAAATGTATATTACCACTTGAGGTTTCATCTATGTGGTTGACCTAATAAAGGTAATGCCCACTATAGTTTAACCCTATCTAATCAAGGAAGACTTACAAAGTTGTACCACATGGGGACTTGGTTTGGATATAAGGGTTCCAAGTTTTTGATGTTCCCAAAAGGGAACAAAGCATACTCCTCTAGCCTCTTCACCTTACCTAAACATAGCAAACAAGATTCTTTGACATGTTAATTTGAAATCACCTCACCAAATTTTTGAAAAATCCAACAAAAAACACTAGCAATCTCAAAAGATAAAGTACTAATAGATGTTGAGGACAAATCCAAGTGAAATAGTGAGATAATAACAAATATCCTTCCCTACCTACAAGGGAATCCATCGTCAAGAGGAGCTTGGCATGTAAAGAAAGAGAATGAAGCTCAATCTCTCAAGATCTCCAAATAGTGTTCATAGGGCCTAATTACTATGTGAAACATGTTTGTGTGAAAGCAAATCTAGATCCAATTTTAGAGCACCAAATGAGGTGTGAATCTATGAAAGCATGTAAAACCACTCAAGCCAAACACATGAGATGTTCATTTTAGTTCCAAATCCAAATGTTATAGAGATCTAGAAAAATACTTAGTAATCCTTGCAACACATCTTTTCTCTGTTGTACCTTTCATTTATGTTTGAACGCTCACTCGCAACAAACAAAGCAACAAGCAAAACAAGAAAACACAAGATATGCAATATCTATCCAACTTATGCAAAACTAGGGTTAGATCTAAAAATATATATTTTTAAGAGTGATAATAACCTACAAATAACCCAAATGAAATCTCACATCATGCATTGATCCATGTGAAAATTAAATGCAAACTATTCAAATGCCCTTTTAAATTAATTTTTGACCTAGTTATCAAGATTGGACGTATATTATATGAATTTAGATCCAAAACCCTAATTGTAGAAAAGAGACCCCTATCAAAAATCAAAGAGCTTTCCAAAAATGTTAGAATTTTGAAAAAAAAAATTCATTTGTGCCCTAGAGAGCCATTTTGTCAAAATAAATTAGTTTTTGCAAATCAAATTATTGAGACATAATATGATCTCTTAAATCAAAACAAAAAGAACCAAATCTATTTAGAATTAAGAGAGATTTCCAAAAATGCAAACTTTTCCAAAAAAATCACTATTTTTCTTAAAATGATTTTTCATTAAAAATAAATAACAAATTGAAAATAGCTCAAAAAAATCTAAAAATTTCATTGAAGCTTCTATGATATGTCACAACTTGCAAACAAAAATTCAGATCAAAATACCCACCCATTTAGGAGATATGATTGAATCTTTAAAAATCTAGGGTTTTCTTCTCCAAGCAACTCTACACAAGGGGTTAGCTCCAAAAAATCCAAAACCAACTTGAAAGAGGTAGGTTGCCTCATAGTGGAAGCCAAAAAAATGTGTGTGAAAAATGCGGACAAATATGCAAACACACTTCTCTGAATCCTTATACTTGAAATCCTTCAAAATAACACCATGAAAGTGCAAGATCTCAAGAATCGACTCATAGCTTCCTATCATCAATGTGCAAAAACCTTCAAAGGTTTGTAGTAGTGGCTCTCATATGAAAATTAGCCTTGGTATTCACAAGTAAATCTAATGAAAAAAAGATTCAAATGATCATGAACATGCAAGATATCTCCAAGTCTCCAAGAAAGCTTCAAAAAATGTCTATCATAACAGTAGCATAAGAAGTCATGATCTTCTCATAAGAATGCACCAAGTCCTCAAGGAAATTGCATGAAAGCTCCAAATAATGGTGATACTAAAATTCCCTCTTCCAAAAAGAAGGAAGGAGGTCTCCTTATATACTAAAGCCAAGAGACATTCCCAAATTGGAGGGAAAATGAAAATTAAATGAAAAGGTGTGACCCACATAAGAGAATGTGCTATTAGCATTTAATTAAGATATGTATAGTGTAAAAATCCATAAAAATTATAAGATGAAGGGTGTTTTTATTTAATTTATATGTAAAATAATCCCTTTTTTTATAAAATAAAGTGTGTGACATTTATTTAATTATTTCTTTTAAAATAATAATTGTTGCACATAAAATTAAGTGAGGAGGGGTTTTATTAATTAAAAGGGAGAAAATTTCTTTAATTAAATAATACAAAAATATGATGATCTAACCATTTATTTAAAATTAATTAAATAAATTAACTCCAATTTAATCAAGGAAATTGATATAAAATAATAATGATTAATTTGAATAATTCAAATAAATTGAACAATTCAAATAATTTAATTTGATCAAAGGAAATAGTGATGTAAATATCGATTCAAGCTTGAGATAAATTATGAAACTGGGGCACATAGTGAAGGTTACCATTTTAGGGAGTATATAGTACTGTCAAGATTGTAGGGATCCTTAGGAATGTTGAAATGGCTCTACATGCATGCCCTAGTTGTACTGTAACTCAAGATATATCAATTGTTGAGGTCAAGCCACACTTCGCCATTTGTCTTTCAAGAGACTTCACTACCCAAATAGGTGGTTATATATCTTCTGATTGGTTATATATGTTTTTCATAACAAGATATGGGACCAAAGCTTCAATCAAAGCAGAGCCTCTAGCCCTCCATCATATTGAGCCCTACACCCCTAATCTTATCAATATGAACTGCACCATCTGAGAGATAGATGAGAATGCTACAACAAATGAGCCTTCCACTTATCTAGTAGAGATACCTAATTTCCTCTTAGATGAATGGGATAATGCATATTAGTTTTCTCCTATATCAAAAACCCTTGAGATAGGCTTTGGTACGTACTATATATCAGAAAAGGATGCTCTTGTTGCTAACCTTATGAAGACCAAAGAAGTTATGAGTGGGATATGGAGTATGTATTTTGATGGATCAAAAAATAAGAATGGATCAGGGGCTAGTTGATGTTGATTTCTCTTGCACTAGTAAGGTACTACTTCTCCTTTTGGCTCCAATTCAGTTGTACCAATAATGTGGCCAAGTATGAATCCTTAATTCAAGGTTTTCTACTCATTAAAAAAAGATGAATCCAAGCATTAAGTGTATATGGAGATAGTGAGTTGGTGGTTAGTCAAGTGAGGAATCAGAATGTTACTAAGAATAGTTTGCTCAAGTCTTATACACATAGAGTATGGGATTTGCTTGAAAGTTTCAATGCATTTAATATTCAAAGCATCTCTAGAACAAAGAATGGAAATGCTGATAAACTTGCAATAGTGGGTGCATCTTATGATGTGCCAAAGAGCCTTGAGGCTAAAAGTACACAACAAATTAAAGTGGTAGTTAGGCCTGCTATTCCTAACAATAATACCAATTGGCAAGTGTTTGAATCTAATGCATAAATTGTAAGTTTCTTGTAGAGTGAGGTAGAATTCTTAGAAAGAAATTAGTCTAGGTTGCATGACCAGTACGGGGATCAGATCATCAATCTTAGTTTCAATACGTTGCCTAAGGGTCTCATTACTTTAGCGTATATGCTACTTTAGTATGTTAGAAACACTAAATTAAAACAATCAAAAGCATTTGCATACTAATTTAACATAACTTCATGAGAGACAAAGTGAAGTCCTCAAATGAGAATATGAGCCATGGATAGGCTCTGTCAATGAGGATGATCACTTGATGTAGAGGCGTGTCTAATAACTAAGATGGCTTGATTATGTATGTATGCTCAAATGCTCAAATGGGCTTCAATGGAGGATTTTTGATAGATTTTGGTGAATGGATTTGATGTAAAAATGGCTTCTCAAAATGGCATTATGGCTTTACTTTCTAGATTGTGTTAAAATGGCTTGGGAGAGGATTCCTTAAATAGGCAAAGGGCTTGAGGGATCAAGGGCTAGGATGCAAGGATGGGAAAAAGCTTATGGAAGGTTTATATTGAATGAGAGGAGATCACATGGATTGTGCTTCCTTATAGCCAATTAGGGAGTGACACATGTCATAGGGTCATTGGTTAGAGAAAGAGAGGTTGAGGGGTCAACAAAGGAGGCTCAAAGCTCATAAAGACCCTCATAATGGCTTGTAAGAGCAATGAATGGGCTCGTAAGAGTCATTTATGGCTTTGTGGGCTTCATAAAGTTTTATGGTTGGGATATTTGTGAGAGAGTTGAGATATTTGACTTGGGTTGGATTAAGAAAGTCTTAAGCTTGACTTAGGAATGTGTAAATGATTAAGGCTTGGATTAGGCTTGGGTTAAGATTAGATTAGGCTTGTTAGAGATGGGCAAGTGGATGGCATTCAATGAGGGTGGGTGAAGGAGGAGATATTTGTTGGCTTTGGCTTGGGTTAGTAAGTCTTAACCCATGTTTAGGGAATGTGACAAGGTTAGGGGGGCGATTAGGATTAGGGTCAAAGATAATGATTGACATCTTCTAGAAGAGTCTAGGCTTTGGATGAGGATGAAGACTTTCTAGAAGAGTCTAGAACTTCCTAGGATGAGGATAAATAAAGTTTATTTATCTCAAAGGTTTGGGTTGAGGAGATATTTATTAAAATATTTTTAATAAATATGAGGATTAATATTTAATCTTAATTAAATATTTTGAGATGGGATTAGGGGTAGGAAATGATGGGATTAGCCTTTAATCAAAATTAAAGAAGGATTAGAAGATTTTGGAAGAGGTTAGTGATCTTAAGGAAATTAGCCAAGTTTTGGGCAAAAAATTAATTAACTATTTATTTTGGGATTTTTGGTCAATTTATTAATTAAATAATTAATAAATAAGGAAATAATGTTTAAATAAGATTTAAAATTTTTTGGGAGGGATTCCTTAATTAAATATTTTAAATTAAGATAAAGGGATTTAATGGCATAAAAATAAATAAATAAATAAAATAATTAATTAATTAATAAATGATGATGTCATCAGTGACTTTTTCAAAAAATAAAAATAATTTATTTTCTAAAGGATTTTAGGTGTCTACACTTAGAAGGTGTCTTCAATTTGGATGACCAAGCAAGAGATAGAGCCATGAACCTAGCTACTAACAAAGATGATTACACATTGGTCAAGGTTGCTAATGGAAAGTCCTTAAATGTGGGAAAGGTATGCTCTAAAAATGAGCAAGGAAATTTCATTAATATATGTCAATAATTTAATGATGTATTTTCTTGGACATATGATGATTTGAAGGGTTTTGACCAAAGTTTGTTTTAGCATACCATAGATTTAATTGATAATGTCAAACCTGTAAGGTAGAAATAGAGGCAAGTGAATCCTAAAATTGGGCCATTAATGAGAAAAGATCTATCCAAGTTGATTGAGGTTAATATAAATTTTCCTATCAAGCACTCATAATGGGTAGCAAACCTTGTCCCTGTTAGGAAGAAGAATGGAGAAATTAGGTTATGCATGGATTTTAGGGATCTTAACCAAGCCTCCCTTAAAGATCATCATCCCCTTCCTTCCATGGAACAAATATTGTCCAAGGTTAGTGGTTTAGAGAGGTTCTCACTTCTTGATGGATTCTCTAGTTGCAATAAAGTGCTAGTCAAAGAAGCTAACAGATATAAGACAACATTCACAATGAAGTGGGGCACCTATGCTTATAGTAAAATGCCTTTTGGGCTAATAAATGTAGATGCCACATTTCAAAAGGCAATGGAGATGGCCTTCAAGAACATGATTGAAAGGTTTGTGTTGGTTTACCTTGATGATATTATAGTGTATTCAAAGAATATAGCATATCATTTTTTCATCTCAGACAAGTGTTCATAAGATGTAGAGAGTTTGGAGTGTCTTTGAATCCAAGAAAGTGTGTCTTTGCTACTAATCAATGGAAATTGTTAGGATACATTGTATCTAAAGATGGTTTAACCATTTATCTAGAAAGAATAAAGGCAATACTCATTCTTTCCCTTCCTAGCCACAAGAAAGGGCTGCAAAGTTTTCTTGGTAGGATAAATTTTGTGAAGAGATTTATCCCTAGTTTAGATACTATGGTAAAACATCTTATAACTATGCTTAAGAAGAGTATGGTCTTTTCATGGTCTAAGGAAGGGAAGGTAAGTTTTGAAGAGATCAAAGTAGCCATAGTTTCAACCTTTACTCTCATCAATCTGAATTTTGAGAAGGATTTCATTCTTTATACCTTAGGTGGTGAATCAAACATTTTTTCTATCTTGACTCAAAAAAATTATAAGAATGAAGAACAACCTATTTCCTTCTTTAGTGAAAGGCTTAAGGAATATGAAGACAAGTATAATTATGTAGAAAAGAAAGCCCTTGTAGTCATAAGAGATTTGAAGAAATTCATACACCTTCTATCTCATAACAAGATCCATTTGTTAGTACCCCATGCCAGTGTGAAGGAATTTCTTTTGAGCAAAGATATTAGTGAGAAGAGAGCTGGATGGATCACTAAGGTGATGGAATATGATGTGGACATTCAAATTACCAAGTTGGTACGGCAAAAATGATTGTGCAAATATATGATCTCATCTCATGGATTAGATGAGGAAGTTGCTACGGTATTAATAGAACAAGAAGAAGAAAGAAACAATAATCCAAGAAGTTGGATAGATGACATGAATGCCTTCTTAGTAGGAAATGGATATCATCAAGGATAGGATAAGGATAAAAGGAGATAGTTCAGATTGTAGTCAATCCCCTATGCTATAGTTGATGGTACCCTATTTAGGAGAGACTTCAATGGAGCTTTGTTAAGATGTATCAATATAGATCAAGTTGATAGGGTGGTCAAGGAGCTTTATGGTGGTCTTGATGGTGGCCACTTTTTAGCAAGGTCAATTTCAATGAAGATTATGAGGGCTGGTTACTAGTGGTCATCCTTATTCCATGATTATCATAGACATGTAAGAAAATGTGAAAAATGTTCTTTCTTTTCTGGTAAGCAAAGACTTGCAGCTCTTCCCCTTCATCCCATTCAAGTGGAACAAACCTTTTCTCAATGGGGATTGGATTTCATAGGGCCTATCAATCCACCTTCCAACTCTGGTCACAAATAGATTCTAGCTACTAAAGATTACTTTACCACATGGACAAAGGAAATTGCATTGAAGGATGCCACAAAATCTTTAGTTATTGAATTCCTTGATGGAATTGTTACCAGATTTTGTGCCCCTTCAACCATTATTCCAGATAATGCAAAATATTTTGTAGGAGATCAGATTTGTGTATGGGTAATTGATAATAATATCTACTTGAGCACATCCTTGAACTACTATCCTCAGGGAAATAGATTGGCTGAGTCATCTAACAAGAACCTAATTAGGATTATGAAAAGGACTATTGAGGATAAATAGAGGTGTTGGCATCAAAATTTGGAAAAAAAATTGTGGGTTGACATAATAACACCTAAGAGAAGCATAGGAAATTCTCCTTTCATGTTTGTATATGAAAAAGAAGCTAGACTTCCTATTTCATGGGAGTTTCTTGCTCTTGAGTTGGCTCATTAGTTGGAGCTAATTGAAAATAATGCTATGTCTATAAGAATGGCATAACTAATGGATTTGGAAGAGAAAAGAAATCAAGCCATATAGAACCTAGAAACACATCAACAACAAGTCAAGAAGTCCATTGATAGGAAGGCCAACGTCAAAATCTTCAAAGAGGGTGATCTTGTATTAAAATGGGATGCAGATAGGGAAAAACCATGGAGGCACTCAAAAATTGATACAATATAGAGTGGTCCCTATGTTGTTATTAGTTGCAAGTAGGTCAATGCTTTCCAATTAAGTAGACCTAATGGTGAAATTTTTCTTATTCTAGCTAGTGGAGAATATCTCAAATCCTATTTCTAAGGAAAAATGATGTTTACCATACATAGTTAGAGTAGTTTTTTTTCCATTTGTTCCTATTTTCCAAGAAGTGCCAAGCACATATTTTGTTGCAAAGGTAGTTTTCCTAAAATTTGAGATTACAGATGGTCACAGTTTTTAGTATTATGGTTTTTGGCACGATAGATTTTCATGTTTTTGGCTCTATAGCCAAATGGATGCTTTAGGTCATTGGTCTTATGCATAGCAGGTTTGCATCCCCCCTGAGTTGCCATAATTGTAAACCAAAAATTCCCTCCCACCAAAGATTGAATTCAAAGGCCTAAGCATATCCTAATGTTCATATATTTAAAAATTCAAATATTAGGGCATGCGAGAATACTTTGGTTATATGCGTTATATCCTAAGTCCCAAGGTTAAGTTCATGTTTTAATATCTCCATAGGCTCACCTTTTTCTAGCCATCAACTCTTCCTAGATCAGTGAGCATCGCTTTGTCACTTTGTAGAAAAATATAGAATTTATCTCATGTGACAAAGCGACAATGTGACACATGTCTAGGTGGGGGCCTTTGTTCTTTACTCAACACAGTTATTAGTAAGTTTTCATCTATTGTCAGATTGGAAATAATCCATGGTTGTCTCTTTTTCGCTATGCGAAGTTACAAGGTCATTATCCTTGGTGAAAAAGTGAGCACTTGGCCCATGGATTGTGGGTCCTATTTTCCTTGTGAGCCATAGGTAAGGTGGATTAATTTCAGACAGGTTGGCACACAGATGAGTTCTAATTGGTTTCAATTTTGGCATGGTCAGCAAATTGGTTGCATGTTTTTGGGCTATTAGATGGAACAAGATCAATGTCTCTCATTATGTCACTATGAGAAAATGATCGATATTTAATTATAGTGACATAGTGAGGTCCCGACATGTGTCCCCAGTGGGCCCAATTTCTTTAGTTCCTATTTTAAGATCTCAAGGGTGAAAAGTCAGATTTATGATGATACGACCAATTTTCTATGCTACGATCTTACAATCTAGCATAAGATCATGAAGCTAATTCTTGGAGTTGTTGATGTTATGATATTCAAATATCATAGCATCATAGAAGTGTATGGTCACAAAAGATGATAAGAAGGGTTGCAATCTTACGATATGTGGTTTCCATAAGATCATAGGTGTGGCTGAAGAGTCTTCCAAAGACACAAAGATGAAGGGTTTATCATAGCATCAAGGCAATTGTAAGATCATGAAGAAACTTCAAGGAAGGCCTGATGTTAAGATGAGTTGATGATCATAAGATAGTAGGTTCCTGGGTTGACCATGATAAGGGTGTTTCACTTGTCCAAGCTGGAAAAGAAAAGGATCTTTGACCAATAGAATTATAGGAAAGGTACATGATGAATGTTGAATATTATTGACCTACTAATACCTCTGACTTGGCATGTTGATAGTGAGGAAGAAACAACTCTTTAATGGTGGATTAGATCTTTTGATCATTTGCAAATTGCTTTCAGCATTTCCCATACTTAGTAAATGCAAAAGGAGCACACACTCATCACCTAGTTATCCATCTACCCAGTAGTGCTTTAATGACCACCATTTTTGTCTTCCCAGGATCATTATTTTGGCAAAATATTGTATTTTCTCACATCTAGGTTTGTTCCAAGATTAGATTTTCTCGATCTTTATGTTTATTCCCTATAATCTTAATGGCAGTAGTTGTTCTTTGAATTCTAGTAGAAGTTTCTCAGTTATGCTTGAACTATAAATTTTTTTTTTGTATCCTTACAAAGGGTTGATCTTTCTTTGATTCTCTAGTGTTGCTTCCCATGCATACTACTACAATTTATGGTGCCTCTGAGCCATTGCAATTCTCTACTATATCTCTTTTAGCCATTAATACATTGTGCAAGACTCCTTTTCCTCTAGTTAGTGTTCTTGTCTATATTTTGCAATTTGCATGATTGTATCTATTTTGGCATTTGAATGATATTAACTGAATTTTCTTCTTATAGCATTATTTTGTTTCTGATCTACATTTGCTTGTTGGATTAAGCAAAGTCTAAATCTATATTCTTTGAGGTTATAACTGGTTAACTATGCATTTATGGGCAGAGATAAGATTACATACTCTATTTTGGTGCATCATCTCCTTAGAATAGATTAGGTAGTTTCCTTCTATGCATTCTTCCCCCTTTTCCTCTCCAAGAGTAGTTAGGTGCATCCAGATAGTAAAGGAAGCTGACCTTCTTCAGAGACTCAACCTCATAGTTCAAGTCCCATAGCTTGGAGGTTATTTTTGTGTTTCACAAGGTTGTCCTTAGGTAAAAAATATGGACACGTGTGCAAACATTTAAGAAAACATAAATCACAATTGGTTCTTAGCAAGAAAGGAAAGGGAAAACATGTAAAAAATGATAGTGATACTCCTACTGATGAAATTGAGGTACCCATAGCTAGGAAATTTTGAAGAGGCAAAGGAAAATAAAAAGATAAACTTCCCATAATCTATTTTTCATGCAACAAGGTTGGTCATATTACTACAAGTTATCTTGATAGAGGGGGAAAGGATGAAAGAAAGGAGAGCAAGTACAAAGGAAAAAGAGATGACCAAGACTTCAAGAAGAATAAGGATTACAAGGACAAAGGTAAGAAATATTGTTATATTGTTGAAGAAGAAACTAATAATGAATCTAAAACTAATGATGAAATAGTAGTTTATGTTGCTATGAAAGAAGATTCTGATAAAGATGAGAAAATTGCGTTAATCTCTTATGTGAACAAAAGTGATGGATGGATAATTGATAGTGGTTTCTCTAATCACATCACTAGTGATAGAAGTAAATTTGAGGACATTGGACCATACAACGGTGGATGTCTTAAATTTGGTAATGATGTTCCATGTCTTGTGAAAGTTAAAAGGACAACTAATTGATAAAATTAAATGTGACAATGTTTAATGGGCTGAAGGACTTAACTATAATTTGTTGAGTGTTTCATAGTTAAACAAATTAGGTTACAGAGTTGAATTCCATCATAGAAAAGCCAAGATATTTGACGTTGATGGTAAACTAATTTAAAGTGGGCAACAAACAAGAGGTAACTTGTTCTACCTAGATTTATCTGATGAGACATGTTTGTTTGCACAATATGAAGATATCTGGTTATGGCATAAAAGGTTATGTGATGTAAAATTTGACAACTTGGATAACATTAGTAAAATAAAAATAGTAAGAGGTTTTCCAAAACTAAAGAATCTTGACAATGCTATGTGTAAACAATGTCAATTGGGAAAAATGACAGAGTGTAGTTTCAAGAGAAAAACATATTCATTTCTTGACATTTGGGAATTGGTTCATATTGACCAATGTGGACCTATTGGAGTTCAAAGCTACTATGGAGACAAATACTTAATTCTATTTGTTGATGACTATGATGTTTCTTAAAGAAAAATCTAACACTTTTCAGTTGTTTAAGTGGTATTTGGTCAGAGTTGAAAAGGAGATAGGGAAGAGTCTGAAGTGTGTGAGATCTGTTAGAGGTTGTGAATTCATTTCTAATGAGTTCAACATATTACACAATGACAAAGGAATCAAAAGACATATGTCTACACTTAGGACTCCTCCTCAAAATAGAATAGCTGAAAGGAGAAATAGATCAATTATGGATTGTGCTAGAACACTGATGATGGAGAAGAATATGTTGTATAAATATTGGAGAGAAGCTATAAGTACAACTATTTATACTCTAACCAAAGTGCAAGTCAAGAAAGGTACAAATGCTACACTTTTTGAATTATGGTATGGTTATGCACATAATGTAAAATATTTCAAAGTTTTTGGAAGTAGATGTTACATACTTAAAGAAAATAAGAATGAAAAACTTGATGCTAAAGGTGGTGAAAGTATATTCCTAAGATATTCCATCAAGATCAAAGCTTATAAGTGTTTGAACTCTAACACTAACAAAGTTGTGTAAATTGCATATGTGAAGGTTGATGAATATATAGAGAAAAATGAAGTTGAATGTAAGAAAAAATCTAAATATTATAGCTCATTCATATATGTGAACAATAGTTCTCCAAGCACTCCACTTGAAAAAGAAATCAAAGCTATAGAGCCTCAACAGACTGGGAATGTTGAGTTGCAACAACTAGTTTTTGAACAATAGACTGTGGGTGCTAAGCAATAGATAAATGATGCTAAGAAGTAGATAAATGATGTTGAGTCATAGAAAGAGGAAGATAAATAATAGGAAGGAAATGCCCAATGTGAAAAACCTAAACTAGAATTTGAACAAGGAGACAACAAGCTTGAAATTAGTTTTCAAGATGGACTTGTTGAAGAGCCAAGAAGGAAAGAGCCCATGTTAGAAAAATACATAAGAATACATCATGTACATGAAAAAATCATTGAAGATAAAGAGTCTAGTGTTATGAAAAGAAAAATAATCAGAAGTGATACATGCTTACTTTGTGAGTTTGAGCCCAAATCTGTGAAAGATTCTTTGGAGAATGAAGATTGGACACAAGCTATGAATGAAGAAATTGAATAGATTGAAAAGAACAAAACATGGTCTTTAGTACCCAGACCTAAAGAAAAAATTGTTATTGAAGCAAAGTGGGTATTTCAAGTGGAATGAGAAAGGTGAAATTGTTGAAGTTGATTGAAGATCAACCCAACAACTCCCAAGAATCACCTACATGCAAACACCTATCATAGAAAGAGAGAAGCAAAAGCTATGGAGGAAAGAAATCTGAGATCCATAGATGAGACATTCTTGATGAGAAAAAAAATAGAAATTGTTGTATTAAAAAATGAATTATCTAATTACAAAGAGAGATCATCCTTATAAAGGAGTCTAAAACCTGAAAAAGGTCTAACCTAGGTTGCATCATAATAATTAATAAAAGAATTAATTATTAGATGCCTAAAGTTTAGCTTAAGAAAACTAGAGTTAATTAGGAAATATCTAATTAATTTAACACCCCACTTAAGATAAACTTAGGAAGTAGCTAAAAACCTAAAAACTACTACTAAAAGTAGAATTTGGGTCCCAACAACAAGGCCCAATGAAGTACCCAAGCACAACCAAATATTTGAAAAGAGGAGAAATAGAGAAAACCACATGGGAAAAATTGTACTCTAAAAAGTGATGGAAAAACATGCTGAAAGAAACTAATGAAGGACTGAAGAAGCCTCCAGACTAGGGAATGTCCTAGAAGATTGGAACAAAAGATGATCATGAAGAACACCGCTGAAGCATGTAGAAGTCACAAAGCTCTGTCAAAAGTAACTATTGATCTGAAGAACCTCCTCTAAAAAAGAACCTAACTAGGTAGAGAAGACTATAATTTGGATCGAATCATGAGGTACACAAAGGAAAATAACTAAACTCAAAGATACAAATGGCATCAAACACCAAAGTCTGAAGAGTTGATCAATCAAACCAAGGAAGCATGAGAAACAATAGAGGACCCCCCCCCCCCCCCCCCCCCCCAATGTAGACAAGGGTGAGGTGACTGGAAACTGGAAAAGTGGGCCAAAAGAATTGCATGTCAAGGAACCATGATCAAGATTGATCACCTTAGTATACACATATATATTATTTTGTGCATCTTGATCATAGTTCCTTGACATGTAGTTCTTTTGGCCCACTTTTCCAGTTGCTTGTCACCTTACCCTTGTTTGCATTAGGGGGGGTTCTTCTTTTGTTTCTCATTCTTCTTTGGTTTGTTTCATCAACTCTTCAGGCTTTGCTATTTCCTACCAACTATAATCTACATCGAATCAGGAGGCACACAAAGGAAAACAACTAAACTCAAAGATACATATGACATGAAACACCAAAGTTTGCAGAGCTGATCAATTGAATCAAGGAAGCATGAGAAACAACAAAAGAACCCCCCTAATGTAGACAAGGATAAGGTGGCAGACAATTGGAAAAGTGGGAAAAAGAACTGCATGTCAAGGAACCACGATCAAGATGCACAAAATAGTACATATGTGTGCACTAAGGTGATCAATCTTAGACATGACATCAGGCTAATGTCAGGTATGGGACACTCAATGGAAAAAGGAAGATGACAAACAAAGGAAAAATATCAACCCCCCATGAAACTTTATCAGAGTAGTGCATGTACAATAAGGCACAATATATGATGAATCCCAAGAATACAATAATTTGTATGAGTGTCCTTAGATGACACTACTCAAATTAGAAGGCACAATAAGGGAAAACTACTAATAAATAAATAAATATGCAATATGTGTAACACTCCACTCAAGAACCGGGGAGAAATAAACTCAACATGTAACAATATTTATTGAACTATTTTTTTAAAAAGTTTAAATAACATCAAGATAACATTAATGTGAAAGAAATATGAACATACACACCAAATACACATAAGCAATTACAAACTAGTTTCAATTGCTCAAGAGTTCCTTCACGTTGAGTTACATTAAGAAGTTTTAAGTCCCAAGTATAATGTCTCATGATCATAAAGAAGTAATAGATACATATAACCACATAAGAAAATGCATAAGAATAATTAATACAATGAAAGTACATCCAATAAATAACATCCACTGCAAATGTTATAGGGTATGTGAGAATAGATACAATACATCAAAATACATGATAACATATATACATCAACTAAAATGAACTCTCTAAGATAAGAAATAAAAATGATAAAGGTACATCTCCTACAATGAAAATCAAATGACTAGCAATGTGAGGGGGACCCAAATGGCAAGAAGACACTACCTCTCGATTGTGTGGTTACCTAATCAGGCTTCCACTCCCACCATGTAGGGAAGATAATGAACGATCCAAAAATGGCTAATCAAACATAAAACATCCCTAGGAAAAGAATCCTAAAAGCCAAAACTAACTCAAATGTAACACATAATACTCAAGAAGATAAGATACTCCAAAAGAGGAAGAACACTAAATCCAACACCAACAAAATATCTTACATATACCAAGAATATATCAAATCAACAAAATCATAAGATCAACTCAACGAAAGATATCCACCTCAAGTCAAGAACCACATGTCAAAAATACATCATCCATGAATCACCAATCACCATTAATAGAAGTAAATAAACATATTAAATACATCCAAAAAATAAGTAGACCACTAGAGGTACAAAAAAATCTATAGAGGAGACAAGCTACATTTTAGGCAGTATCATCACATGGTCAAACTACTTGAGTTACCCTAGATTGATCTCTCAATAAACCTCAGACCCTCAAGCATTGAGTTACCCTGGACTGGTTACTTAGGACCCCAAACCTTCAACATGACACATGTGAAACTAGAAAAACCTCTTATGAAGATGAGACAAAGTAGTAACACTATCATCCCATTCCCATCCTTAGTCTATACAACACTCAAGGCATGTGCAAGGCAATATCTCTAACTTATCTTTTTAGTGTGTTTCCCCAAAATATTAATTACTAGATTATCACTTATTACGCAATATACAATAGGTTATCCTGGCACTAATCACTTTGAGTCCTAGATGCCTACTGTAAGCCACTCCCAAGGACATGTACCTAGACAACCAATCCTAAGCACATAAAATACAATTGTGTCACATACCACAACACCCATAATAATCAAGTTCAATTCCTTAACAAGAAACTCGAAAGATAAGTTGGTTCTTCCAACCCAAGTCAAGCGTTCAACAACATAAAACTTATAAAACATAAATCTCAATTTCAACCTTCAAATGCATCTTGACATCCAATCAAATTAACAACATAAAATAAATCTCAAAAAGCCCCTGGTGGACATCCTAACTTGGCCAGCTAAAAAAATATGCAAAACCAAATGAAAAGAACCCACATGACATAGAAATATATATCACAAGCCCTCAAGTAAGTACATATAATAATACAAGGTTTTCAGTCTTATGATTTTAAATTTAAATTGTTTTTGAAATGTTCATTTGACCATAAGAAAATGTTTGATAATAAAACAACAATATATAAGTACTTATAAATTTCAAGGTCATTAATTCATTAGACAATATCTCATATTTATAACAAAAGAACTTACACAAATAAGACATGAATCATGTAAATGTTGATAAATTAATTGATATAATAATTGATAACTAATTTTTTAAAATTGATATTTAATATATAATAATTATTCATAAGAAAATGGCCTCATTTTTATATTAACTATCTTATCTAAACTTTGTTTGAATTCTTTAGAATAACTGAGAGGGTGGGGGGTGAATTAGTTATCCAAGGTCCAAGATGTATAAATAAAACTTTTCATATCTTAGTGAACCCAAATCAATATAACATATTCATCATGTATGAAGTCATTAAGTCATACAATCACTTAAACTTGTAGGTTATTATCAAATCAACTTTGTAGAAATGTAAGCATTAAACATAACCAATTCAATCACACATTTGACACAATGATTTTACATGGAAACCCAATTTGGAAAAAACCACCAGTAACATACTACTCATTCTCACTCTTTTGAAGTGATGCTATGTGAAAGGCCAACCCTATTAAAGGTTACAATACACACTATTAAATGTGACCTGATTAGAGGATTTCAATCACCCTATTAGGAGTGAGCCTTGCTAGAGGACTTTAGATCATTCACCTAGAAGGTCACCCAGTTAAAGGATTTACAAATGATTGTTAGGTCAACCTTAATCCAAAGGATTTACCCTAGACTAGTCCAATGATTAGAAAGTAATGGTAAGGCTTGATCTAATAACAACTTACAACACACTTGCAGATTACGAATCTCTATTTTAGTCCTCCATTCTACTTGGCTTTCACACACTTCAACTCTGATAACTTGTTCACCCATCAAGCATCCATACCCTTAAGACTTCTTTCTTTGATTTCCAATAGAAGTCTCTTCTCTTTGGTCACTAAATGAAGCAATACCTTCTTAGACTCCTTTTCTTCCTTAGGTTCTCGCACATGACAACCTTTGCTTCTAACTAGCCATCTCTATAAATAGACAATTAATATACTTTTCTATTCATCCTTTATCATCCATTTTAGAGTTAGGTATGATTAGGTAGGATTCAATGAATCTACCCTTCTTTTCATTTTATTCCTTTCTAGAAACTTCTCCTTCAATCCTCTTTGAATTTTCCTCAAAATGGTCCATCTTGAATTTTATGCCACCAAATCATCAAGCTTATCATCCACATGGTTCACACAATCCAAGAAATCAAACTTGTCAGTTCAGATTCATTGAATGTATGATCTTTCTCATTATGATTTAATGGCATAAAAATAAATAAATAAATAAATTAATAAATGATGATGTCATCCAAAATTTTTCAAAAAATAAAAATACTTTATTTTCTAAAGGTTTTTAGGTGTCTACATTTTGCCCCTCTTTGATGTGATGCCGCAAGTGGCATGGCATCAAAGATAAGAAAATAAGATGCCCAAGGCTAGAGCAAAAGAGGAGAGAATGGACTGCAAGATACCCCCTCAAGAAGGTGGTGGGGAGAGAAAGTGAGGCTCGATGACTTCTTGAAAAGTACAAGAATCGGAGATGAGCAAGAAGACTCAGATTGGCTTAAGAGAAGAGGCTTAATTAGCTCAAACTCTCACTATGGGAGAATGATAAAGGGAGAATCAGAGGCACAAGAGGAAGCAAGCTTAAGATCTTAGGGATTGCAGAGGATGAAGGAGTAGAGCAATATAAAAGGAATCCAGGATGGGGAGATGGATGAGGGGATTAAAAAGCTGATGCAACAGGATTTCAAAGAGTCAGATTGGCAGAAGATGGGTTTCGAAGATCCCTAGGACTAGGATTGTGGATCTCGAAAGATGAGGCTTGGTAGATTGATTTGGATTGGTGGATCCCTAAGACTAGGATTGTGGATCCCTAAAGCTAAGAGTGATGATTGATTCTGAGAGATACAATTGCACAAGCTAGGGTAGGAGAGACAGATGCTGGATATGGATGGGGGATAATGGAGATGAAGGAAAACCATTGAAGCTTTTTGAGCGGGGGGATAGTTCAAAGAGAAGTACCACCATGTAGTTGAGCACTAGATTTGCTATAGGACTGTTGGTTAATTGCCAAGGTTACCAAGAATATCAAGGCCTTTTCACCAACTGTCCAGAGGACTGACGAATTGACTCAAAAAAGACACGCAAGGATTGCCCCAGTATCACACATGAATTCTAGAGGAAGCAGTGTGGAAATGACACTGGGTAACCCACAAGCAGAAAATAAAATAAAAAAAAGACATGATCAAGACCTTACACTCTGATTGCCCCATTCGTAGTATACCATGATATGGAAGATCGTGACAACCTTGAGGAGGGAACAAGGAGATTGCTTGGAAAAAATATTTCAAGACCCAACAGGGAAGAGTCCAAATCAAAAGAAAGTGAAAATCCAAAAGAGAACCGTTTTCCAATGAGATGGGTAGGATGAGGTACTAACAAACCAAGATTAGACACGAGGAAAGCTATATCTTACAAGGACCTATTAGAGAGCACCTAAGCTGGTGGATTTGGATGAGTGATGCGTCTGGCAAGCTGAACTAAGAAAGATAACACTTTGGTGATAGGAAATCTAGCTAAAGGATGCATTGGAATAGCTAACCAAGATGTGCGATGGGTGCAAGATGTTGATCAAGGACAAAATGACATGAACGCTGGATAGATACAATGGTACTAAGCTAAAGAGGTTGTACAAGTTGACAGACCAAGATATTTACAAGCTGAAGCTAACCAAGATAGTTACAAGAGGGAAAAAGCTCAAGATGATAGGATAGCGGGATGGTTCGATGTTGTGCAAGATGTGAAAGCTAAGGGTGGGGTGATAGTGAAAGATATGGATTTGGCAAGATGCATCCAATGATGATGAGAGATTTTGTGACCAAGGATAGCTAGAGGAGCAAGATGAGATGGTTGGATAGGATGGTAGATAGCTAGGATTATGATGGATATAAAGAGATGACATTGGGTTTGCATGAGGATAGCCTAGAGCTAGATACCAATGACAAGGGAGGATGGACAAGAAAAGATCTCCAAGGAATATAGTGCCCCCAATCAGAAGCTAACATGCGGAAGGAGGTCTTATGATGGATGTGATAGGATTGAAGCTAGGATGGAAAAAGCTGAAGGGGCTAGGGAGATGGATGATAGTTGGGATGGTTGGCTGAAGCCGCAGGAGATAAGTGGATGGTGTGAGATGGAAGATGGAGGGTGGAGGATAGGTGGATAGAGTGGAAGATGGAGTTGGATGTCAAGAGATGACCAAAAGCATGAGGGTGACAGGCTAAGCTAGGGATGGCGGGATTACGCATGATGCTTGTTTGCCAAGTTTTTATCATGGTACTTGTCCAAGGCACTTGAATTGCCAAGTTTTCACCAGTGGATGCTTTATTTTTCTTTATTTTTTTTGAATTTTTGACTTTGGACTTAGCTGGAATTATTTTGGCTTTCTTCAGCTATTTTGGCTTTTTTGGGATTTTTCACTGGCTATTGGAATGTTCAATTTTGTTGCTAGCTATTGGTACACCAGATGTGTGATTTATGCAATAGATTGGATTAGATGGGATTGATGGTAGGAGATGGAGGGATGAAAAGGTTGGAAAGGAGCATGAGATGGGGATACTTGCAAGAGCAAAATTGGCACATGTTGGGATGGGTGTGAAAAGAGCATATGGGGGATAGATGGTAGATGTGGGCGTGATGGAGGATTTGTGGAAGTGTGCTTGGGGATATAGGAACCCAAGATGGAGTTAGGAGATGGGGGACATGAGTCACTGGATGGAGGATTAGCAATGGTGGATGACATTATGCATTGGGTTTCAATTTTTTTCTTTGGGATCCACATGGTTTTGGATTTTCTTTTCATAGGCTTTTTCATTATTTTGCATTCTTTGATTGGATTTTTCCTTTTTGGAGTATGTATTTTAGAATAGACATATGATTGCCTAGGATGTGGATTTTTAGCTTTATGCATTTTGAAGTTGGCATTTACATTGCTGTGGTAAGCTTTGGGAAGATGGTTAGGAGAAGCTTTGTGAGATGGAGAGGATATAGGAGAGTGTGTAGGGGGATGATGATGGATGATGTGCCTCGATATGTGCCTTTGCTGATCTTGCAAAGGAATGGAGGGAATAGGATTTGAATGATGGTTGATAGGAGGATGGAGGATGGTAGATTTTGGGACATAGGGACCCAAAATGGATTTAGTGGATGAAGGGGGGATATGGTAGGTTGTTTTAGGTTGCAAAGATGGTGGAGGGGGGATGACATAAGATTTATTGAAGGAGTGATGGGAGGTTGGCATGGGGGGTTTTGAGATAGGCTTGGTTTGGGGGTGTGGTGTACCAACACCTTTAGATGGTGAGCCTTTGGATACATATCCAAGACCATGAAATCCTAGATTTTTTTGTGCAATAATAGGCTTTCTAATTCCTTGCTCTTGTGGTCCTAAACCTTGAGCTTGATAATGCCATCGATTGAGCATTTGAACTAGCTAAGGATAGTTTTTGCTTGGAAAAAATGGTGGAAGTGCTTTATCAGATGTACTGCAACAGGGAGATACTATTCTTAATTCTTCTGCTGAAAGGAGGCCACTATGGATGAATGTAAGTGAACCAAGAGGGTATATTATAGATGGTGAAATAGCTTGGATAGGTGGTAAGATGGAAGCATGGAGTGGAGGAGATGGTAGGATAGGATCTTGATTTAGCTGATGGGATGAAAAGATATCCTGCAGTAGAGGAGGTATGGCTTGAGGTTTTGGAGATGGAGGGGATAGTGACTGCACTATGGATGGAAGACATGGTATGATGATATCTTTGTTTATGCTTTGGGGGATGTCAACATGCTTTTGGGAAAGATCTTGATAGGATTGGTTTGGAGTGGATGGTGTGATAGGAGGTGAAGGGATGGACTCTTCAAAGGTAGGAGATGGATAGATGGGAGATTCAGTAGTGGGGATGGGTGAGTAGAAGATGGATGCATAAGGGTCATTATGGGAGATTTGAGAAATTCTTGGAGGTGATGTGGATAGGATTTGGAGGTTTTTGATAGATGGTGGGATTTTGATGCTTGCGGGAAGTGGAAGGATTTTAAGCAATTTGATGGATGGTATGGGGATGATAGCTATGGGAGATGGAGGTGATATTATAGATGGGGAAGGTTCATTACTGACTACTTCACATGGTTGGATTAGATGACATGGCTTATCGAATTCTGGGGGTGACTTTTCTTGTATTTCGTCTAGGAGATTCCTTGGAGACTCGTGTGTCAGAGGTGGAGGTGGAAGATTGGAAGCTTGGTTGATTGGGTGATGGAGGAGAAGCTGGGATATCATATGGCATGACTAGATAGTTTGGAAGAATGCATGGATTTTGTGGGATGCTTGGGGGAATGTTTCTAAGGCTTTCAATATACCCATCATAGTCAACAAGATTTTCATCATCATTGGAATAGGAGGTGGTAGGAGCAAGGACAATACGACCGAACACATCATGATAGGTTTGGGATTTCATGTTTTGATGATGAGTCAGATGGGTATGGGTTCTTGCATACAGATGAACATGGAAGCTCATGGTTTGATTTGGATTAAGCGCAGATTTTGGATTGGCTGATGAAGGATTTCCTAGGGAGAGTCAAAGCTGTATGACAGACCTAAGGAGGATTGGCTAGAGATTTTTGGCTTTCCTATGGATGGAAGACTTCAAGGGCATGCTGTCAAAAAGTGAGAGTTTTGCTTTCCTATGCGCTAGATTGGTGGAGATTGTGTCAACTTAAGGATAGACTAATGATCCTATGGGCATGACATGAGATTGACCACTTGTGGATCCCAACCTTTAGCTCAAGGTGATGAGGGATAACAAGTGACAAAGCTAGATTATCCTAGAAAAAGCTTTGTCAAAGGGATAACCTTGGTGAGGCTGGTGGATTGGTCAGATTGATTGGATAGCAAATTCTAGCAGAATGACAACAACTCTCTAAAGGCTTGGGTGTGATTTTGGATTGGGTTGCTAGCTGGCTGGGGGGATGATTTGGATGGACTTTGGATTTGGGATTTTTCTAAAGCAAAGAACTGGATAGATTCATTTGCAGCGGGGGAGCTTAGATGATTTTTTGATGAGGCAGTGACTACGCTAAGTATGCCTTGAGCTAGGAGATTTTTTCTTTTTTGGGATTTTGACCAAATTTGGAAAACATTCATTCAAAAGCTATGAAAAAACAAGCAGACAAAATTTTGGAGCAAGCACGTCAAACACACCAACATCGTAGGAAGCTTTCTACAAGGATGAAATTTGTTATAGCTAGGGAGTCCTTGATATATGCAAGGTACATGAGGCCCAAATCCGTAGATGAAACCAAAAAGATGTCACATAGCCGAGAGGAGTGGTAACCCACTTCTCCTCTTTCACTTCTCAAGGGTATAAAGTTCCTTGGGGCTTAGCCCGAGTGACAAAATCTTGATTCCAAGAGAGGTGTCTTTGGATTCACCTCCTGATTTTTATACTCCGCCGGAATGCTGGAGTTGAGGTCTTCCCAAGGGGTGATGAAATCCCCAAACAGGCCTCCTAAAAAGTGTAAAACAAGACCACATACATGATCTTGGGCTTTAAAAGACACGCGTTTATTCCAATTGATGATTTAGATTTTGTAAGCTATGATTGAAGACACTTGTGATTATGGCATACAATGTTCATTCCAATTTGACAGCATCGTCAGCATAATGAAAGTCGAGAGATCGTCAACATAAGAAATGCGAGCATCATTGAAAATGCGTCCAAACCATGCAATGTTCATTGATTGTTAGGAATTCAAGATTGAGTGTGAGTTTGTTTTAAGCCCAAAACAAAGATGTGTCAAACTTGATTGCCAAGTGCATGCCCGGAGGCCCTCCATGTCAAGATTTGTCAAATTTTTATGCCCAAATGAAGTGTGAGCGAGATTAATGCGCATTCAAAGAATTTTCTAACTTAGAAAAACCACTAAAGACCCAAGTGAGTGGAGTTTGATCTTTGTGGAGCACTTAACACCCTCTTAGGTAGACCCATCCCCATAGATGGTGCTGAGATTGCAACTAATGGTTAAATTGATGGGTGATTAAAGAGGGTGAGTCCAACTAAAAACTCACTTAAAGCGTCTTTATTTGGTTTTTATAATTTAGGAAGTTTCTAGAATGTAGATTCTTTTTATACCCCAAAAGATGATTATTTGATCTATGGCATTCAAGATTGGATTTGTTGTTTTAATCATGCATTCATAACAAAAAAAAACTTGATTTTAATCCATGGCACTCAAGAGTGATTTTAGCAACATGCATTCAAAGACAAGTGATTAAACATTCAAGTTTTTTCCTTTGAGCATTCAAGATTGAGATTTTGTGTGTTGTTTTAAGAACTTTGAACTGCTATATTTTAACCTTAGATCATTCAAGATTGTTTTGGACTCAAAAGTGAAAATGACTCTTTCGACTTTGGTTTTCATTCAAGATTTTGTGTTCTAGTTTGCATATTTTAAGCCCAAAAATGATATTCCTAGATTGTTTTGATGCATGAAAAACCTAAGAAACATTCAAGATTTTGCAACAAGACATTTGTTTGGAACAAATAACAAAGCTTTTAGGACAATTTTCGGTAACCATTTAGGACTCTTAGTTTTCATGAGATTTTTAAAAGAACTTTAAAATATTTGCAAATGAGGTTCATTTTATCTTTGATTGATGCTTTGAGTTTGATTTAGATTTTAGTGTGCACTTAGTGTTGATTTTGAACCTTTTGAAATGGAAACTTGAAGTTCTTTTTAAATTTCCAAAAATGAAGTGTTCCTAACTTTGCATGAATGCATCTAAAACCTTGATATTGCAAGGATGCAAATGATTGGATTGGTTTAGTTTCAATTGTTAAAAGATTTTTTCTTTTTGCAAATTTTTTAGTTTTTAATGGATTTAAGTATGATTTGGGGGTTCATGTTAAGCACTAAAAAGAAGTGTGTATGATTTTGCTTCCTTCAAAAAAAATGGCCAAGATCTCCCACAAGAAGAAGAAGAAGAAGAAGTAGATGGAATAAGAAGAATATAGACAAGAAGAGAAAGAAGAATTCCAAGTGCTTTGTCCACCTATAAGCTTGAAAAATCTGCAAACACTATGAGATAGATTATGAGTTCCTTTGTCTTTTTCATGCTCATGTGGACCTACAAAACCAATTTATACAATCCTACCAATCACAAAAGAAAACAAAATTATCCAAAATTAGCAAATGACATACAAAACTTGACTAAAAAAGCTAATGAAGATGACCCATGCGGGGTCCCACCGGGCGTGCCAAAATGTATATGAGCAATGTTAGTATGCTAATAGAAACCAAATTTAAATAAAGCGTCTACAAACTAAAAAAAATTCATAAACTTCAAGATAGACTAAGATGAACTCTCAATTGAGAATATGAGCCATTAATGGACTCTCTCAATGAGAAGCTCTCTTGTTGAGTGCTTTGTCTAAATAGATAGGATGTATGCTCAAGCTTATGTTTCAAAAAGGGCTTCAAATGGAGTTGGAATTTGGGTGTGAGTGTATGGTTTTGATGTAAAATGGCTTCTTAAAATGGCATTATGACTTTACTTCATGGATTGTGTTATTTTGCAAAGGGGAAGGATCCAATTTATAGGCAAGAGGCTTGAAGGATTGAGGGCTAAGATGCAAGGATGGGAAAAAGCTCATGGAGGGCTCAGATTGCATGAGAGGAGAGCACATGGATTGTGCTTCCTTACAACCAATCAGGGAGTGACACATTTCATAGGGTGAGAGGATGGAGGAAAGGGGAAGGATGAGTCAACAAAGGAGGCTCAAGGGATAAAATCTTCATAAAGACCCTCATAATGGATTGTAAGAGCAATAAAAGGGCTTTGGAAGAGTCATTTATGGCCTAGTGGGCTTCATAAAATTTTATGGTTGGAATATTTTGAAGGAGATGAGAGGAAATTTGACTTGGGCTTGATTAGGAAGGTTTTAATCTTGCTTAGGCTTGTGCAAATGATTAGAGGATGGATTAGGATGGTTTAGGATTATCTTAGGGATAGGCAAGTGGATGGCAGTTAATGAGGGTGGGTGAAGGAGGAGATATTTGTTAACTTTGGCTTGGGTTAGTAAGTCTTAACCCATGTTTAGGGAATGTGACAAGGTTAGGAGGGGATTAGGATTAGGTTTAAAGACATCTTCTAGAAGAGTCTAGACTTTGGATGAGGATAAAGACTTTCTAGAATAGTCTAGAATTTCCTAGGATGACGATGAAGACTTTCTAGAAGAGTCTAGAGCTTCTTAGGATGAGGATAAATTAGATTTTTAGGAAATAAATAAAGTTTTATTTATTTCAAGGGTTTGGGTTGAGGAGATATTTATTAAAACTTTTTTAATAAACATGAGGATTAATATTTAATCTTAATTAAATATTTTGAGTTGGGATTAGAGGTAGGAAATGATGGGATTAGCCTTTAATCAAAATTAAAGAAGGATTAGAAGATTTTGGAAGAGTTTAGTGGTCTTAAGGAAATTGGTCAAGTTTTGGGCAAAAAATAAATTTTTTATTTATTTTGGGTTTTTGGGTCAATTTATTAATTAAATAAGGAAATAATGTTTAAATAAGATTTAAACATTTTTGAGAGGGATTCCTTAATTAAATATTTTTAATTAAGATAAAGGGATTTAATGGCGTAAAAATAAATAAATAAATTAAATAATTAATTAATGATGATGTCATCCGAAATTTTTCAAAAAATAAAAATACTTTATTTTCTAAAGGTTTTTAGGTGTCTACAGTTGTCACTTGGCATAAACTTGCTTCTGATGCTCAACACAAACTGCATTGTTTGACATCCATTATCAAATCAGTCGGCACAAACTAAAGTTTATTGGTGCTCAAGATCAACTAAACTTTACTCAGCTTACACTATATCACTTGGCATACACTAAAATTTGACTTTTCTTGGCTCCAACTAATTTTATACTTAGCTTAAACTAACATTGCTCAACACCTACTATGTAGATTGTTAAGCTTTGTAGACTTAATTTGTTTTACTTGTTCTTCTAAACTTAACAAGTATATCCATCCTTTGTAACCTTAAGTAGATAATTAATGCACTGTAGTATCACTATCTTGATTGATCCTTGTACTCCTTTTACATACCATAACTCAACCTTTCATCTAGGTGCTCTTGTTAGCTTATTTGATAAAATCCTCTCTATCAATCAAACAAATGATAATACTCAAATTATCTAAGCAATTATTTTACTAGCAAGTAACAAGTCTGACATCAATGAAAAATTAACGATTGAAACACATTTTGATACTTGTATCAATCTATTTTCAATAATATCCCTCTTTTGCATTGATGGAAAACTAATTCAACTAATACAACCAACAATAATACCAAAAAGAAAATAATTCCTTGTATTGAAATCTCTCCCTCTATCAGCAACTTTCATCTTCTGTATAGGTTACAAAATTCTTCTTGTGACTCCCTCTCGATCACTTCTTATATCTCCCTCAACACTATCTCCCTCTAAGTAGATATTCCAAGTTTCTTTAGATTTCTGTATTTCTCCCTTTCTTGTTTCTTCAGACTTCTGTATTTATCCCTTTCTGCATAATCTCCTTCTTTGAAAACAATGCCAAACACTTGTCATCTAAATATGAAAATTTGAACATTTTCAGTTTTTCCCTTTGTCATCTAGCTTGTGATTGATTTGTAGCTCCAACTCTTTTATTACTTTAGGTAGCTCCTAAAATAAGATCTAGTGCATTAATGTGTAACATATGTCAATCATTTCATTTGATGTAGGGAACTTCTCATGCTTCTTAAATAGCCTTGGATAAGGTATCGCCCCTAGTTTATCTCTTAGATACTCATGAGCATCCTTAGGTAATGCTTTTGTGAAGATATCAACTGTTTTCTCTTTTGTATTGACATATTCCATCTTCACCTCTTTGTCTTAAACTAATTCTCTCAAGTAATGATACTTGATTGTAGTGTGCTTAGTCTTTGTATGCATCACAAGATTCTTTGATATATTTATAACACTTGTATTATCAAAATAAAGTATCATAGGTTCAGTAATTTCCTCCTTCATACCTTTGAATAGTTGTTTGATCCATACAATGTTTTTACAACTTACTGCAACAACAACATATTCAACTTTAACAATAGATTGAGATATGAAGGTTTTTTTTCGTGATAGTCCATGTAGCCAACCTTTTTCCTAAGAAAAATTCTCCTCAACTAGTGCTCTTTCTATCATCAATATTTCTAGCCCAATCAGCATTAGTGTAGGCTCTCAACTAAATTTTTTTATTTTCTTGTAGTATAGACCATAGTCTTCTATTCCTTTTAGATATCTCATTATTCTCTTAACAACCATCAAATTATTCTCCTTGGGATTAGCAGAGAATCTTGCAACTATCCCAATAGATAATGCAATATTAGGTCTAATGTGTACTACATATTGTAATTTTCCAATCATAGACCTATACATTATTTGATTCACCTTAGTTGAATCATCATTCTTAGACAATTTGTGTCCTATCACCATAGGTCTACTTATTGGCTTGGAATCTTCCAATCCAAAATTTTTCAGTATCTCCTTTACATATTTTAAGTGAGTGATGTATATACCATATTTCATCTGATATACTTGCAAACCCACAAAGAACTTGATCTCTCCAAACATAGACATATCAAATTCTTTCTTCATTTCATTTACAAAAAAATTACAAAAGATATCTTGACCTCTAAATATGATATCATCAACAAAAAATTCAGATAATAAAATACTTTTTCCTTTCTCTATCTTGAGTATAGATTACTATTATCATCAGTCCTCTCAAATCTAATCTTCATAAGATAATAGTGAATCCTTTCATACCATGCTCTTGGTGCTTGCTTAAAACCATATAAAGGTTTATGTAGTCTACATACCATGTTTTTGTTGTTAGCATCAAGAAATCCTTTTGGCTATTCTATATTAACCTCATCTTCCAATATGTCATTCAAAAATGAAGATTTAACATCCATTTGATAAACTTTGAAACCTTTTTATGTAGAGTAAGCAAGAAGAGTACTTACTCCTTCTAGTCTTGCAACAAGAGCGAGTGTTTCTCCATAGTCTATCCCCTCTTGTGAATATACCTTGCAAACTAATCTTGCCTTATTCCTTGTGAATTCACCATTTTCATCTAACTTGTTTCTATACATCCACTTGGTGTCAATCACATTTTTATCTTTTGGTCTAGGAATTAGAGTCTATGTCTTATTTTTCTTAATCTATTCAATCTATTCTTTCATTGCTCTACTCTAGTCCACATCTTCTAAAGCATCTTTCACTTTTTTAGGTTCATGCATGCTAAGAAAATATGTATCATTTCTCAACTTTCTCCTTGTCATAGGTCTTGCATCTTTATCTCCAATGATTTGTGTAGTAGGGTGATGTCTCTTGACATACTTCGACAATCTTGGTTCTACTCTATATTCCACACTTGTTCTCCCAACTTTTGAATAACTATGTATGTCTCTATCAACTAGTTCAACAACTCTTTCATGTACACTAATCTTAGAATCAAAATGTGCCTCAAATTCATTATAACTTGACACCTGAATGTAGCTTGGTTTTTGAATAATACTTGACATTCATAGTATGTGACTCAATAGTCACTAAAACCTTTTGTTGATTTGCAACTTGATTTATAACATTTTCATCAACAAACATACCTTCATAAAAGTACACAAATTATTTGTATTCCTTTGGTTCCTTCATAGGTTTACCCTCATGTACTTCTGTACATTCATCAAATTTCACATTTTCACTTTTCACAACTTTGTTAGTGTTAGTATTTAAGCACTTATAAGCTTTAGTTCTTGTGGAATAGCCAAGGTATATACCTTCTTCACTTTTTTCATATTGTTTACCATTCCTGAAGTCATTGAGAATATAACACTTGCTTCCAAATATGATAAAATATTTTACATTGGGTGAGTATCCATACCATAGTTCAAAAGGTGTTGAGTGAGTACCTTTCTTGACTTGTACACGATTTAAGGTATAACCAGTTGTACTTACAATCTCTAAGACTTTTAAATTTTTCTGTTAGAACATTTGTGTCTCCTCCATAAATGGTGTGAAGAGAATCCCACATTTTATGTGCACTATCACAACCCTTGATATCATCAAACTTGACATAGGTTAGGGTAGATGCAATCTCCAACATTTCTTGGCAATGTTCTTTCTTCTTTTTTAGATCTTCAATGGTTAGGGCTCCATTAGGATTGACATGCTCTACAATGATGGTAGATTGTGCATGATCTCCAAGACCTCCTAGGTGTAGCTTCATCAAATTTTTTCATGCAAGAAAGTTATCTCTATTAAGCTTGGGTACCTCTCTTTTAGACATCTTGATCTTTTTGCTTCTAGTACCTTCAAACTAATCCTCTTAAGTAGATGACTCTGATACCAATTGTTGGAATTCTTTAAAGTAACTGAGGCCGGGGGTGGGGGGTGAATTAGTTATCCAAGGTCTTGATGTACAAATAAATTTTTTGATAGCTCAGTGAACCCAAATTGATAGAAATTGATATAACATATTCATCATCTATACGGTCATTAAGTCATAAAATCACTTGAGCTTGTAGGTTACTATCAAATCAACTTTGAAGAAATGTAAGTATGAAACATAACACATTCAATCACACATTTGACAAAATGATTTTACATAGAAACCCAATTTGGAAAAAACCACTAGTAACATGCTACTCATTCTCACTCTTCTGAAGTGATGCCCTATGAAAGGCCAACCCTGTTAAAGGTTATAATAGACACTATTAAAGGTGATCTAGTTAGAGGATTTCAATCACCCTATTAGGAGTGAGCCTTGCTAGAGGACTTTAGATCATTCACTTGGAATGTCACCCAGTTAAAGGATTTACAAATATTTGTTAGGTCAACCTTAATCCAAAGGTTTTACCTTAGACTGGTACAATGATTAGAAAGTAATAGTAAGGCTTGATCTGATAACAACTTACAACACACTTCTAGATTACATATCTATATTTTAGTCCTCCATTTTTCTTGGCTTTCACACACTTCAACTTTGATAGCTTGTTCACCCTTCAAGCATTTACACCCTTAATCCTTCTTTCTTTGCTTGCCAATAGCAGTCTCTTATCTTTGGTCACTAAATGAAGAAATACCTTAGACTCCTTGTCTTCCTTAGGTTCTTGCACATGACAACCTATGATTTTGACCAACCATCTCTATAAATAGAAAATTAAGATCTTTTGTCATTCATCCTCTATTGTCCATTTTAGGGTTAGGTAGGATTAGGTAGGATTCAATGAATCTATCTTTCTTTTAATTTTATTACCTTCTAGAAACTTCTCCTTCAATCCTCTTTGAATTCACCTCAAGATGGTTCATCTTGAATTATGTACCACCAACTCATCAAGCTTATCTTCCACATGGTTCACCCAATCCAAGAAATCAAACTTGTCAGCTTAGATTCAGCGAATTCATGATCTTTGTCATAAATTTGTCACTTGGCATAAACTTGCTTCTGATGTGGGCATAAATTGTGTTTCTCAACATCCACTATCAAATCACTTGGAACAAACTAACGTTTACTAGTGCTTGGCATCAAATAAACTTTACTCAACTTGCACTATATCATTCAACACACACTAAAGTTTAACTTTGCTTGGCTTACACTAAGATCAAACTTGGTAGCTACTATACAGATTGTTAAGTTTGGCAGACTTAATTTATTTTACTTGTTCTTCTAAACTTAATCAATGTGTCCATCCTTTGCAACCTTAAGTAGATAATCAATGCACTATAATATCATTGTCTTAACTAATCCTTGTACTCCTTTTGCATACCATAACTCAACCTTTCCTCTAGGTGCTCTTGTTACTTCATTTGATCAAATCCTCTTCATCAATCAAACAAATGATAGTACTCAAATCATCTAAATAGTTATCTTACCAACAAGTAGAAGGTTTGACATTAGTGACAAAACAATGATTGAAACACATTCTCATACTTATATCAATATGTTTTTAACAAAATTCCCTAAACAAACCAATTAAATTATGTACTTCTTTAATATAAATCAAATTATTAGAAAAAGTACTTATTAAATATCAACTTTTTAAATTTAAAAAAAAATTTGAAAAAAAACAATTATTCTTGTTCTCTCTACAAGTATATATAATTATTCTTGTTCTCTCTACAGGTATATATCTGGTAATTTTCCAACAAGCTCAGTTTTATGTTTTTTTTAAAATTTTAATTTGTGTATGAAGATGTACAAAGAGTGTGCGCACGCACACACGCACGCACACACACACATACTTGATTTGGTACTAGAATTATGTTTCTCATTCTGGTTATTTCCCTAGATCTGTATGATTAAAAATTAGATTCTTAATTATTTTACAAGAGGAAATTCTAATTTAAAAATAAAAATAAAAATAATTATGACCTATGATTTGGTTGAAATGTGATTGAATTAAATTTACATTCTATTTTTAGACCTCTTCTTGTTCTTTTTTAAAAAATACAGAGTTAATTTAGAATTTGAATAGGTTATATATATATATATATATATATATATATATATATATATATATATATATATATATATATATATATATATATATATATATATATATATATATATATATATATATATATATATATATATATATATATATATATATATATATATATATAACCTATTCAAATTCTAAATTAACTCTGTGTGTGTGTGTGTGTAACCTATTCAAATTTTAAATTAACTCTACGTATTTTTTTAAAGACAAACAAGAAGAATTCTAAAAATAGAATGTAAATTCAATTCAATCAGATTTCAACCAAATACTAGGTCCTAATTATTAAAAAAAAAAAAAAAAATCTGAATTTCCTCTTGTAAAATAATTAACAATCTAATTTTTAATCATACGGATCTAGGAAAATAACTAGAATGAGAAACATAATTCAAGCACCAAATCAAGCATGGATCAAACAAATCTTTTCCAATGAAATGCATTCACAAGATCTCAAACCCTATCTCACCTTGATGTGAACAATCCGACAGTCAGGTTGAATTTTTGTTGTTACCAAAATCCTTGAAGCCACCAAAAATTCTCTTCTTTTCCAATCCCCAGAGTTTCTCTCCAACCTATGTGTGCAATAATGACCCCAAAACCCTCTAATATAGAACTCTAATTACCTTTTAGGGTTACTATCTCCACAAGCTCTAAAATTGAAATTATTTTATTTAATTATCCCTTTTATGCACACTTAATTCACTTTTGAATTAAGTTATTCATTTATTTATTTCTCCACATTACATTTAAAGTAATTTTATAAAAAAATATTTATTCATTATTTAATTAATAAAGATAACTTAAGTGCATTATTTAAATGCCACTAAATTTTAAATCTTTATTAATTAAATAATAATGCTGCACAATATTTAATATTTATTTTCTAAATCCTTTTAATGTAGTTTTCCTAAAATAGGACTTTTCAATTAAATCTTTTAATTTAACTAAAAATCCATTTAATTCCAAAAATGCAAGATCATCCTATTTTAACAATTTTTTCACTTTTTAATTAAATAAAATTTAATAAATCAATATCAATAATCGATCCAAGAATCATAAATAACTAGTCTATTAGGCAATTCACCAAGTCAAACCTCAAGAAATGCATAAGAAAAATTAACCCAACCAAGAATCAAACCACCTACAGACAAAAGACTCACAGGTTTTAAAAAGGGTAAACAATTTGTTATGGGTCCTCCTTGCAGGACAAGCATTTAGGCTGTGACTAGGATTGGACCTAATTATTATATTCTCATTCTCACCATTTGAGTACTTGTAGTAGGGCATGCTCATCATGGCAATTCAAGGAAGTCGATGCTCGGTACCTACATCCTGCATAAAAGATGAGCATGTAAATGTATACGATATATCTAAACTAATAGGCAATGGTAGGGAGTGGTACATTGTGTAGATCTTGATTAGTAGGTGACTAAAACTCCCTCCCTTAACCACATCAAACACACCAGATATAAATATAAAATAGACACATGTACCATACACATGCAAGTATTGGGTAAGTATCATAATAAATCACAAGTCAACATCGAATACTCAAATATAATAACACATCAAATCATATGAGATTATCATGAAAGAAATCACAATTATAACTATAAATCATTGAAACACCATTAATGCATGAGAAATCATAATCATTAAAAAATACATGTAATGAAGTCAATTAAGAAATTATTATTGATATATCAATAATCTTAGTTATGAAACAATACCATCTAACTATAAAATAAATATCTTTGCATGAAACAAGCCTAAAAGAGTTTGGCAATAAGAACATAAAAGAAAACTACAGGTGGTGGCACTTTATCTCGGTGCATTTTTAAGAATGCATACAAATGATGTCTAAATAGACTAGAAGAGACATAAGACTAGTACAATAGATAGTACAAGTCATGATGAATCATTTGAAGCAAAGAAATTGATCCCCAGACCTGAAACAACCAAGATATCCATTAGAATGCAAAAATGCAAAAGATTGAATAGGATGTGCCTAGAGTAGAATCTAAAAAAAAATCAACATCACTAAAAAGATCTTAGAGAGACCTTTCTAGTGATATAAAGAATTCTCAAATTGGAGATTAGATGCTCAAGAAATGTCCCCTAGAGTGCAAAAATTACCCTAGACTTTGACAATAGAAAAAACCATCAAAAAACCATCAAAATTCAATATCACCTATACTACCATGATAGGCTCAAAACCAAATTTTTGGCAATATCTCATTTTTAGAAAATAGAGTTTGTATGCTAGAGATATGAGCAAAAACATGAAGGTAGGTCCAAATAGAGCCTGAAGAGGTGAAAGTAACATTGATGCAATGTTATTACTTGGGTAGAAGGACAATGGTGAAGGGGAGTGGGTAGAGGAGCGGGCAGGGGAGAGATCAAGAAGTGCATGTTCAAATTTCAAACTTGGTGCCAGGCAAGAAATCTTAGGGGGGTGGATCTCGAAAACTAGGTATGCAGGATAGGATCCCAACTGACTGTGGAGAGGCAGAGTCTAGGGATGGGGACCCATGTGCAGATGGTGGAACCTAACAAATGCAAGAAATAAAATTCAAGGTGGAAAAACTAGGGAATCTTCCAGTGAAATGGGCCTCATTCTTTGGTGTTAAGATTTTGGGTAAGTCTTCTTTCCCTCTAGTTAAAGTTGTGTCAGGTATGGAAATGGGATCGTGCATGATTTCCATTCCAAACAAAATTGTTGACCACAGTATTGCTACGATGGCTTCAACACTTTTGGGGAAGTTTATGGGTCAGAGACCAAACATCGATGTTGTCCAGTCATTCACATCAAAGAAATGGAGTTTGAAAGGGAAAGTCAGTGTTACTACTATGGCAAAGGGATTTCTTTCTTTTGAATTCACCTATAAAGAGGATATGGTTGACATCTTGTGTAAAGGACCCTGGATCATTGGAAGGGCGACGTTGATGCTGCAAAAATGGTCTTCTAAATTGGACTTAAATTAGTCTTTCTATCAGAAAGCTCCAATATGGGTAAGACTCCCTGAGCTACCCTTAGAATTCTAGATTGAAGATGTTTTTATGGGTGTGGCCAGTTCTTTTGGAGAGCTTCTCTCTAGAGACCCAACTACTGCTTCTAAGAGCAGGCTGACCTATGCAAGGATCTATATAGAGGTAAGGGAAGGGGATGATATGCCTGAAGTGGTGTGCTTTCAGTCAAAACTTGGCACACATATTCAATAGTTGGATTATGAGAGTGTCCCTTTTGAATGTTTTCATTATTTTAAGACAGGCCATAAGGCTTTTCAATGCTTGAAATACAAGTTAGTTCAGAAGAAGAAGAATCCCTTTACTGCTTCTCTCTTTAGGGTCAAGAAATTATGGAAAATAAATACCACCAACTAGGGCTAGAAGGGTCCTCTTTTAGAGAATTAGAAGGTAGATAAAGATTCAAAGAAGGTAAATCAATTGCAACCCTCTAATTTCACTCTACCTTTGGGCATGGATGGAAAGTCCATTCCTCAGGTTGAGCTATTAGAGACAGCCCCAAAGTCCTCTCCAATCATTAGGGAGTGGAAAATTAATGTCCAAACCCAACTAAATGAGGGTGCTCTAGCTGAGGGAAGGTTGGATCCTTAAGTGATTTTAAGATATGAGGAAGGCAAAGATGTCCCACAACAGGCTGTTTAGGAGGCTGTGATGTTAAGCTTACCACTTTTTGTGGGTAGGCTTGACTTGGCTTCCATTGAGGTGGAGAAGGATAGAGTTAATAGGGATATTATCATCTATCAAGACCCATAGGAAGATCTTGTCTCCTCTATTGCTAGAGGGACTAGCTCAGGTAAGTTGGATGTTTTCATGAAGGAATTGGACTAGTGGGAGGATCTTCCAACCAACCCAAAGATTGATCTTAAGGCTTCTAGGTCATTGAATTTTGGAACAGAGAGTGAATTTCTTCTATCTCCTAAGCCCAAGAAGAAAAAAGTGAGAGAACCTTCCTTTTCCTCTTCAGTGGAGACTAGAAGCAGTTGCAAACCAGATATGGGCTTAGCAGCCAAAAGAGGCATAAAACTAGAGAAGGAAGCCAGAGAGGAGGAGACTAGAAGAAGCTTGGAAAATGGGTGTCAGAGAACTCTTCAGGAGTGTTCCAAGAATTAATCATGAAGATCATATCATGGAATATTAGGGGCCTTAATGGAGCCCATAAGCAAGAAATTATCAGGAACCTGATCAGAGATCAGAGACTAGACATTTTGAAAATCTAGGAAACTAAGATGAAAAATGACTTTTTGGGGAAGATTAAGTTTAGCAACTTGATGAGTGGGGAGGCTTCAGACTCTGATGGTGCCTCTAGGGGACTACTAACCCTTTTTAACACCAAAAAATTTAGAATGGAATCTTCTTACAATGAAGGTAATATTCTTTTGTGTAAAGTTCTTCATATCCCTTCCAATGATAGTTGGTTCTTGTTGAATTTATATGCGCCCAACAATAAGAGAGAAAGAAATAATTACTATACTAGATCTTGAAGTCTAGTGTACAGCAGAAATTTAAAGAAATTAATTATTATGGGTGACTTTAACACTCCTCTATTGGATGAGGAGAAGAAGGGAGTCCTGCCTCTGAATTGGGAAAGTAAAAATGACCTTTCAAACTTCATTAATGGTCTGGCTTTTCTAGATATGGACCTCAAGGGGGGTGCCTTTACTTGGTCAAATAAAAACATTGGTCAGGAATGTATTTAGGTTAGATTGGATAGATCTCTTATCACTCCTGACTAGCTGCAGTCTTCCTCTTGCAAATTAGCTCTTTTGCCCAGAGTGGGTTCTAACCATTCCCCTATTTCCCTTTCCTTTAGGCCCCAAAAGGCCTCCCCCTTTTTGTTTTGAAAAAATGTGGACCTCCCACTCTGATCTTTTAGACAAGATTAAGCTCTAGTGGAGTATTGATGTGGAAGGCACAACTATGTATAGGGTAGCCAGAAAACTTAGCAATGTTAAAAGGATGGTTAAAGCTTGGAACAAGTTAGATTTTGGCCACATATTTTTTGAGAAGGAAGTCCTATCTAAGAATATTTCTTCTATCCAAGCCTCAATTCAAGAGGATGGGTATGACGAGAAAAATAGGGAGGTTGAGCTATCTATCCTTTCATATTTACACAATATTATCAGTAAAGAGGAGAAGTTCTGGATACAAAGATCAAGGGTTAATTGGCTCAAAGAGGGAGACTAGAATGCGAAGTTTTTTCATCTTACTACTCTTAAACATCATGCTAATAATAGAATCACAGGTTTAAAGAAAGGTCAGGGAATGCTAACCAAGGATGAGGATATCTCATCTGAGGCTATTTCTTTCTTCTCCTCCCTGTTGTCTTGGGATCCTATGCTATCCAAAGTGGATTAGGATGACATTGTTTCCTACATCCCTTAAATCATCCTCCCTCACCATAATAAACTACTTTGAGCCATTCCCTTTGCTTCAAAATTTGAAGAAGCTCTCTTCTCTCTACTGAAAGATAAATCTCCTGGCCTTGATGGTTTCCCTTCTTTCTTTTTCCAATTGTTTTGGTTTGTTTTGATGAAGGGTGTGGTGAAGGCTGTTTGAGAATTCTTTGGGGCTAGAAGTATTCTCGAGGAGATTAAGTCTACTTTTTTAGTTCTCATACCTAAAGTTCCTGGAGCCAATTCCTTGGACAAGTTTAGACCTATTAGTCTTTGCAATTCTTTTTACAAGATCATTTCAAAGGTTCTTACCTCTAGGTTGCTCAAACTCCTCCCTTTGATTATTTCTCAATAGAAAATTGGTTTTGTCTTGGGTGGAAAAATTTTAGACTCCATTATGATGGTGCATGAAGTGATTCACTTTATGGAAGCTAGCAAAAGAGAAGGGATGTTACTTAAACTGTACCTCTCAAAATCCTATGATAGGGTTGACTGGTCTTTCCTAGATGTGGTGCTTAAGGCTTTTGGGTTTGATGACAAAACTTGTAATCTAATTTCTCAGCTGGTTACTACTTCCTCACTTGCTATTTTAGTCAATGGATCCCCCTCCAATTTTTTCAAAGCTTCTCATGGTCTTTGTTAGGGGGGATCCTGTCTCGTCTATTCTATTCATTATCTTGGCGAAATGCATAGGCAGACTTATAGAGAAGAATAAGAAGGAAGGGAGAATAAAAGGTTTTAAACCTTCTTCTAAAAGTGTCCCTTTTACACATCAGCAATTTGTTGACGATACTATAATGGGAGGGGAGGCTTTTTTTAAGGAGGCAAAGGAAATGAAGGACATCTTGGATATCTACTCCAAAGGGGTAGGACAATCCATCAAATGGGAAAAGAGTTATGTTTTCTTTATCAACACTCTTGAGGACAGACAAAAGAAAATCTCCAAAATTTTGGGTTGTAGTGTGGGGCAGCTTCCCTCTAGCTATCTTGGGCTTCCTTTGGGCATGAATCCTCCTAGTTCTTTCTAGAATGACATTATGGACAGATTTATTAAGAAGTTGGTTGATTGGAAAGGGGCCTCTCTTAGCCAAGCTAGAAAATGCCAATTGGTTAAATCCACCCTGCAGAACTTGCCTATTTATCCTTTGAGCCTTTTTGTGATCCCTGGGAAATTTGCTGAGAGGATGGAAAAAATTTAGAGAAACTTCTTATGGATAGAAGCTGAAAAGAATAAAAGGTATCCTCTCATTGCTAGGGAAAAAGTCTGCCTCCCCAAGAAATATGGAGGTCTAGGCATCAGGAAGCTTACTCACCTCAAAAAAGCTCTTTTAGCTAAGAAGATATGGCATATATTCAGTAGCACAAGGGAATGCAGAGACATTATGGAAAAAAAGTATATAAAGAGGCCCTCTAAATAGTTTATCCTCTTCATCGAAGATATCCCAAGAGGTTCCACTATTTGGGATGGTTTTTTAAAAGCCAAGGACCTAGAGAATTCTAGAGTCTCTTGGAAATTGGGAAATGGGGAGGATATCTAGTTTTGGTTCGATAGATGGCTTATTTAGAGCCCTCTTATGAACAACCCTAGCTATGAGGTATGGGTGAATGATTGCATCAACCATTTTGGGTAGAAAGTTAGTAACTATAGGAACGACCAGGGATGGATAGACCTTTCTGTCATCTCTGAAGATCTTAATCCTATCATGATAATGCTAAACTCTATGGTCCTAAATAACAACAAGGATGAATTGATCTGGGGAGATAATGCCAATGGACTATATACTGCTGCCTCTGGGTATTCGGCCCTTTGGAGATTAAATGAGATTCCTCCTTGGTCGACGACTTGGCTTCCTGGCCTCATTCCAAAAATTAATATGTTCTATTGGCTGGCTCTTCAAGACAAAATCCTCACCCAGGATAACCTCATTAAAAGAGGTCATATTATGCCCAATAGATGTGAGTTATATAAAGATCAGATGGAGACTGGCACTCATTTGTTCATTCATTACTCTTTCTCTAGGGAGGTTTGGGTTTTTCTAACCTAGGACTTGGGCTTCAGCTAGTGTGTGCCCTTTAACCTTCGAGATTTCTTCTGTCAATGGAAATGCATGTTCAATAGGTCTAATTTGCAGGAATTAAGTTCTTGGATCCTGCCTCATTTCTATTGGAGCATCTGGAAGGAGAGAAATAACAAAATCTTCAAAGATAAAGAGGAGCCAGCTATAATGATAGGAAAGAAAATATTTGCAAACATTAAGGAAAACTATTTAGTAAGGAAAAGGGGAGATATAGAATTAGGTGGCAAAAAGAAGGAGAAGGCAAACGATAGAAAGACGAAAAGGTAGGAAGCCAAATGGCTTCTCACCCTGGAAGGATGGCATAAAGCCAACTTTGATGTAGCATCCAATGGAAATCTAGGCTCCTCGAGAAGTGGAGGCATAATAAGGAATGAAAATGGCGATGGTATTGTGGCTTTTTCCCTACCACTAGGATTTCAAACCAACCATTTTGTGGAAGAAAATGCTGCATGTAATGCTATCAAACTGGCATTTGCAATTGGAGTTACTAACCTTTGGCTTGAAGGGGATTCAAATAACATTATAAATTGTATTAATGGAAACTCTCATCCATCATGGTCGATTGCAAATCTTATTGATGAGACTTGTGAGACTCTTGCCAAATTCGATAGAGTCCATGTCATGCATATTTTTTGGGAAGCTAATCCAGTGGCTGACAGGTTTGCAAATATAGGGGTCAGTGTAAACCAAATTATGACATGGCATCCCAAAAATATTTTATCAATGGATGTCAAAAGCATGATCGAATTGGACAAGATCCAAGGAAGTACAAAGAAGATCAATGTGCAATTATGAGTATGAATGGATAAAGGGGAAAGGGTACTTCCCAAAAAGGTAGCATGGGAAATTGTAATAGCTGTAATTTATTACAGACTTTTCGACATGCTTTCTAGTTCTTTTTTTGCATTTGCAATAGGAGCAATAGAAAGGTTATTTCTTTTTGTATTTTGCTCAACCAAAGAGGTTCCTTTCAGTCTTAGTGTGAGGTGCATATGAGAATTGAGGGATTGCAAAGTGCAGATATGGTTGGTGAAATGGAGAAATGGAGGAGTAGAGAAAAAGTATGGGAGCACTTGGATCAAGGTGGGATTACTAGATACATTGCAAAACTGCATGGTTTTGATTAGGAGGTGAATAATAGTATGGTGGGTTCATGGAAGGATGGAAGAGTTAAAGTGAAATTGGTTTCTTTCATGATCACTGAGGAGGTGATATCGACTGTCTCTAAAATCCTGATTGAGGGTTTTAAGTTTTTTAGGGACAAGAAGCTCTCGACTAATGTTGTGCAGGATTTTGTGAAGGATACGAAGGAACTGAAAGCCCTGAAGAAGATTGACATGTACTATGTTCCTGATACCATGAAGAAACTGTGGAGGTATGTTCTGAGAGCTATAATCAAGTACATTACTTTGGACCCTAGGTTTGATCAAGCTCATACCCACCACTTTATTCTTTTGAATCATTTTTGGCACAACTATAAAATTTCTTTTCCTCTTTACTTGTTAACTTCCATGAGCAAGGTAGTTGTTAGCTTAAAAAAGAAGCCCACTAATAACCCCGCTTTGCATGAGGGGCTCATGCTACTCATTTATGAGCACTTTAAGGCTTAGACTATAAGCAATGCCCCCCCTCAAATAGAGAATATTTCCTCTGGAAGCTCTAGCTTCTCTTTAGACCTAGATGATGTTTAGAGCTTTACCTCTAAGAATGGCAGGATTTCTTTTGTTGATAAAATTGTCACCCTTCAGGTCAAGAATTCTCCTTCTTCCATTACCCCAAGTAGGAAAAGCCCTAGGGCTCATGGGAAGAAGCAAGTTGTGAAGGATGTGAAGGTTGACAGTGATGATGAGGAGGATGTGGAGATGAAAGAGGTGGAAAAGGAGATGTAGGAGGAAAATAAGGAAGATCGGGGAGGGAAGAAACACAAGAGGGAGGGTCTAGAGGATGAGAGATTGTAGCAAGAATGGGATATGTCTTTGCTGCCTCTTTCTCCTATCCATACTCAAGCCCAACCTGAGGAGAAAAAAATGGATTTTGAGACAGAGGGTGGGGAGGTGCAAGTTAAAGACAAGAGGAAAGCTTGGAAAAACTTTAATGTTAGGACCTCAAAAATGGGCATTTTTAGAGAGGCCATGAACCCACAGGTCCTTGTGGAAAACCAAGAAGAGGAGCGACTTGAAGAACTTATAGACCCAACAATTGTGGCTATTTTAGATAATCCAAGGGAATTTGGGCTGAACCTCTTGAACAATGCCCACAATAGTATGATTGACAACTTCAGATCAATCAAGTGGTTTTTCCATGAGCTGGAGGAGGTCAAAGAGTAGGTGGGTCATATGGAGGATAACAGGAATGGAGTGAAATCTGATAATAGAGATAGCAACGGTGAGAGGCTTAGCCTGGCAGAGAGAAGGATTAAAAAACTCAAAATCTACAATCATAATCTCTCAAACCAGATGATTTCACTGCTAAGCTCCATTAACAACAACATTATGTCTTTAATTGGCTAGATCAAAGATAGAGTTATGAAGGAAGAAGAGGAAGGAAAAGATAGGGAAAAAGCTAGACTAGAGGTCAACACTGCAAAGGAAAACATCAACAATGGTTAGGACCAAAAGGATCAAAGGGCACACTAGCAAGAGGCTGAGGAGAACTAGATGGCCTATGAGGCTGCTCAGGCCATGCAAGACCTAGAGAGAAAGAACAAGGACTAATCCACTGCCTGTTCTTTTGTCTCATTCTATTTTTTGGCTTTTTGTCAAGGCTTTTGCTTTTGTCATTTCTAAGTTTTTTATGTTCCTGGTCTTTTCTTTAATCTTTGTTTTTTGGTTGGGCCTTGGGCTTATTATCAGCCTTTGAACTTGAACTATTTTGGCTAGGCTTTTCATGCTTATTATCAGCATTGTTATTGTTTTAACTCTTGGGTTTCAGGGTCCCTATAAAAACTATTTATCTAATAAAAAAAATTGATGCAATGTTGATGTAGCATTGATGTAGGCAAGTGACGAGCCCAAATTTGATGGGAAAATGACCATCAAGGCAAAAAAATGCTAGAAAAAGACCCCTGCTAGAAAAATATATCTAGTCATGGGAAATAAGACAATGTTGCTAGTAAAAGAGTCAGTGCTAGAGTAAAAATCTATTGGCTAGGGAAAAAATTACATGTGGTGATATGCATTTTTTTGGAAAAAATACACTCCCTAAGAAAAAGTGTGTAATCTACAAAAAACAAGACAAAAAAACTCACATGCCATGTCAAAGGCCACATGGGTGAATCTATAGGCGGACCCAATACAATTATCATTGGTGTGAATGGCTTAAGACTATCTTTGGATGCCAAGTTTTATGGGCCCTTCCAAACAAAAAACTAAACTAGTGGAATCAAATTCATTACCACATAAAAACATTCACCAACCCCTTGCCTTATCCTCCTTTTACGACCCTTGATGCTCCATTTGGGCACGTCATGTCACTTCATTAGAAAAAATAGACCACCAAAATCATAGTCATTAAACTAGAAGCTAAGGCAAGACACAAATTAAATGTTGGACATAGGCCAAAGTGGGAGTTAATTGCTGAAGAGTACAAGAAGACCACAAAATCAACAAAAATGCATTGAACAACCATGAAAAAAATTTGCTACCTGGCCACCCATGTGGTTTCAATAATTGATGCAAATCAAGAGGCAAAACTCCAATAATGCCCAAAAATCATTCCTTTATCATGGCTAAACAAGGGTGAAATTTCACACAGTGTATGGGAGAGAAAATCATAGAGGTCTACATTAATCTTGTTCAAAGATTGCCAAAAAAAAAGCATCCCACAAGGAATTCATTGACATGGCATTTTGCACGACGTGAAACTTGAAGTATGCCCATAAAGGATAAGGGACTCCACCAAAATTTGAGGTCCAACCAAAAATCTCAAAACTGATTGGAATTCTAGGAGGCCCAAACACATGGAAAAAGAAATTACCAATCACTCACCATATGTAGGTAGAGGACCAAGTGAGATGCGAGTCCAAGAGTTATTGCCCATAACCCACACCATCTCAATCCTTCTATGTACACTGGTAGCATTTGTTTGACCACAAAAAAAAATTCTTGAATAGAATAGGCCATCTAGATCTAGCAAGAACATGCACCCTAGAAAAGCAGGGAAAGGTCTACATTTTGATGCTCCTTGGAAATGAAGACCACAGGTTCAATCCAACAACAATTGACACCATGAGTGAGGTGGATCAATCCTCCGATGTAGCTGCCCTGGTCATACATAGGCAAATACTTCTCCAATGGCCTCGACCTATGATGGATTACAGAGAGCCCCAATTAAAGATGGGATTCCACATGTAGCCAAGAATCCATGGGAATTGTTGATAAAAAATATCCAATAAAGACTCCTTGGTTGCAAAAAATGCCAAGCACAAATACACCATTATAACATGACAATCACTCATTATGTAGGAGACCATCACCGAAAAGAAATACATGTGGGTTCCAAGGTGAGGGTCAGGCCCAAGGAAAGGATGACCACATTGAGGTGGGCTGCCAAGAACAAAACATTGACCATATACTACGATGAATAGAGTTGATTATATGGAGAAGTTGGCCAAAAGAAATGTCTGGCCAAAGCATGCACACCATACCAAAAAAAAGGCACCATTCTCGTGAAAAAAAAGCCAAGGAGGGTGAAGGAGGGTATGAGCCCCAAAAGATCTCTCAAAATAATTTTTGTTCTTTTGAAAAAAAATTGCTCCTTCAATGCTTACATATATATATTTTAAATAATCGTCACCTCGATTTGCATGCCTAGGTGAAAATGACCTAGGTGCATTTTTTTTTTGCCTCAGATTTCAGCAGCATCCAAATAAGACAATTTTATATGGAAATGGGGGTTTTCAAGTGATTTGAGCTCAACGATGATGTCCATTTTTGCTCAATGTGCCTCAAAAATTAGTGACCGCCTAGATCCAATAACAAATCCTTGAAACCCACATATCTAAAAACTGATGCCAAATCTCTCAAGAATAGAATAGGGGCATGAGGATCTAGAGCTCTAATACCATGTTGAAGTTGATGAAAGATCAACCCCATAGCTCCTAATAATCACTTACATGCAAACACCTATCATAGAAAGAGAGAAGCAAAAACTATGGAGGCTAGAAATCACTGATTCATAGATGAGACATTCTTGATCAACAAAAAAGAGAAATTGTTGTATTAAAAAATGAATTGTCTAATTACAAGGAGAGATCATCCTTATAAAGGAGATCGAAACCCACAAAGGTCTAACCTAGGTTGCATCATAATAATTACTAAAAGAATTAATTATTAGATTCCTAAAGTTTACTTAAGTAGACTAGAGATAATTAGGAAATATCTAATTACTCTAATATAAGTTACAATGAATAAAGCTAGAATGGTATGCAAAGGATATGCGCAAGAGGAAGGTGTTGACTATGGGGAAATTTTTTCCCTTGTAGCAAGATTAGAAGGATTATTAACATTGGTTTCATATTCTTCTTATAAAGGATTCAAGGTATATCAAATGAATTTCAAATCTACATTTCTGAATGGGATACTAATAGAAGAAGTATACATAAATCAGCCTAAAGGATTTGGGGATCCTAACAAGAAGAATATGGTATGAAAGTTGCACAAAATTTATATGGTTTGAAACAAGCCCCTAGAGAATGGTATGAAAGATTGCATAATTATTTGGTGAAGATTAGTTTTCAAGGAAAAATGATAACATCAATCTATATTTGAAGACTAGAAAGAAAAATGAGGTATTATTATCTGACATTTTTGTTGATGATATCATATATGGAGGAAAGGAAGCATTATGCAAAACTTTTGCTAATGAAATGAAGAAGGAATTTGAAATGTCAATGTTTGGTGAGATCAAATTGTTTGTTGGTTTACAAGTATATCAAATGAAGCATGGTATCTTCATTACCCAGTCCAAATATATCAAGGAAATACTAATTTTTTTGGGATGAAAGATTCTTAACCAATGGCTACACCTATGGTTACTAGACACAAACTATCTAAGAATGATAATTATGCTGAAAGGAACCAAACACAATAGAAACCAATGATTGGTAAATTGCAATATGTTGTTCATAGTAGACTAGATACTACATTAGCTATTAGGATAATTCTATATTTTAAGAAAGTCCTAAGGACAATCATATGATGACAATAAAGAAAATACTAAGATATTTGAAAGGAACATAAGACTATGGATTATATTACAAGAAGAATGATAAGTTTGAACTAAAGGTACTCATTGATTCTAATTCAGCATGAAATGTTGATGATAGAAAAAGCACAAGTGGTGGTGCATTCTTTCTAGGAAAGAGACTAATTTTATGGACAATCAAGAAAGATAACTTCCCAATCAATAGCCAAAGCTGAGTATTTGGTAGAAACAATAAATTGTTGAAAGGTATGAAGGAAGAGATTATTGATCCAGTACTGGTTATCTATTGTGATAACACTATTGGAAACTATAATCAGAACAATTTTGTATTATCATTGATGTCAAATCTACTGATAATTCATATTTCTATTTGATCTAAATGTCATATTTATTTTATTGATGAAGAGTATTTGAAAAGTTGCTCATAGCAAAAGAACCTAGAAGAAAGGTTGAGTTATGAAAGGAAAGCTACAATGGACGTTTGATTAGTTAGACTTTGACAAGACAAAGTGATTATTCAATTCATGTTGATGTTCAAGCCTTGACACTACAAACCAAGATATATTACTTATGTAAGACTTAACTAGGAAAAAGAGTAAAAGATCAAGGAATTTTGAAGACTATGTTGAGTGATGCTAGTGTCAACTGAGCCATAGTAAGTGTGAAGAAAATTTAGTGTTGACTGAGCATTAGCATCGATCGAGCCATAGTATTGATGCTGAGCTAGAAGTTCTACAGTGAGTGATTACTAAGTGTCAAAGCTTAGTAATGATTGAGTGCTAGTATCTTGAATGCATATAAGAAATCATGATTCCTAGCCAACTCACTTGATTTCTTGGAATATGGAAAGTGTGTTGAAGATAAGATTGATGAGTTGGATCATTTAATTCAAGGATAGGATTAGGTAAGGTACCTAATGAATGAATTTGATGAGAAGTTTATAGAAGAGAAGGAAGATGAATAGATACGATTAACCTAACGAATCAAATCATGAACCATAAGATCTACAATGATTGTGAAAATGGAAAATGACTAGAACTACCTATTTAAAGAGGTATAAAGATAGAATTTTAATGAAGGGTTGAGGAGAGTGCGGATGAGATATGTGAAGAAGAGAACATAATAGAGAAGATGTGCATGTTTCTAGTAAAGATGGAACAAAGCTGCTGAGGTTGATAAGAAAATGTAAGAAGAAAGCTTAAGTTTTTTGTAAAGTGAAGGACAGTTTATTGAAGAATTTCTAAGAAAATCAAGGACAAAGGGAAAAAGGAAGGCTTATTAGAGAATCAACACATGAATTGAACTAAGATTTGAAAATGCAATGCGAGTTGTAATAATATAGATCAAACCCTATTGTTTTCTTTCTAATCATTGTAAACATTTTAGATCCTTTTAATCAAAGGTTGACCTAACAATCATTCAAGACTTAACAGTCTATGTAAATCCTTTAACAATGTGACATTCTAATGGAATGATCTAAAGTCCTTTGACAAGGCCACTCCTAATAGGGTGATTAAATCCTTTAACTAGGTCACATTTAACAGTGTGTATTGTAAACCTTTAATAGGCTTGGCTCCTAACAAAGCTCACTTCATAAGAGTGAAAAAGTGGTGACATGTTACTGGTAGTGTTTCCCATATTGTGTTTCCATGTTAAATCCTAGTGTCAAACTTGTGTTGAATGCTTTATGGTATTTTACATTTCAAATGTTTACATTCAACAAGTCTTTTATAGTAGGACAATGAACTACTAGTTAATTTTGTTACTAAGTTTATAGTAGAGACTGAGTTGCAATAGGACAAGTAAGATAAAAAAAGTATTTAATTGTTTAATTTTTTAATTGATACTAATGGACCTTAAGTAACTAATTCACTTCCCCCTCTTGATTATTCTAAACATTCAAACAATTGGTAATAGAGCACAAGTTCTTATAAAGAAGAGTTTGAAGGTACTTAAAGCTAAAGATCATGACTCACAAAAGGGAGGTACCAAAGCTAAACAAGGAGAACTTTCCTATATGGAAAATGCTGACGAGGTTATATATAGCCAGTATTGGTGATGTTGCAATAAGCTTTGTGGACAATGAATATGTAAAGGTAACTACTATTCCTCTGACTATTGAACAACTGAAAGAAAAATAGGAACATAATTAGACAACGTTGGAAATTTCTTTAGCTATAAGCTATGTCATTTTTTATGATATAAAAGAATGTGATATTGAAAAAAAGATGTAGGACAAATTGAAGACCATATATGGAGGAGATGACAATGTTTTAGGAGGAAAATCCTAAATCCTTCGAGGAAAATTTGATGAAATGAGAATGATGGAAGGTGAGAACATAGTGCAGTATTGCACAAGAATCAAGGAAGTTGTCAATGTTATTCATGGTGCAAACAAAGAGATTAAAGATGAAATAGTGATAAGAAAGGTATTGAGAAATCTACTTTCTATATATGTCATTAGAGTTTCTACAATACAAGATTTGAGATGCACTCCAAGTAATGATTTGACTTGGGAAGGTGTAATTGGTAGACTTATTTCTTTTGAGATGTCTAATTTTGATAACTACACACCTGCTAGTTTTGAATATGCTTATAAGTCACAATTGGTTCTTAGCAAAAGAAAAGAAAAACATGTGAAAAGTGACAACGACACTTATAATGATGATCTTGATGAAATCAAAGCACTCATTGAAAAAATATTTGGAAGAGGTAGAGGTAAATACAAAGGTAAATTACCTATAATTTATTTTTCATGCAACAAGGTGTCCTGGCAAAGAAGAGAAGGATAAGAGAAATGAAAGAAAGTATAAAGGAAGAAGAGATGATCAAGACTACAAAATAAAAAGAATGGAAAAGGTAAGAAATATTTTTATATTTCTAAAGAAGAAGCTAACACTAAATCTAAAAGTAATGATGATGAAGTTGTTTATGTTTCTATAAAAGAAGATTTTGATGAAGATGAGAAAAATTCTTTAGTTTCAAATGTGAACAAAAGTGATAGATGGCTAATTGATATAAATAAATTTGAAGAAATTGGACCGTACAAGGGTGGCTGTGTTAAATTTGGTAATGATATTCCATGTGTTGTGAAAGGTAAAGGTACAATTCAATTGATTGACAAAATCAAGTGTGACAATGTTTACTAGGTGGATGGATTTAACTATAATTTTTTGAGTGTTTCATAGTTAAACAAATTAGGGTACAAAGTTGAATTTCCATTAGATAAAGGCCAAGATATATGATGCTGATGGTAAGCTAATTGGAAGTGGTGATTAGACAAGAGGTAACTTATTCTATTTAGATTTATCTAACGAGACATGTTTTTTTGCACAATAAAAAGATGTTTGGTTATGACACAAGAGGTTATGTCATGCAAACTTTGAAAATTTGGTGAAAATTAGTAAAATGAAGAAATTAAGAGGGTTGCCAAAACTAAAGAAGCCCGACAATGCTATGTGTAAACAATGTCAATTGGGAAAAATGACAAAGTCTAGTTTCAAGAGAAAAATCTAGTGATATTTTGGAATTGGTTCATACTAACCTTTGTGACCTATTGATATTCAGATCTATTGTGGAGATACATATTTCATTCTTTTTATTGATGATTAATGTAGGATGATGACTGTGATGTTTCTCAAAGCTAAATTTGATGCTTTTTAGTTATTTAAGTGGTATATGGCTAGAGTTGAAAAAGAAACATGGAAGAGTCTAAAGTGTTTGAGATTTGATAGAGGCAAAAAATTAATTTCCAAAGAGTTTAACACATTTCGCAATAATAGAGGAATTAAAAGAAAAATTTCAGCACCAAGGACCCCTCCACGGAGTGGGATAGTTGAAAGGAGAAATAAATCAATAATGGACTATGCTAGAACATTGATGATGGAGAAGAATGTATCACATAAATATTGGAGAGAAGCTATTGGTACTAATTTCTATACCTTAAACAAAGTACAAGTCAAGAAAGGTAAAAATGCTACACCTGTTGAACTATGGTATGCATATGCTCCTAAAGTGAAATATTTCAAAATCTTTGGAAGAAAATGCTAAATATTTAAAGATAACAAGAATGGAAAACTTGATGCTAGGAGTGATGAAGGTATATTCCTAGGATACTCCATCAAGAGTAAAGCTAACAAGTATTTAAACTCTAACACTAAAAAAGTTGTGGAAAGTACAAATGTGATAGTTGATGGATTTGCAAAAATTAATGATATTGAATATAAGGAAGAACTTGAAGATTATAGTACATTATGGATGATGGTTCTCCCAGAACTCCTACTAAGAAAGTAAACAATGTCATAGTTTCCCAATAGATAGAGAATGGCAAGGTGCAACAATAGGTTGTTGAGTAGAAGATAGTGGGTGTTGAGCAACAGGCATAAAATTGTTGAAAACAAATTGATACAAGTATGATAAGTATGTTTCAATCATTATTTTTTCACTGATGTCAAAGCTACTACTTTCTAGTAAGACAATTTCTTATACGATTTAAGTACTATCATTTTTTTGATTGATGAAGAGGATTTGATCAAATGAGGTAACAATAGCACCTAGAGGAAAGATTGAGTTAGAATATGAAAAAGAGTACAATGATAAGTTAAGATAGTGATATGATAGTTCATTAATAATTTACTTAAGGTTGCAAAGGTTGGTTACACTGAGTAAGTTTAGAAGAACAAGTTAAATGAAATTTGTCTGCCAAGTTTGACCCAGTGGACAATAGGTGCTGAGCAAAGTTAGTGCAAGTTGAGCAAAAAATCTCTTGGAGCTAAGAAAAGTTAACTTTAGTTCATGCTGAGTGTTTTGATAGTGGATGCGAAGCAACACAATATGTACCGAGTATCATAAGCCAGTTAATGTCGAGTGTTAGCATTATGAGAACGATCAAGAATTCAATGAATCTAAGCTAACAAGTTTGATTTCTTGGATTATGTGAACTGTGTGGAAGATAAGGCTAATGAGTTGGTGGCACAAAATTCAAGATAAATCATTTTGAGGTGAATTCAAAGAGGATTGAAGGAGAATTTTATAGAAGGGAATGAAATGAAAAGAGGGGTAGATTTATTGAATCCTACCTAATCTAACCTAACCCTAGTATGGATGATGGAAGATGAAAGACAAAAGATCTTAATTCTCTATTTATAGAGATGGTTGGTTAGAAGCAAAGGTTTTCATGTGGAAGAACCTAAGGAAGACAAGGAGTCTAGGGTATTGCTTCATTCATTGACTTAAGAGAAGAGACTACATTGGCAAGCAAAGCAAGAAGGCTTAAGGGTATGGATGCTTGAAGGGTGAACAAGCTATTAGAGCTAAAGAGATTGAAAGCCAAGTAGAATGGATTTAGATTTTTAATCTACAAATGAAGTTGTAAGTTGTTATCAGATCAATCCTTACTGTTACTCTCTAATCATTGTATCGGTCTAGGGTAAATCCTTCGGATTAAGGTTGACCTAACAGTTATTTGTAAATCCTTTAAATGGGTGACATTCCAAGTGAATGATCAAAAGTACTCTAACAAGGCTCACTCCTAACAGGGTGATTGAAATCCTTCAATTAGGCCACATTTAATAGTGTGTATTGTAACCTTTAATAGGGTTGGCCTTTCACAAGGCATCACTTCAGAAGAGTGAGAATGGGTAGCATGTTACTGATGGTTTTTCAAAAATTAGGTTTCCACATTAAATCACTATGTCAAATTTATTATTGAATTTGTTATATTTCATGTTTACATTTTTGCAAATTAATTTGATAGAACCTACAAGTTTAAGTGATTGCATAATCTAATGGATGCATCAATGATGAAAATGTTTTATGGATATGGGTTCACTAAGATGTGAAAAGTTTTAATTGTACATTTGGACCTTGGATAATTGATTCATCCCCCCTCTCAGTTATTTTGAAGAATTCCAACAATTGGTATCAGAGCCATCTGCTTAAGAGGACTTGTTTGAAGGTACTAGAAGCACAAAGATCAAGATGTCAAATAAGGAAGTACCTACGCTTAATAGAGATAACATTCCTACATGGAAAAGTCTAATGAAGCTACACCTAGGAGGTCTTGGAGATCATGTACAATCTACCATTGTTGTTGAACATACTGATCCTATTAGAGCCCTAAGTACTGAAGATCTAAAAAAAAAGAACAAACACAATTAGGCAATGTTGGAGATTGCCTCTACCCTAAGCTATGCCAAGTTTGATGATATCAAGGGTTGTGATAGTGCAAAGAAAATGTGGGATTCTCTACACACTATCTATGGAGGTGAAAAAAATATTATAAGAGCCAAAGTTGAAAGTCTTAGAGGTAAGTTTGATGATATGAGAATGCAAGAAAGTGAGAATGTTGCTCAATATTGTTCTAGGATAAAAGATGTTGTAAATGCAGGAAGAGGAGCTAGTGGTAAAATAGATGATGATACTATACTAAGAAAATTTTTGATAACACTATTGCCCATCTATGCTATTAGAGTTTCTATAATACAAGAATTAAGATGTATGCCAAGGAATGAACTAACTCTTGAAGGTCTGATAGGTAGGCTCATTACTTTTGAGCTATCTAACTTTGATAATCATAAACCTAAAAGTATGGAATCTACTTTCAAAGCTAATCTATCATTAAAGAAACCTAATGAGTAGAAGAAGAAGAAAAAGAAAAAATATGTGTACAGTGACAGTGATAGATATGAGGAAGATGTAGATCAACTTGAAGTACTATTAGCAAGGATATTTCATAGAGGTAAAGGAAATTTTAAAGGTAAGTTACCTATCATGCATTTAAATTGCAATGAGGTTGGTCATATTGCTACTAGATTCCTAGAGAAGAAGAGTTTAGAGGTGGTGACATGTACAAAAGTAGAAGAGATGAAGACAACAAAGAATACAAAGACAAAGGCAAGAAGTCTTGCTACATTTTTAAAGAGGAAAAAAGAGATAGATCTAAAGATCATGATGATGAAGTGGTGTATGTTGCAATGAAGGATGAATCTGATGAAGATGAGGCAACTGCAGTAGTGTCTTGTGTGAACAAGAATGACAAATGGATCATTGACAATGGGTGTTCACATCAAATGATTGGAGATGAAAGTAAGTTCATTACCTTGAAATATTAAGATGGAAATAGTGTAAGGTTTGGTAATGATGGACCATGTTTGATAAAAGGAAAAGGTTCTATCAAGATCACATAAAAGATTTTATGTGACAATGCTTACTATGTTGAAGGACTTAATGACAATTTGTTGAGTGTGTCACAACTAAATAATTTGGGAATTAAGGTTGAGTTTGAGAAAAAAATTGCTAAGATTTATGATATTGATGGAAAACTAATTAGAAAAGGTGATCAAACTAGAATTAATCTATTCTACTTTGATATAGAGGATGCTACTTGTTTAGTTGTAGAATTTGATGATATCTGGCTATGGCACAAGAGGTTATGTCATGTTAATTTTGATAACTTAGTTAGTATCAATAACATGAGAAGAGTTAGAGGTTTTCCTAAGTTGAAAAAGCCTGTCAATATAATTTTCAAATAATGTCAGTTAAGAAAAATGACAAAGTCAAGTTTTAAGAGTAAGACTCATACTTCTAAAGGAATATTAGAGATTGTTCATACTGACTTGTGTGGATCAATTGAAGTGCAAAGCTACAAAGGAGATAAATACATTATGTTGCTTGTTGATGATTATTCTAGAATGATGACAATTATGTTTCTAAAGTAGAAATATGATGCTTTCTAAATGTTTAAGGGGTACTTAGCAAGAGTTGAGAAAGAAACAGGTAAAAGTCTAAAAATTTTAATATCTAACATAGGAGGAGAATTTACATCAAATGAGTTTGAGATGTTTTGTAATGATAAAGGAATCAAAAGATAGACATTTTCTCTTACAACCCCTCCACAAAATGGAATTTCTAAAAGGAGGAATAGGTCTATAATGGACTGTGCTAGGACACTCATGATGGAGAAAAATGTTTCTTTGAAATACTAGAGAGAAGCTATACGTGCAGTTGTCTATACCTCAAACCATGTACAAGTCAAGAAAGAAGTATATGAGGTTGAACCTATAAAGGAACTAGAAGTATAAAAATAATTTTTATACTTTTATGAACCTATGCCTACTAAAGAAGATGGTGTAAATCAAGTTGCAAACCAACAAGTTTCAGTGATTGCTGAATCACATACTATGAATACTGAGTTGCATTCAGAAATTGATCTACATTCAAGTGCCAAGTTATAGAATGAAGTTGAGGCACATTCAGATTATGAAATTAGTGTACATGAAAGAGATGTTGAAATAACCAATAGAGATGTACATAGTGATTCAAAAGTTGAGAGACCAAATGTAGAAGCTAGAGCTAAACCAAGACTATCTAAATATGTCAAGAGACACAATCCTGCTGCATAAATCATTGGAGATAAAGATGTTAGGCCAATGACAAGGAACAATTTAAGAAATGATACATGTTTACTAAGCATGCAAGAACCAAAAATAGTGAAAGGTTCCTTACAAGATGTGGATTGGAGTAAAGCCATGGAAGAAGAGATTGAACAAATTGAGAAAAATAAGACATGGACTCTAGTTCCTAGACCGAAAGACAAAAATGTGATTGGTACCAAGTGGGTATACATAAAAAAGTTAGATGCAAATGGTGAAGTCACAAGGAACAAGGCAATATTAGTCTATAAAGGATATCCACAAGAAGAAGGGATAGACTATGGAGAGACATTCACTCCTATTGCAAGATTGGAAGGAGTAAGAACTCTACTTGCTTACTCTACATACAAAGGTTTCAAATTTTATCAAATGGATCTTAAGTCTACATTTATGAATGGTATATTAGAGGAAGAAGTTTATATACAACAACTAGAAGGATTTGTTGATGCTAACAACAAAAATATGGTATGTAGACTAGACAAAGCTCTTTATGGTTTGAAGCAAGAACTAAGAGCATGGTATGAGAGACTTCATAATTATCTTGTAAAAATTGGATTTAAGAGGACTGATGATAACAACAATCTGTACTTGAAGATAGAGAAAGGAAAAGGTATGTACATTAGATGAAATATGGTATGTACATCACTCAGTCAAAGTATATAAAGGAGATACTAAAAACTTTTGGATTGGAAGATTCTAAGCTAGTAAATACACCTATGGTGACAAGACATAAATTGTCAAAGAGTGATGATTTAGCTGAAGTGAATCAAACATTATATAGGTCTATGATTGGTAAATTACAATATGTAGTACATAGAAGACCTAATATTTTATTATCTATAGGGATAGTTGGAAGATTCTCTGCTAATCATAGCACTAGTACATTTTTGCAAATATGTGACTACATGACTAAAACTTTTAGTCACACCACTAAATTTTTTTAGTCATGTGACTAAAATTGATGACATTCCATTATTTCTTTGTAATTTATAGTTATAGGTGATGAATTAAGTGATTGGTCTGGTCACTGGGTACAATCAAAAGATCAACCAAATGGAAGTGACTAAATGAACTACTAAATAAGTGATTGGATATTTAGTCACTAATAATTAATCCTCTAAACACAAAAAACTAAATAAACCACCAAAAAATTAACTAAATAATCAATTAGATAATTAGTATCATCATGACACAACCAAGTAGTAGTATCAACTCGAGGCATCACAATCATTGGACATCACCATTGAGAGAGCCAATCACACAATTTTCAATCCATAGTGACAAGTATCATTTCAATTTTTATGCCAGAACTACCATGTGGGTGGGAAACATTAATTTAGTAGCTAACTGACAAGCACCAATCATTTTGAACATGATTGAGAACCGAATACAAGACCTTGTATATATAATTCTCACGACACATCATCATGTAGTGGAGTCATCCCCATATGGTGTTATACTAATTAATTAGTCAAAATTTAATTTATAAAAAAAAAAATCAAATATTTATAAATTGAAATTGAATGTTCATTTTAATCTCAAGGATATTAGCTTGATTAATGGATGGTGTCAATACTTTGCAATGGGAAAAAAACTCACCTAATTTGTTATTTTTTAAATACATATTTTAATCATTTGATAAAGTTTCATTTATATTTTTGATGGGTTCCTTCCATAATTTGAAAAAATTTGACTAATTCTATTAAATATACATTCTTTTAATAAAAATAAATAAATTATATTAAAAAAATAAAAAATTATATGATAAAAAAATTACACCCAAAATTAATAATAATCAACATTTTGTAGAAATTAAAAAAGAGATATTAGATTGTTTTATCATTAATTTTAAGAAACTTAAAGGCTAACATATGAGATTGTTTATCAAGTTGTAATTGCATATACAATATTAATGCCTAGACTTAGAGCATTTGGAGGGTTTGGATGGGTTAAAAAACAATGCAAAAATCAAAACTACTAAACTAAAACTCATTCGCATGGCTGAAACTTATTCGTGCCAAACAAAAACTCATTTATGCAAGCTAGAACTTATTTGTGTCAAGCAAATGCATTCACCATTGTTTCTTGGATTCATCTGGGTTGTTCCTTTGATTCATCACAATTTGGAGTGATTGAATGGGAAATGATATTACCACAACCTCTTTATTAGGTACATTTCATTTTTGTTATATCCTCTCATGGTTTTTCTTAGGGTTTTCCATAAATATACTCCTTGTTTAATCTAGATTAATAAATATTTTAGTTCTATTATCAAATAAACAATCTTCTTTTAATATTCTTTCCCATTTTGATATTTTTCAAAGACTCAAAGACCCAAAACAATAGGGTTCATAGTAAAATATTCTTTTTAAATTAATACTATTTGCAATGCATAATTAATTCTTTTAGATTTCTTTCAAAATCTTCTTAGATAAACGCTTGTACATGATAAACATATCTTTTAGATTCCTATCATTATTTTCTCAACTAATAAAAATGTCTAAACAAGGCTTTGAATCAAAATAATTGCATCCTTGTGGACATAGAAAGAAACAAGGCTATGAATCAATATAATTACATCCCTATGGACATACAAAGAAACTATGTCAGAGTTCAAATGTTTTCTAAGGATTATGGAGTTAGTGGGCCTTTTTGGAAATGCCAACAGTGTTGCAATTTAGGTTCACTTACTTGCATAACTATTTGATTTGAAAGGAACCCTCCATATTCACATACAATTTGTGAGATCATACATGCTAGATGGAGCTCTACAACACATATTCACTTCCTTGCATTTTTCATTTTTACAAGCATCATTGTGACAATAATGTTTTTGCTAGGTGCTTTTTCTACTATAAATATTGTAACTAGTGTAGTGTCTAGATACATATTTTCTTTTGGATTTTTTATTGAACTTGGTGTTATCGTTTAACTTTATTAAGTTAAAGGAGGATTGGAAGCTACTTTCTTAGCTAGTTGTACACATTCAATTATTGTTCACATTGCTTATGTGGCATTTGTAAATTTAGTGTATACATCAAGTACTAAGCTAGGGAGTCCAATGATTGTGTACAAAAACATTCTAATGATTACATGAAAAAAATAAGTTGCATATAAGCATTTCCACACAAATGAAAAGCATGTGGTCCTATAAGTAGGAATCATGTATGTTCTTACCTTAGCATGTTGAGTTTCAAGGTTCATGATTCCTTGACTCTTGATCCTTTGTTGACAGAAAGAGAGACTGGCCATAGAAGATACCACTTGCAAGGTTGCAACAATAATAGATCTTTTGGGAAAGGGTGGTGTTGTATTGCTCCTAACAATCATATTCATGGTAGTGGCATTTGTTGTTCTTTAGATCTCATTGCAGCTTCTTCACTATGAACATATGACACCTATGAAAACTATGTCAATACCTAGTTACTGGTTCATATGCAAGTTCAGATTCAGGTTCAATATCTAGGTTTGAAATTTGATCATTTTTTGGGTTGGGTTTAGATTTTTTTTGGGTTCATGTATACAAGAATATCTATTTTTAGAAATATATACCCCAACATTAATAATCAACCATCATAATCAAATATCATAAAAAAAAATCAAGAAAATCATTACCATTCTTCTATTGTAAATTAGAAGCACAAAAAATAATGGTATATGCCCGTTTAAGGCCAAGGTTGGGGTTGTTTCCATATTGTAAGCTTCACATGTAAATTATAATACTAGATGATTCACATAAAGCATCTTTAGATTAGACTAGATAAACCCAAGACAACAAGCTTTGAATCTAGATTTAACCTTAGTAAAAATCTCTTTAAATTTTGTTCAATCCATAGTTTTATATACATGTTTGATTATAATGGTAATTAGAGATCATTACAGCACAACCAAGGAACACAACCTTTGACTTAGAATTACTCATCATCAAATATTTTTCCAAAAGAGTGAGGAGTCACCTCTTTAAGTCACTAATTACTTCTTGCAATCTTTAGTCCTTACATATTCCTTAAACATTGAAAATGAGGCTTCATGATTACCTATGAACATATACAAGCCTAGTTGATTGATGCAACTCAGTATTCTTATAGTAAATTACAACATGAGAGAAGCTTCTTCTAATGTTATACAAAGGTTTATAGATATGCTCGTTCTAAAGATTTTCTTGGAGGACAACCTAAAGATTTTAGGTTTCCATAAGAGTGTGTCCCAAGTGCTTCATCTCTTCCTTTGTCCCCAAAATTTGTGATTTTTCCATACTTGTGATGGTTTTAGCCATAGGAAAAGTCATCTTCTATAGTTTTTTTTGATAGTGATGAGTTTGGCCTTAGTTGAACTCTCACCACTATCAAAGATAGGGGAAAATTTTACAAATAGATGTTGTTCATAGTAGATGATGTCTTTTGAGTGTCCAAATGACTGAAATGTTTTTCACCTTATCTCCTAAATTCTCTACAATTTTCTATTTGATTTTTTCTTTATAAAATGGAGTCTCATGTCTTATATGGTTAATAGGAAATTTTTAAGAATGAGGAACAATGTCTAAGTTTGTTAATTGCATGAAATTGACTTAACCATTTTCAAATCAATATTGATATTTCAAACTTTATTAGAAATAAAAATTTATTATCATTTAATTCATGTTTTTTGTTATACTGGTTCGTGAGACTTGTAAGAAATTAATGGGATATTTTGGCATTTGTATAAAGCTTCTATATTGATTGAAAAATCTTGTAACAAATCTCTTGTGAAATTTATGGACAAGCATGTATCCCTTAGATCTACCTATATCCTAATGCCTATACCATTTTATTCAAAGTAGAGTTATTAGCAGTGAGAAGCAAATAGATGGCCCTATGAATAGTCTAATAGAATCATCATGTAATGCCAATCATGTATTTCTAGAGGTTATTAGTTGGAATGGATTGAATCTCCAATCAACCAAATTTCTAGAATAATCATTCCTACACGTAGGAAAATAATATACTAGCTAAGGTTTTAAACCAAAATCTGAGAAGTACAAGGGATAGATAAATTCCTTCTAATACATGCCTTAATTAGAAGCTATTGCAAGCCTCAAATCAGTGTGTAGAATGTGCTTTCTAAATTCTTTTTTTTGAAGGCTAAACCATAGCAAGTAAAATCATCAACCAACCATCAACCACCAAACTACCAAAACTTATGGTACTAACAATAATAATGTAATATTATTGTGGTTAATAGTCATTTGTATTAATATAATGTAATATATATATTCATTTAAAAAAATCCAAGCACTAAAATAAAAACCTCTTGATGTGAAACCCTCATCTAAAGATCTTAAACCCCAAGCACTAAAATTTAGTCCCTAAATGCTAAAGGTATTTACTAAAACCTATTGTCTTAAACTAAAATCCTACACCAAGATATGTTTATTGGAAGCTTGCAATTCTAGTTATACTTATTTTCTCATACAATGTGGTAATAGTTATTGTTGAAGTTAGAATACCAACTTGACCTGGAAGGTCTTGCAATTCTAGTTATACTTATTTTTTCATACAATGTGGTAATAGTTATTGTTGAAGTTAGAATACCAAATTGACTTGGAAGGTACTTACCAATCTTTGTTTCTATTAAAAGAAAAATTTGCATGCCATGATAACAAATTAGTCTCTTTATAGTGGTCTGTCCCATCATGCCATCTTCAAATTTATGAAATATATTTATTATTTTCTTGATGATTTTGGCTTCATTAAGATACTTGTCATTGATTCTTCATTGTTGAAACAAAAACATGAAAATGACGCAATACCAACACCAATAGAAAGAAGGTTCCCAAAGTCTCCAAGTTGTGGTTTTCATGTTCTAATGCTTTATGGGTGTCCTAGAAGTGGTATTGAACAAGGCTGAAATCAGTTTGGGATGGATATACTTAGCCATGAGAGTGCTAATTGGTTCAACTATTATACACGTGGCTTTCATATTTATGTGGAGACAACCCAATGGAGTTTAAGCAATATTAGGCACTATAGTAGGTAGTATATTTAGAATAACTACAAGGCTCTATATGTCTATTATAGAATATGAATGGATAAATCCTACCACATTTGAAAGGAATCTATCTATACTTTATAGGAACTTGATGTTGATACTAACAGGTGGTATATTTCATATAGTTGTTATTTTTTTGGCTCCTAAACTATGACTAGTAAATACTAAAATACATTACCATGGTGGAGAGTGATAAGAAAGACTCAATTGCAGAAGAATTCAATTAGAAAATAATCCTAACATGGAATCAATATGGCTATTATAATAATTGGTTATGATGATATCCAAAAGTCAAAGAATGATATATTTATGATATTAAAAGGAAACACACGCATTCTCTAGTTAGTTTTTTGTATAGTAAGAAGATATGGTTTATGTCATGTGGATATATGATAGGTTTTATGTGTGTGGGATTTGACACTGATTTCTTTAAAATTCAATTATGAGAGACTTATTCTTCTAGCAATATAATTAAAAGAGTTTGAATAGTAACAATATGTTATTAAAAAATATTGACTTCTTTCCTTATATTTCTATGATAAAAAAATGATATAAATTATCTTTTCAAATATGAATATTCTTTTTGTAAGAATTTTCCTTAGGTAAAAATCACCCAAGATCAAGAAGCTCAAGAACTAGCACAATATGGACCAATAAAGTATGATCAAAATAACAATATGAAATTGAATTGATGTACATACACACTAGGAATGCCAGAATATAAAGGCCTCTATAATGACTAGGAGTTAGTAAAGTGATAAGACTCACAACTAGGCACATGTCCACCAAGAGTGGATTATCCTCCATTGAGCATAAAAGTTATTTTGATGATGAGAGGATAATCTTACATAGGTGTGTCATGTAAAAAGATGTTGTAGACACCATGTGCTTAATTAGAGTGTGAACAACTATGTTGTGTACATGACAACTTAGATAAGTATGTAAACTCCTATATTGTAGACACCATGTACTAAAATGAGATGCTACCTCCTATGTTGTCAACAAGACAACTCATATGAGTATGCATACTCCTAGGTATCTAATCTAATAAATAATAAAATAATGCATTAACCTAAGTAAAATTAAGTAAAGTGTAATAATAATTAATTATTTACACTAACAACCCCCTTAAGTGCAACTTAGGGGAATGCACTTAAGCTTATGAAATCTATAATGAAAATGGATGATGGGTCCCAACTGCTAGTCCATGTTAGGTACACATGTACAAATGAAATGCAATCTCTCTAAAAATGGAGAAAGAGGCAAACCCTCATGGGAAAAACCCTCCCCCAAAAAGAGAGATGAAAAAAAAAGATGCATGGATGGATGGAGTAATTAAAACCCCCCATCACACCATACATCATGTATATACAATAGAGAAGTATGAGAAGGACAAAACCCCATAAGAGGATAAAGTCCCCCCCCATAAAAGAGAAAAAGAAGAAGAAGAAAGGAGACAAGGTAGACCCCCCCCAAAATAAATAAATAAATATAGAGTGCTAATCATTGTCAGCTACTTCAAGATGAATGTAGAAGCTGATCCATGACTGTTGAATAATGTTCCTCCCTTTAGGAAGAAACAATATCATAGGTACATATGAGATGCTTCCCCAATGTGTAGAAAGAATCCTGAATGAAGTCTCTAAAAATTGCTCAACTATCCCTGTGTCGATACTAACGGTCACCCCTTCCAACACTGCTGAAAAGAACAAGTTCATATCTAGCAAGGATGGATGTAGAACATATCCCAAAGAACCAATTATCTCCTCAAATGATAAAGAGACCTTCTGCAACTACTATACATAAGGATCCATAATCATATCAACCTGGTAAGACTGATCATGTAGAGAATGGATAAGAGGATGAGAGTGGGCCCTCGCAACACGTGAAGAAGGATCTTCTTCATCAAAGAAAAGATGTATTTAATAAATGATGTCTCCCAAATTTTCTATGTATAACTCCACAAACAAACCTGAAAGATCTATCATGTAGTCATCCCCTAATTCTAGAATTGGAAGACAAGTTGTACACAAATGTACTAAATTATGTGGACCTATCACTATAGCAATGCATGCATGTGGAAGTTTATGATGTTGTGACCTTATTCTACATTTGTCAATATGATCCCTTGTATCTGAACCTATTGAATCACTATCACTATTGTCACTATCAGTTTCCACAATGTATGAAGTATGGAGAGGATTAGAGAATAAGGTAGGTGAACTTTCCTCAAAGTGAACATTCCTCTATATGAATATTTCATGAGTCTCAGGATCCATAATTCTATATGCCTTAACACTTTCATCATATCCAATGAAAGTACAAGGCCATGGTGGTGGTGCCTTGCATTTCCTTGAAGGTATGTGTGCCCATGCTAGACAACCAAAAAATCTAAATTGTTTCACAATTGGTCTTCTTCCACACCATACCTCAAAAGGAGTCATTCCATCTAAGACATTATGTGGAGATCTATTAAGGATGTGATTGGCACTACTTATAACTTTGACTTCAAGTGATGTATCAAGAGACTTAGCTTGAATCATGCAACTTGCCATTGACTTAAGAGTTCTAATCCTCATTTCTAAAACACTTTCCTTTTGTGCACTAAATGCTATAGGATTTTGAAGATCAATGCCCTCAAGTTCACAATAATCTCTAAGTCTTGATTTCACATATCTACTTTCATTGTCCATTCAAAGAACCTTGATATCTTTACTTGATTACTTCTCAACATGACTCTTGAAGGCGAGAAACTTATCAAACACTTCATTCTTGTGATTAAGAAAGTAGACCCACGTGTAGTGTGAAAAGTCATCAATGAAAGTGAGGACATATCAACCCTTGCTAATAGATTTCATTGAAAAAGGGTCTGCTAGAACTATGTGAACCAACTCAAGAACAATTGATTCTCTCCAAGACTTCCCTTTGTCATACTTTTCTTCTAGATGCATATCCATTAAACAATTTGAACATTCACTTGTAGAAAAGTTGATTGTAGGTAGACCTTTGACCATATTTTTTGAGCCAAGTTGATGAAGATAGAGGAAGGCAAGATGTACATACCACTCATTCCATAATTTAATTTGTGATTGTGGTTGTGTCAATAAGGCATGTGAAGGAGACTTAGGCACAAAGTGGGAGAAAGAATAAAGCCTTGTGTCATGATTGACTTTACCCACTACAACCAATGAATCATCTTTAAGATTTTGCACCATCACCAAATCAGGAAGGCACTCAACTTTATTTCCACCTCCATAGTGAGTGATTTGGTAAATTGAAAGGAGATTTGTGCTAAGGTTAGGAACATAGAAGACAACTTTTAACTTTCCATTTTCCATCTCAACTTATTCTTTCCCTTCAACTTCCACTTGTGTATCATACCATATGGGTTCTTCAAAAGGAATTGTCTATATAGTACATGAAGGAAATGTGTGCAAAATCATGCTTGAAAAAAAAAAACAATGATGATGAAATTGTGTACTTTCTGAATAAAAGGGGTAATATTGTTGCTTTTGTTGTCCATCATAATCCTTCAAAAGAGTATTCTTCTATCTTGACATCATCAAAAGGTGAAGAAGAATTTTTTTTTTAACAGAGGTTAGGTAATGTAGTGGCCTTTAACACTCACAAAGGTTTGTGGTACATGCTTCCTCCTTGATCACATCCAACACTTGAGTACTCTCTAGAGACTTTATATGTAGCCAATAAAGTAAATTAAGCTACTAGAGTTTGACATTGGTTCTATAAATTTTAAATTTAGGTTTTCAATATATAACTATCTTAAAAAATCATTTTACATGGGACAATAATCATTAAATACTATATTCGGTAGAAGTTGTGAATAAAAGTGATAATTGACTGAACTTTTTTTTTTTAAAATCTAGATGGTAGGACTTTTTTTTCTATTTTCATATTATAATAAGCCCTAATGTGAAAATGTAATTGGTGACTGTATTTGATCATGCCTTAAATTTTTCCTATAGTTACATTTATTTTATGTATCATGCTAGGAACTAGATTGGGAATCAATTACAACTATTGTATTACATGATACTGTGGAAGACAATAATGTTGTTAGTTTTGAAAGAATGGTAGATAAATTTGGTCCAGTTTCTCACAAGATTGTAGAAGGAGAAACAAAGGTTCTTACATATGAAATAATATGGTTTTGAAGTAAAATGATGTTACAATTCTGATATTGGAACAACACCATATGCTAATGCTTGAATCTTGCAGGTTTCTAAACTTGGAAAACTGTAGTGTACAAATTTGATAAATTCTACACAAGATGTTAAACCAATGACTTATGACAAATGTTTCTCACCACAATAGAAGAGGTATTTTTTTAAAAAAAATAGTGTGATTTAGAATTATTTAGTTAGAGTTTTTGGAAAAATATTTTCACTTTGGATTTCATGTCTGTGCGATTATTGTAAAACTTGTAGACAAGTTATATAGCATGCAGACTTTGTCATACATGCCACCACATAAACAGGTAGTACTGTAACATGTACATGTTGTTTCTAAATATAAAGATTTCAATGCATATATTATGTTTTTTATTGTTTAAGAAATGATAATTATTTTTCTTTAAGGTGCTCTTATAGTGTAACATTGCTTTAGAAATATTGAAGGTTTTTGTGCCTTTGGAAAAGCTACTATGGATGTATCAAATCAACGTATGCCATATTACAAATGAAAAACTTTAGACTTGAATAGTGATAAAGTTTACTGTTAATCAATATGGTATCAAAGTTTCAAACTAATTATGTATTGAATTAAGAGTGATAACAAGAAGAAAATATTCAAAAAGAAAATGGAAAGAAAAATAAGAAATCTAATTCAAGTCTCTTAGCTATGATGCTTTCCATTTAGTACCCAACACTTGGGGTACATATACTCGGTTCTTGGGTAATGGATCATAGGGGTGTGGATACCCATACCCATGCAACCTAGGCTATAAGTTAAATTTTCTCATGGTATGTGTGATCAATATTTTCAATTACAACCTAGTCTTTTCACATCGCTTGGGGGCAGTTGCTAGCCAAACAATCCTAAGATCATTAATAAACTCATAGAAGCTACTACCTGGCATGTATGAAAATTTAAGGATCATTATGCACTGGCAGTGCAAACCCCAAGGTTCTTCAAGGGAAAGTCACCATCAATCCCTATGACTCATGATAAGAATTTCAATGGTGATTTGGAAAATGTTTATGATTTTGTGAATGTGGTAGCCATGATTGATGGTGTTATGAGGTCTTCACACCATTAACCATAAGTTAACCTACTCCAAAATCTATTCCTATATACTATCAAGAGTGATTTAGAGCATCTACCAAAACTTTAAATCTTATAAGATCATGCTGATCCATCTATCAATCTTGCATATTCCTGACCAAACTTACAAGATATCATGTCAATCAGTTGTTAGGATCTATCTAATGCCATCAGAAACACAATGTCTTTATTTGGTTAGAGGCATAATAAATGAAACAATCCCCTTTCATCATCTCAAGTTATCCATTATCAAATCTTCATTAAGATCCTTAACCATTCTAGGATCCAAGACATCTCTTTCATCAAGACATTGAACCATGCCCAATCAACAACTGAACATGTAGACAATTAACATCCAATTTATCTATTTCATGGAATAAATAAATTCAATAGAAGTGAACCAAAGTTTGAATCACAACTTTTACCATTACATTCCATCTTTACTTCATCTAAGATCATTATCATTTATCTTCTCAAAGTATGTATACATTGATCACACTTTTAGTGTACATTGCTGCTCACATAAAATAGTAAAGCTTGCAACAATCAACATTAGTCTTAGTGAGGGGAAACCTTACCGATATTAAATCAACTAAATAAAAATATTTAGGCTACAAATAACTCAATAGTCTTGAAAATATCCATTAACAAAATCTATTTGATCATAGCCTTGCATAATGTGTATTAATAACTTAAATTGTTAATGATTCTATGATATTTGTTATCACTGTCCATGCGCACAATACAAACCATAAATGAAGAGAAAACATTGATTAGTGTGACATTAATTTAAATATAATCATTATAGCCTTTAATGAATCATTTAAAAGACTTTGGATATAATATATTAACAATCAAAACTTATATCTCACTGTCCACATACTATTACTGTAACTTTGATGATAGTTTTAAAAAATCGTACATAGACATTCATATCTTTCTAACTTGACCTTTTTTTCTCAATCACACTATTGATATTGTAGAAAAATTGACCCTCCACAACATATACAAAATTCAACCACATCCAATGATGTAATTATGAGATATGGCCCTCATAACAACACTCTATTTTTCTATCATAAAGAACAAGAAACTTGCATGTTTAGTCTGCCCAGGGAAAGATCTTTCTCCAAAAATATAGAACCTTTTGGTCTCAAAAAAATTTCACATGAAATTAAATCCATAATACTAATAAATTCTAGAATACCATTAACTTTCAAAGGTTAGAAGCAAAGATATGCATGAAACTTCCACACCAACTCTATTTTTGAGGGTTTTATGGTAGTTTTGAAATAATCCATTCAAGCTTTCCTCATGCACCATGTCCAATGCCCAAAATGGATAATCCAAGAAAAAATGGATTTAAAAATAGATGATCCATGGGATATATAGGTATTAAGTTTAGAAAAATAAGATCATTAATTTTGCAATGGTGTATTTCGTCAAAGATACTACTAGAAATTGCACCAAAAGGTGCACTGGGTACACCAAAGTAGTTTTTATTGAGTGTTTATTAAAATTTCCACAAACCTTATCCTTATGTGTAGATTTTTAGTGTTAGACATTGTGTGTGACTAATGGTAGGAAGAATATTTCAGTTTGTGCTTGTCTAGAGGGCTGAAATATTACACATTGAAAATGAAATCAAATTTCATTCTATGCAAGGGCCTCAACCAATAACCAACATATATTTTCACACATATTAATTTGTTCATGAGAGAAATTCTCTAATAAATTCTAAAACACATTGAAGCTTGACAATTTCATTAACATTGATTAGTAGAATACATAGTCAACATTATCAGTTTCCTTCCAACAAATGGAATTATTATAATAATTATTATCTAAGGAACAAATTCCATGTGGATATTTCATTGGACATGAAATGTCCAAAGAAAGGAATATATTGAGATTGTATTGCACATTGGTAAAGTGTTGTTGATTGCAGTTGAAGAGTGACTTCAACTACTATTATTGTTGCCTACACTAACAACATTGAGCCATGATCTAATACGGCTATATAGAATCGATAGAGAAGGAAAAATTTTTTTTGGAAAATAATGCATTTTTCATCGTCACTGCAAAGATTAGATTTTTTCTTTAAAGGAAATTTTGTTACATGCACATATTTTTTACCCCTAGTTCAGAGTAAATTTTCTAGCATAACTCATTAAATGGTAGAACATGTAATATGCTCCATTTTTTTGAGAATCTTTAGCACTATTATTCCTAGGAACATATTCCAAATATCCTTTTGATTTTCTTATTTCAAATTCTTGTTTTAATGTGCAAAGGTTAAAGGAGAAGATATTGTATATTTCAACCATCTCAATTTTTGAGTTGTTTCTAGGGCTAGGAGGGGACCAGGGTGGGAGGTGACCTGGAAATGGAATGAGCTAGATTTAATGTTGAGGTCTTCACCTATGATTTTACATAATTCTTATGTGTTACACTTTAATTGTGTCTATTTTCATGGAAGTTATGGTTCCAACTTCTAGCAATAGAAACTTATTGCTCTCCTACTTTCAAAATGAAACATCTCTATATTTTTATAAAGACATTGATTTGAATGTAGACCTACATTTAAGATTAATTTAAAAAGTTTTCTATAAAGCAAGACTACCACATATCATTGATGCCTTATTCAACACAAAATACACAAAAATATTACTTGTATATCGACTACTATGACAAATTGAGCTTGTGAAAGTGGAAATGTTGACAATCTTGTAGCTTCAAAGTTGTGCACACAATAGTAGATGAGAAACACATCAAAAATAAAAATTAAAGTCATGATTTGAAAAAAAAAACACACTCACACTCAAAATGAAACATGTTTATACAATAGTGGAATTGATTTGACAAATTGAACCAATGTATTATTTCTCCTTAATTTACAATATTTAATATCCCATTAAACTCTATTTGAATAACATTCTACCTTGTTTAGTAAAACCAAAATACAATTGAAAGAAAATAAAGAGCATGGGAATTTAATATTAATCAAGCCTCTAAGTAGACAAAAGGAAAATTTACTATTTTCTCTCTTCACTGCTGTACATTGTGAGAAATAATGGTTAAATTGTTTTGAAATCAAACCTTAAAACTTCCAACTACCAATAACCTGGCTTACAAGCAAACCAAGAGCATGGACATTTGATATTAATCAATCTTGTGTGGACAGAGGGGTAAGTATTATTTTATCTCTTCACGTCTGAGCATGGTGAGAAATCATAGTTGAACTATTTTGAAACCAAAACTTGTCACTTCCAATTGCAATGTTTAAAAAAATGATATTTTGATGAGAAATGGAAGTGATTGAAGAGAGCTAGGGGGTAATAAGATTTGACGGCAAGAGAAGCACAAAAGCCTCCATTGGTGGGGGTGTTTATGATGTTTTTGCTATGTATCTTTGCTGAGAAGACATTTCTTATCAATTTCATTTTTGTTGTGTGTTGCTTGATATCCAAAACCACAAACATAAACACTAAACTACATGAAAGTCTATCTCAATAGAATTCTATCTTGCTAACTATAGTCAAAGTACAATTACAAGAAAACCAAGGTCATTGAAGTTTGATTTTAATCAGCCCTATAAGTGGACAAAAGGGAAAAATATTATTCTATATCTTCACTTCTATGTAGGGCGACATTTGCTGTAGGCAAAGGTGAATAACTAGGGCCAAAGGCTCACCCAGCTATCCAAACCACCCTACAAGAGTTAACACAATGGAAGCAAACACAAGTGGACAACAACCAAAGGAGGAGAAGATGGAAATACTTCTATTGATTCATCAAAATATCTTCATACATGCCCAGCTGTGAGACCTTCTGGGTTATGGCCAATTACAATACATTCACATTCAAAGATATTTTGATGAATCAATAGAAGTATTTCCCTCTTCTCCTCCTTTGGTTTCTATCCACTTGTGTTTGCTTCCATTGTGTTAACTCTTGTAGCATGGTTTGGATAGCTGGGTGAGCCTTTGGCCCTAGTTATTCACCTTTGCCTGCATGAGATGGTATCAAAGCTTGAGGTTCATCCTTGTGGAGATTGGATTGTGTAGAACCCTGATTTGGATTTGATTGTAGGGTGGCAGATCTATGGATTTGACCTATAACTTGCAGAGGGTTATGATCTTGCAGGAACCTGATTTGTAAAGATGGTTCATGGTAGAGGAAATAATGTTGATAATGCTATATTGGATTAGTTGAGACAAACTCCAGCTAGATTAGATGCTATGGAGATAGCTCAGAGGAGAGGAGCACATCCTGATGATGTAAGTGATAATGAAGTAGTAGCACCAAACCATAATCCTAAACCTTAAGAAGACCAAGATGAAGCAAGATTGTTGAGAGTATTGTCTAGAGCGAATTCAAAGCCTGCTGTAGAAGTTGTTCCTTATGATGGAAAATTGGACACCAATGCTGTGCTAGATTGGATCTTTGATATGGAGAAGTTCTTTGAATATGAAAACACTCCTGATAATAGAAAGGTGAAGATTGCAGTCACTAGGTTGAAAGGTCATGCATCATTATGGTGGGAACACTTGCAAACTAATAGACAAAGGAGAGGAAAGGAGAAGATCAGAACTTGGCCAAAGATGGTGAACAAGGTAAAGAACAAATTCCTTCTTGTTGATTACCAAGTTAGCTTGTTGAGAAAGATGCAAAATTTGAAACAAAGGGACATGGCTGTAAAAGAATATACTGAGGAATTCTATAGATTGGACATTAGATCTGGACATGTGGATGATGATGTTGAGAAAATTGCAAGGTACATTAATGGATTGAGATCTAGAATACAAGATGAAATAAGTTTTGTGAAGCTGGAAAGTGTAGAAGAAGCATATCAATATGCCTTGAAGGCTGAGGAGATCTTGACAAAGAAGCATGAACAAAGATAGAGAGGTAGTGGTGGTAGATTCCAGAGAGGCAGAGGTAGATCTTATGGAGAAAGTGGTAGATTTGACAATTCTGTGCAGGATAAAGGTAAATCTTAATGGAAGAATGATGACAAAGGAAAGACTGAATGGGAAAGTGGTGATTCTTACCGAGGAGGCACTAATTCTTACCGAGGAAGAGGTAATTCTTATTCTAGAAGTGGATTTCATGGTAATTTTTTTAGATGTGGCAAAGAAGGGCATAGATCCTTTGAATGTAGATCTTTTGAAGGTGGGCAAAATAATAGAAATGTTGTGATTCAAGAAGATAATGAGGGTTCACCAAGTGGACCTGAGGCTGGAGAAAATTTGATGGTGAGAAGAACCTTATGCAATAAGAGAAGTGACGAGGACCTATTTTAAGGAGAAGTCTTTTCAAGAGAAGATGTAAGATGGCTGGAAAATGTTGTAAAGTGATCATTGATAGTGGAAGTTCTACAAATCTGGCATCAGAAGAGCTAGTTACAAAGTTGCAGTTAGAGAGGCTGAAACATCCCAAACCTTATCATGTTTCATGGATCAAATATGAGCATAAGATATTGGTAAGTGACCAATGCCCTGTGAAATTCAAAATTGGACATTACTTTGATGAAGTTTTGTGTGATATTATGCCCATGGATTGTTGTCATATTTTGTTGGGTAGACCTTGGCAATATGATAGATATGCTATACATGATGAAAGCTTGAATCAATATACTCTTTGGGTAAATGGGAGGAAACAAACATTGTTGCCTTTGATTGAAGTTCCAGATGAGGTTAATTGTACTGCTATAAAAATTTGCATGGTTAATGGGAAAAAATTTGGAAAAGAAGTGAAAAAGAATCAAGTTTGTTTTGCTATAATTCCAAGAAAACCAAGTTTTGTCAATGGAGACTAAGTGCCAGAAAACAATGTTAACCGAGTGCCGGTCAATAGTGACCAAGTGATAGATGGTAGTATTGACCAAGCGCTAGGAGAAATTGTAGAGTTGCTAAATGAGTATAAAGACATTATTGCTGAAGATATTCCTAATGGTTTACCTCCAGTAAGAAGTATAATTCATTGTGTAGATTTGATTCCTGGAGCTAGTTTGCCAAACAAAGCACCATATAGATTGACACCTGCAGAGAATGAAGAACTTAAAAGACAAGTGCATGAACTGTTGCAGAAAGGTTTGATCAGAGAAAGCTTGAGTCCATGTGCTGTACCTATATTAGCACCTAAAAAGAATGGAGAATGGAGAATGTGTATAGATTCTAGAGCCATTAACAAGATAACAGTGAAATATAGGTTTCCTATGCCAAGAATGGATGACATAATGGATTGTTTGACTGGAGCAAAGTATTTTACCAAGAATGATTTGAAGAGTGGCTATCATCAGATTAGAATTAGAGAAGGCAATGAATGGAAGATTGCTTTCAAGAAAAAAGATGGTTTGTATGAATGGTTGGTAATGCCTTTTGGTCTGACTAATGCAACTAGTACTTTCATGAGGTTGATGAATGAAGTTCTAAAAAGATTCTTGGGTAAGTTTGTGATTGTTTATTTGGATGATATTTTAATATTTAGCATGACTAAGGAAGAACATCTTGAGCACATTAGGCAAGTATTGCAGAGGTTGAAAGAGGAAAAGTTATTGATTAATCTGAAAAAGTGTTCTTTTATGCAAGAAGAGATTGTCTATTTGGGGTTTGTGATTTCATTTGATGGTTTGAAGATGGATCCTGAAAAGGTTAAAGAAATTTTGGAATGGCCTACACCTGAGAATGTGAGTGAGGTAAGATCATTTCATGGTTTGGCTAGTTTTTATAGGAAGTTTATAAATAATTTCAGTGATGTTTGTAATGCTATGACTGAAACAATGAGGGGAGACAAAAAGGAATTCAAGTGGACACATGGAGCTGATAAGAGTTTTGAGACTTTGAAACAAAAGGTTGCTGAATTACCTGTATTGGCTTTACTTGATTTCATCAAAGTATTTCAAGTTGAATGTGATGCAAGTGGTAATGCAATAGGAGCTGTATTAAGTCAAGAAGGTAAGCCTATTGCTTTCTTTAGTGAAAAGTTGAATGATGCTAAAAGGAAATATTCTGTGTATGATCAAGAATTCTATGCCATTATTCAAGCATTGAAGAAATGGAGACATTATTTGATGCCTAAGGAGTTTGTGTTGTACACTGATCATAAAGCTTTATAATACTTGGGAAGTCAACATAAATTGAATCAAATACATATAAAGTGGGTTGAGTATTTGCAGAGTTTTACATTTGTGATCAAGCATAAGACTGGAGTTACTAACAAAGTTGCTGATGCATTGAGTAGAAGACGTTCTTTGTTGATTGAAATGAAGGTTGAAGTTCTTGGTTTTGATGAGATGAAAGAGTTATATGATGCTGATCCTAATTTTTTTGAGGCATGGAGAGAGTGCAGAGCACTGAATCTGACAAATCACATAAGTAAGTATGATGAGTATTTCATTCAAGAAGGTATGTAACTCAGCACCAACTGCAAAATGAACAAAATTGAGCAGGATATCAAGGCAACCCAGGATTCTCTTGCATCAACATTTCATGGCTAAATTGTTTTGAAATCCAAACTTATCACTTTCAAGTTGCTATAACATGGTTTACAAGAAACAATTATAAACATAGAATAACTATGGTTAGTAAAACTAGCTCAAAACAAAGCCAAACAAAGGAAGGAGAAAGTTCATTACCAAATGAAAATCTAGTCAATGAATGAGACATGAATTTCTTCACCCTGGAGAATCTATTGCTATTGGTATTGTTGCTTTTAGTCACTCAAAGTTAGTTATCATTAAATCATATTCCATGAATTATATAGAAAGTACTAAGTTATAAAAAAGGGCCTTCATAACCAAAAAATAGATGTGCACTAAACTGGTCGGAGTTACTAGTTGTTATTGCTATATTTAGGGCCTTGCTTACCAACATTTGGTGGGGCTTCACTTTAACCTATCCAATACTACTTGCTTTGAGTGAAGTGGGCTCTTGGGACTCAAATCTAGGATCTATTTTTCCGAGCACAGAGGCTAAATTGACCCTTCTATGGAAGCACACTCTAGGAGAGTAGTTGTGAGTTATATTGGAATCCATGGTAGGAAAAAAGGGCAAGGCCATTCAAAACACTACCATCAAGGTTTGAATTAAGTGGTTGTGATGAATCCCTATAGTCTCAATCTTCTTGTTTTCTGAATTTCATACAAGTTGCCAAGCGAAGATAGGAAATCCATTTAGTTCCCTTTTCTTTAGATTACATAGTGGATGTTGTTCTTGACATTTAAGAAAAAATCACTATTTTTCACAATCTAAAAATTAGAATGCACATGCTAAATTTCCATTAGATGTCCATTAGTGAACTTGTTTAGAATTTTGGTCTTGTAGATCCGTCTAGGACACACATATTACATTCACCAAAAAAAATTTGAATCTAATATGAAAATGATGTAGTAAAAATAGAACATGAAGCTTGCAAATACCCAACCCATGGTAGTCAGGTGACAACTAGTAAATAGGAGCACACCATGAAAGCCACATGAAAGAGTAGATTGTAGGCACTTGGTGACAAATGACAATGACACCAGTGGAGTAGAGCAAGTCACTAGCAAAGACCACAAAGGAGAAGTAGCACGATTGGAAATCAAATACCTAAGCTCCATGTCAAGTGATGGGATAAAATGGATGGAGAGGATGACACACATCGTAATGCACAACTTTGGACCATCTACAGTTGTCGATCACAAAAATGGAGGGCATTTCTTTAGAGAGGGTATTCCTTTGGCGTAACAAGTTTTGAACTATAGTTATATACATGGTATGTGAAATAACAATGAAATGAATGAGGTGAAGGATTAAATTATAAATCATTTATTAATAACTAATGGTGGCAAGATATCTTTAGATCACATTTCTCATGATAGATGTCCATGTCTCAAGTCAATTTTAGTACATGTAACACTAATAAACATAGTGTTGAAACATCTGTGATGCAGATGTGTAGAATATTTCAATGCTTTATTTTTCATGTTTAGAATTTATTTCTTAAGATATGGTGTAGGATGTTATAATAGATCAACTACCCCTAGATTCCTTATGACCTTTTCAATAGAAATCTTGAGTAATATCTGATGTGAGCTAGTGAACAAGTAGGATCAAAATATCCAAATTTTGTATATTGTATGTTAATGATTTATCTATTCGCAAGATAGAAACAAATATAGAGGATCACACATAAAATTTATCAGCTTTATTTTTCCAACATTCTTGAGTTGAAGATTTTAAATTTGACTTTATAATAATAAAACATGTTGCTTGTGTGTAGGATGTTGCGTGTTCAATACAAACCTTGAGTAAACTCCAGAATACTACATTATACTCATTTGATCATGGTGGCATGCAAGTGGAGTGTCCTAAATGTGTAGTTTTGATTTTTTTGTTTCAATTATTTATCTAGTTCTCAATTTTTGTTTTTCAAATTGGCTAATACCAAATATATTTTTAAATATGTTTGAGCTGGTTTTCTAACACCACTATTAGGTTTAAATGTAGGACTTATTTTATTGAATGGAGTAATGATATACAATGATAGAATGTGATTACATTTAAGTACACAGACACCACCTAACTAACTTCTATGGGAAGCCAATAGCTTATTATTAATCAGCCTTAGGAGTTAGGATTGAAGGATCAAATTATAAATTACAAATTTATGATTAATTCTCAATTTAAGATATATGTGAATTAGTTTAAAACTACAATGGAAAGCTTTCTATATAATCATGATATTTTCTTATGTACATTACAAAGATACACTCAACAATAATGGTACATCAATGTTTAGGTGTAGGCTAATAAAGAAAGATTGCACGCAATTTCTGTATTTCATTCACCTTTTTTATTCTATTTGCTAGTATAATGATAATAATTAATGTTGATTTGGTTCCATGCATTCAAATACTAACACTTTAGATTTTTTTTTTTTGTGTTCTCTCCAGCTACTAGAATTTCATAAGTAGAAAGCTGAAGAGAGATCCAAAAAGGCTTCTGCTACTTCCATTGAATATTCTTAGTCATCTAGAATTAAGAACAAGCACATAGTATAGTAGTCTGTAGGAAATGTGCCTACAAACATAGAAGAACTAAAGGGAACTTCTTTTGAGAAAAATCCCAATAAAAGATCTATAAAATTATGTTTTGCAATCCTCACACACTACAACTTCTCCTATACCTTACTCAATAGTCCCCTCTAATGTAGGACATGCACCTAAATTATTTTTAGGCAACCATGTCAATGCAAAGTCTTCAATAGTAGAAGACATTTACACTAGAATTACAACTTTGAGCACTATGCTAGATCCAACTTAGGATGGAAACTTGTGGAGACCATCTCTTAAAGATAATGATGAAGTTGATAGAAGGAATAGTCTTTCTTCAAATGAGTTTGATTCAAGCTATATGAACATCTAGAGAAGATCATCTTTGGAGAATTCTTCATAATTTCCAAGACACCAAGAAACTAAAACTATAAGTGATGTGTTCCCTAATATTTTTCATTAGCTAGTTAATACTAGCTATTCAAATAGAGCAGAACATGCATCTATGAAGGATGATTTTTTTATCCCAAAAGAAAAACTTTAAAGATATTAAACTAGGTGAAAGGAATGGAAGGGAACATGAGCTCAAAGAAAGAATTCTAGTTGAACAAGTTTCTTCTAGTATTTTGTCCACAAATGTAAAGGAGAATGTTCAAATAAGGGAGAAAATGCAACCCACAACACACAAAAGTTTACTACATTTGGTTGGTGATCCTAGCATGAATTAGTTTGACAAACATACTCGTAAAATTTTATGTAGTCATTGATTTTTATATACTCATATGATGTGTCCTAAGATAAGCTATTCTTCTCAGAGGCGACCCTCAAGTTGATGATCATATAACTAATAAATATAGGTCAATGAAAGCTTATCATTATTTTTTAAATGTAGGTTCTAATCACATAAACAATAATTTATTAAAACCATATTAGTAGAGAGATTTTGGTAATGTAAAATACAGGAAAGAAGAGACTACAATCTTAGGAGAATGAAGCAAATTCTCATCCTCCGATAGGAGAAACAATGGGCAGTTGTAGAATAAAGACTCAGTTGGTGCACAATTATATTTTGACACTATAAACCACATGGGTTTGTTCTCAATAGCTAATAGTCACTGCTCATGTCTATCTTTCCTAGATTCTATTGCCTCATCTGCATCATCTACCACAACACAAACTAAATTGGATGCTTCAGAAATGCTTAATTCTATAGGAGAACTGCCCCCTATATAAGTAAAGAATATTGTTGAACCTAGTGCTATGAGGCCTTGGCAGTCTTTGAACAATGAAAATAAAGACTCTATAAAGTTAGGATTATATGAAAGGGTTCTCAACTAGCTTGAATTTTTTCATCCCAAAAAATGATGATTTTGGAGCTCTTGAATAGGTAATTCCACCTTACTGTTACTATTTTTCCATGGTACCTTCTTTCAATTTTATCAAGATTTAGACATGGATTTCTTCTTTAGCATTACTAATTTGTTGTTATATTTGTCAACTTTCCTAATTTTCTATTAACAGACAGTTACATATGTAACTAGTTCTGGTTTGTATCCATGGCCATGAAGGATATTTCAATTTTAAATATATGCTACTTAAACTTATTATGAATAGCAATAAAATTTGAATGCCTTCCAAGTAGGGATTATTTGATTTCCTTCTTCGAACGATGATGCATGTTACTTGTGTAGACTTATAAGAGCTTTTGTTGATCTTAGATTGGTTTTAACAAGTGAGTGTCTATACACTTGAGTCATTTGCTTAGTGCATGTGAAATAAGTAGTATATGCCAAGCACAACATGTATAAGATAGAGCATGCCGAGTCCACAATGAGTGCCAAATCACTCATGTACCAAGTAGATAGTGTATGCTGAGTGATTTAGGATTTGAGTAAGCAGTGCATGCCAAGTCATTTAGATGTCAAGTTATAGTATAGAAATTAGTATATGCTAAGAAACAAAGACATGAGATGTCGAGTAACATAGTTTTGTCATAGTTTTTTGTATTGGCACAAACTACTATGTAAACCATTTTTGAGCCAGCTTATAGATTAAATTATGATATTTTTGTGATAAGGATGAATCTTAAGTTGGAATCTCTATGAATTGCATGCATCCAATTAGGTAAAGGGAAGGTTTAAGCAAAAAAAAGGGTGAATCATAGCCATTGATTGATACCTAACCCTAAGTCACCTAGGTCTTCTTAAGGAGGAAAAACCCTAAACTTTCTATGAGCATGAAGATGAATGAATGAATGATCAAGAGAGTTTTACATGCACAAACTAGGACATTCTTGGTGACCAAGGTATTATGATCTAAAATTGCATTGCAAAATTAGTTAAAGGAGAATAGAGGAAGGAAATAATGAATAATAGAGATACATTTGATCAAGAAAGATCAAGACTAGATCAGTTTAGATGTGATATGTTGTCAAGCAACAAAGTGCTAACCATAGGATCAATGTTGAGACATTCTAATAGGTGAATTAGTTAAATCTCTTAATATAGTAGTCCTAATAGGTTGTATTGAAATCCTCCAACAAGGTGCTTACTTTATTGTGAGTTAAAGTCCTTTAACAAGGCACACTTTTAATAGGGTGTTGAAATCCTTTAACAAGGTAAGACCTAATAGTCTTTGTAAGCCTTTAACAAGGCAAACCTTTCACAGGGTAGATCACGTCTCATGATCAAATATTATAACCTTCATTGGATACACTTTATTATGATAGTAGTGAAGATTTGTGGGTGTCATCCCCACCCCAATTTTACCTTCTCATTGGAGGGTTTCTAGGTAATCATATTTGGTGTCATATATGTGTGAATGTTTACTTGTTTACATGCTTAAGATGTACATGCCTTACATGATATTTCAATTTACATATTAAATATGTGAGATGAATGTGTTGTGAATATTTTATGGGTTAAAAGTTTGAACTATTGATTCAACCCCCCCTCCCCCCTTTCAAAAGTTTAACTTTCTTATTGTAATTCCAACAATTGGTATTAGAACTAAGTTCTCTAAAAGAGAAGATTTCTATATTTGAGGAAAGATCTTGGAAATGGAAGTCTACAAGTTGGGAAAGATCATTGAGAATCAGGGAATTGAGATTCAACTCATTCTACATCAATTGAATGAAGCAAGAGATGATCTAAAGAAATCATTGAAGAGAAGGAAGGAAATTTCCATTGAGGAGAATGACACACAATATAGAGAAATGGACACTACTAGGCTATTTTCTAATGAAGACTCTAATGAATTTGATGCAATAGTTGTAGATCTAATGGAAAATAACAAAGCCGGAGCTAAAGAAATTAGAAATCTCAAGTTAGAGCAAGAATCACAAGCCATACTACTATGTGAGGTGATTGAACAGAAAAAAAAACTATGGAAGAAAAAGCCATGATTGAAGATGATGAAAGAGTTATGACCAATAGACTACAAGAGAAATCATTAGAGGTAACTAGGATTGCTAACATGCAATTGGATACTTTGGGTCAAATGATGAATGCTAACTATGAATTGAATGTCAAGGATATTGAGATAACAACACTCAACTTAAAAAATGAATAGTTGAAAAATGACCTAAAAAGGGAAAAAGGAAGTTGCTAAAAGTTTTAATAAACCTAGTTAAGCCATCAAATACTTTGAGAAATTAATGAGATCCCCTAGATCCAACAATGATAAATGTGGATTGGGATACACAAGTATTGAAGAAGAAGAGTCATCCAAAAGTGCTGAAGAAAGAAGTAACAAAAGTAATCATTCCAAACCTACTTATCATAATTGTGGTAAGAAAAGAAACACTACAAATGTATGTAGGAGCAAGACTATAAATCAGAATGTTAAGTAAAAGAGCATGGGTTACTATCATAAGTGAAACGAATAAGGTCATTAAGAACATGAATGAAAAACTAAGACCATGCACACTCAAATATTTGAAGGATATTGTTATAACTATCAAAAGTATGGACATAAAGCTTTTGAGTGCAGATCCAAACCCATGTGGTAATTAAATAGGCAAACAAAGGTAAAGAATAATGGAAACTCTTATAACCAAGATTATAATACAAGGTATAGTTGTCATTATTTTCAAGAGTATGGACATGTTCTTGAGAATTGTATTAGAACACACTTTAGAAGTGACTAAAAAAGGTGGTTGAGTCAAACCACATGTTTTAGTTGTTTGAAGATAGGTCACATCAATTGATATTGTCCAACAAGGTCATAGGCACCAAGTTGTGAGTTCAATAAAGGAAAAGGGAAGGCAGATATTGAAAATATCAAAAATGAAATGAACATGAAATGGAAGAAAAAGGAGGATTGTAGCACATCAAGTGGAGAAGGGATCACTTCACCCAATAGGTGAGGTGATTACACCTCATCAAGCTAAGCAATTAAGAGGTATTTCAGACTAATATTCAAATGTTATATCATAAATTAGTTCCAAAGGATTTAGTTCTAAAAATATTACATAAGCATGAATAAAAATACAAGGTGTTATTAGGAATCAAAGAAAAATCTTTAAGTTTTCATGTTACTACCGAGCATGAAAAGTTTCCTATGATTGCCAAGTGAAATGCTAGAGGATGCCAAGATAATAGACTGGCTAGTTTTTTCCAAGCTTATAATGGTTATCAAATGAATGGAAATGCTAGTGGATGCTGAGTGAGCCAAAAATTAGTTGATTCTGATCTTACAAGTGTGTAAGCACTCAACATTAATTGTAGTATTTCAAAGAGGTATTTGTTCAATTTCTCCTCATTTAACATCATTCAAAATCAAGAGAGAGAAAAAAGAGCTAAAGGTGATCAGGAAATTCCATCCAAAGTGTTTGCAGGAGATTTGAACAATTATTCGACATCATCTCATCAGATTTTGCAAGGTATTTATTGTGTGCCAAGCTACACTATTTCTAATTTTGTAAACCCTAGTTCTGTAAAATGGCATCTAGTTCTTCGAAAGCAAAAGGTGTAGTGGGAAAAGAGGTTTTGAATGTTTAGTTGGTTAGCAATGAGGTAAAATAACCTATTTTCAAAGCCATACTAGACATAGCATACAAACGAGATCCCTCTGGTGTGTTATCTATGATACCACCTCAAGTTTTAATGATTTATGATGTCAGAAAATGTTATAATTGTAAGATTAGTAGTATTGGTGATATGGAAATTAGAGAAGCATATGATAAACTATGTGAAAATGGTGTGTTAAGGGAAGAATTCAAAATTGTAAAAAAGAAAGGGTTAACTTGTGCCCTAGATCTCCCTAATATTTTCAAAACTAAATGGATCAGGATTGTTTTAAGTAGAATTCATGATAGTTCATTATGGTTAGATAATGAGCCAATCAAAATATCAAAGAAAATAATCCATAGGATAATAGGGTATCCAACCCTAGATCGTCCAAAGACTATGAGAAGTGAATCCAAAGAATTTATTGAAAAGAATATAGGGGTTATGTGGAATAAGAGAGGAATGACCATACACACCATCATAGATCCTCTGATAGATTTTGTAGTAAGGGTAATTGCACATAAGTTTTACCAATCAAGAAGATTGAATAGTGTACCCTACATTATAATAGATATGGGTTACAAGATTGTGAAGAAGGATCATACATATGATCTTGCTGAGCTGTAGCTACAACAATTGAGTGAAAACCTAGGAGCAATAAGGGAAACAAAGAGTTCTTAGTGTAAATTTGGATCTATTTTGATATATATCTTCTTTTATGTTCAAAACACATTTCCTACATTTGGTACTATTGCATGGAAGACTAATAGGCCTATTGCAGTTCAAATAGGAGAGTTCATTGAACAATTAGGTGAAAATTTTGAGTTAGTAATGACTAGTTATTTTGAGGACTGCAAGAAATCCATGAAGAAGAGATTAAAGATTCCAATATCATTAGTGGAAAAACATTGTGATGATGTTTGTTTCCTAGCTGATGGTGATTATACATTTGTTCAAGCAACAATTCCAAGAGTAAGATGGATAAGGCCATTAGGCTATGGAATTAATTTAGATGAGGCCTCTGTAGCAATAACAACATTACTTGTAGAAGAAATAGACAAAGATGCCAAAGAATTTGGTAACTATGAGATGGACAAACCTAAGAGTACTATGGAGTTGAAGACTACCTCTATCATAAAAGAAGAAGGAGAAATTGGTAATGAATTGAAAGAAAAATTTGGTGAAGGTGCCAAGTAGGAAGAGGATGAAGAGGTAAATGACACTTAGATTCAAGCACCAATTACATTAACACAAGGAAAGGGTGAAGATCAGCAAGAGGAAGAAATAAAAACTACAGAAGGTGCTAAGGAAGAAGAAGCAAAGGAAGCACCTATTCCTACTGATCAGAAGAAGAGAAAGGCTAAGGCACAAATAGTGACAAGACCCAAGAAGGTTGCTAAACCAAGCCAGCCCAAACCTACAACATCTACCACAAGGGCTAGTTCATGTGTCACTACACAAAAGGCTAAAGAGAAAGCCAAATCTATAGAGTAGAAGGTGGAGCACATAAAAGCCCAAGGAGAAAATACATTGTTCAGGATGAAATTGATGAGGAAAGAACTAAATATGATGACAACAACCAATTCCAAGTGGTGATTCATAATCCATATTTAGATCTAGAAAACCTATGTGAGAATGTTAGAAATAATACAAATTTATCAAGATTTTCTCACATTGATTTTGAAAATATTGGAAAAGTTGAAAAGAATCAAGTGGAGGAGGCAATATATGCCATGATAGCTACTCTCAAGAAAGCTCCTCTAGTGATCACCAACTCCATACCTAAAAGCCTATATGAAAGAGTTGAGAAAAAATGACACTATTTTTTAAATGTTGAAAGGCAAATTAGAGAAACTATCGTCACTCAAGTTATGCCTAAACTTAGCAAGGCACAGATAGCTAAAGCCATAAAGAAATATGTTGTTAGATTTGTTCCTAAATATAGAGCATTCATTATATTACAAAATAACATAGAAGATGTTGCAAAGAAGACTACATAGATGTGGAAAGTTACATATGGGCTAGCTACAGTCAAAGCAAGAGAAAAAGAGCCTCTTGAGGTTAAAGATGATGAAAATAATGAAGGCATAGTTGAGGGAGGTATTGAAATGAATATAGATGATCAGGCAACAATTGAGAAAGAGCAACAACAAGAACAAAGTGTAAAAGATATACAATTGCCAAATGTTAGCCCTCAAAAAATAACAAGTGTAAGTACTAAAGCTATCATAATAAAGGATTTTTATGATCTCATTTCTTAGAACATCAATCCCCTAATAGAGGAAGACTTGAAAAAGATACTTGATCAATCTATAGTATAGGCTAAATTGTGTGGCAACCCTGTATTGGTGAGTGTATATGAACTTCAAAAATTAGTGACTAAAACTACAAGGGAGGAGGTAAAAACACAAGAACCACATATGATCACCCCTCAAGTTACTAGTGTACAATCTTCAGATAATGTACCAGAAGTTGCACCAAAAAAGGTTGAGAAAATTGGAGAGGATAAAGTGGAAACTCAAGCCACTGATGAAACAAAGAGTCAAACAAGTCAGAAAGATTCATCTGCACCTCCAACACAATTTCAAGGTGCAATTCAAGGTAATGTGGTAGAAAAGGACAAGCCCGAAGAGACTAAGTTGACACCCAAGCTGAAGGAGCTACCAAAAATTCAAGCACCTATAACTTTACTAGAATTTGGCACTCCCGCCAGTGACACTCTTTAGAGGCCAAGCACAGATGCAACACCTTTTCAATTCTTAGTGCTAAGTCCAAGTTCATCAAAGGTAGAAGAAGTAATAACTTATGGAGATGTAAGACTAGATGAAGATTTTTTTTGCCAAAATATGATTATGCCACAATGACAATTGAGTAGATGGGTATACTTCAAGAAGCCTTAGGTAGAAAGAAACATTAAGAACTACTTAGAAGGGAGAATAGGTAGAAGCAAGCTTTTATTGATATTAAATACATCTTCTTGGATGCATTTAGTTTTCCTACTCTAGATGAAATAAAGCCACTTATAGAACAATTGACAAACATAGTGGAAAAGGTAAGTGATGTAGACCTTGATACTAATGCAAAAATATTAGAATGGTCTAAAAAGAAATTTCAAAATAAAGTGAATGAGAAAATATGTAGTGATATAGCACTTGCACAAGTTGCATTGGCAGCTAAGATAGAAAGTGTAAACAAAGTACTTGAGAACATTTTCTCTCTATAAACCAAACTATGTAATCCTACACTCTTCACACAAGAGACAAGGAGTCACATTCTATGCTTGGAAAGTCAAATGATTTCATTAAGTGCAAAATTTCCCATGACTCCAGCTCAAAGTGAGAATCATTTCAACACTTTATTGCAAACCCAAATTCAATTAGCAACACTATCTACATATGAAGCTAACATAAGGGCCAAACTAATAAGCATCCAAACTAAATTGACTCCTCATATGGAAATTTTGCACAAGGATTAGGCAATGTCTAAACTCTTATGAAGAAAGACCCCAATATTTCTACATTAGATGACCTAGTTCACCTTTTTGCTGAGTTGGCCATCCAAATTAAGTCTTTGGAGGTGGCTTGTGATAATTGGGATGCTGCTCTTAAGATTATTCTTGAGGTCAATAAATATCTCTTGGAAAAACACACTATTAGTGTATAACCCATTGACATTAGTGTCAAAAAGGGGAGAAAGAGAGCTAAGAAAAGGGGAAGAAAGTGAGATAAGATAAGGAAGAGTAAAAGCATGGGGGAGTAAGCAAAGAACAACAAGCACAACAAGCAAGTGAAAAAGTATCAATTGAGGCACATCTACTCAGTAGCAGTAACATTTGAGTATATAACAAGATGTAACAACTCAAGGGGAGTTATAAGATCTTGAAGTATAAGTTGTTACAAAATTTTGAAATTTTGAAATTTTATATAGAAGCTAAATAAGAGTTATGTTATGCTCATAGGAATAAAAGTATTAATGCATGACCAAGTGTTTTTGACACTCATGTCAAAGGGGGAGATTGTTGATCTCAAATTTGATTTGAGAAGTGAGTGTCTATACACTTAAGTCATTTACATAGTTCATGCCAAATGAGTAGTATATGCCAAGCATAACATGTATAAGATAGAGCATGTCGAGTGACTCAAGTGTCCAGCAGATAGTGTATGCCAAGTGATTCAAGAGCTGAGTAAGCAGTGCATACTAAGTCATCTAGATGCTACATCACAGTATAGAAATTAGTATATGCTGAGCATTAGATACTTCAGATGTTGAGTAACACAATTTTGTCATAGTTGTTTGTATTGGCACAAACTACTATGTAAACCATTTTTGAGCTAACTTACAAATTGAATTATAATGTTTTGGTGATAAGGACAAATCTTAAGTTGGAATCCCTATGAATTACATGCATCTAATTAGGTAAAGGGAACATTTAAGTAGTGAAATGGGTGAATCAAAGCCATTGATTCATAGCTAAGCCTAAGTCACCTAGGTCTTCTTAAGGAGGAAATACCCTAAACTTTCTATGAGCATGAAAAGGAATGAATGAATGATCAAGAGAGTTTTGCATGTACAAACCAAGACATTCATGGGACCAAGGTATTATGATCTAAAATTGTATTGTAGAATTAGTTAAAAGAGAATAGAGGAAGGAAATAGTGAACAATAGAGAGACATTTGATCAAGAAGGATCAAGAATATATTAGTTTAGAGGTGATCTGTCATCAAGCAACAAAGTGCTGACCACAAGATCAATGTTGAGACATTATAATAGGTGAATTAGTTAAATATCTTAATAGAGTAGTCCTAATAGGCTATATTGAAATTCTCTAACAAGGTGCTTACTTTATTGTGATTTAAAATCCTTTAGCAAGGTACACTTTTAACAGGGTGTTGAAATCCTTTAACAATGTAAGACCTAACAATCTTTGTAAGCCTTTAACAAGGTAGACCTTTCACAGGGTAGAATATGTCTCATGATCAAACATTGTAACTTTCATTAGATACACTTTATTACTATAGTAGTGAGGCTTTGTGAGTGTCATCACCACCCTAGTTTTACCTTCTCATTGGAGGGTTTTTGGGTAATCATATTTGGTGTCATATATGTGTGAATATTTACTCGTTTACATGCTTTAGATGTACATGCCTTATATGATATTTCAATTTACTTATTGAATATGTGAGATGAATGTGTGGTGAATATTTTATGAGTTAAAAGTTTGAACTACTGATTCACCAACCCCTCTCCCTTAGAAGTTTACCTTTCCTATTGTAATTCCAATAGCTTTCACATGTGCATCAACCTCATTAGGATGCATATTGTACACGTATGAACAAGTCATGATCTAGTTTTGGAGCCACATCTAGGATAAGAACCATAGATATATTTGATATTGTCTTAAGTAAAAATACTCAATCTGTAGCCCAACCAATAGTTACAGCTTTAGTTTCTTCAAAATTATTATTGGTTCCCTACTTTGTAAGAGTGTTATATGGTGTTCCCTATGACATGTCATTAGTTTGGTCTTCTCTATCAAGAATTTTCCAATGATGATGAAGAAAATTGCAACTTAATGCCTTGGGGACATATATTGATACTTCAAAAAGCAACAACCATGTTATAGAAGGAGCAATCCACTTATCTATAGGTATTTAGCACTTCTATGTCAAGCATTCTAATGTGATGATAATGTTCTAAAGTGCAAAGGAAACTCTAGTTTTCAGTTGGCCTATCTTACCCAAAAGCATGCATATTTTCTTCACACAAGATGTTATGTTTTCATCAGTCAATCCTCTTGATTAGGATAAAAAACCTTGTGGAAATAACATCTCCATCTCTTGATTCTAACCTTGCACTAAAGATACATTAGAGAAATTTTCTCTCTTACTAGATGCCTTCTCAAATATAATAGAAGAAATCCATTCTACAACAAACTCTTAAAATAGATTCAAACATTCCTCCTAAATACTTGATTCATTATCTGCTACTAACAGTAACACAGATTGCAACCAATCTGAAATCACTCTATTGATTGGGTATTTTCTAAATACCTCTGATAGAGCTAGTAGTCCAACATTCTTAATGCTAAACATGGGATTGCTACATGTTATTCCCATTGCTTGCAACATTGTCTCATCTAGAGGTTTCCCCAAAAGAAGTTTTTTCTTTATCATTAGAGTTAAAGAAAAATTTCAAAAAACCACTTTATCATCCATACACTATCTCCTCAAATTAAATCCTAAATCCCCATGAGCTACCCTAGGAGTGATTGGTGTTGCACTTAGACCATTTGCATTAGAATGAATGAAAGGTGTTTGATGTCCAAAGGAGGGGCACTCCCACCTCAGAGTGAAGTACTTTTTAACATGTAATAGTTGTGCACTCAACCTATAAACCATATTATTTTCAACACCTTGACAACCCATTAATCCTTGCAAATGAATCCAATCTTTTATATCGACTAGGAGAATTTTGATAGCTTGGGCCATTTTTGTGAGGGCATGGGCATGTATTAGAGGCACTTTGTTAGAAAAAGAGTGAAGTAGGGCCTCAATGCACCTCTCTCCCTACCAAACGTTTTTTTTTTGTATGTGAACTCACTTTGTTGTAATTAACATTGGAATTAGAATTGGTAGATCCTTGAATGTCCTTGTCATAGCACTTAGCACAACCCAAAATAGAATCCCTATCCCCATTGCCTCTTTTCTTATTCATAGTGTTAGCCCCATTTCCATCCTAAGAAAAATTTGCATTTTTCATCTAATCAACAATAGAGTTCTCTCTTTCGACCTCAACCTCCTTGTTCAGACCCAAAGGATCAGAAAGACCTCCAAGAAGGGAAACATCTAGATGCATAGCCATTAATCAGTATGAAGAATTTCCAAGAGACAACTTCACCACAAAAATTCTAAATTACCTCTATTCCCTACCACTCAACTCGCCAACAATCATCAAAATTTCCTCCATCATAATTGTGTAGGCATCAGTCTTCTCTGGAGCTTTCACATCAAATACCTTGTAAGTGCCACCATAGATCTCATCATTGATTGGATTTTGATAGCAATCATCTCGTTTACAAAAAATTTGAGAATAAAAACTCAAATCTGATCCCTATGTTGGGTGCCCCCACCTAAACAAGTTAGCATGATGCTTGGACTAGGTGCCTTAAGGATAGAAACTTCAATAGTTGTAGTATCCCCATGATTAGGCTTGAGAATCATGAGCATCATTTTGAAGCAAAACTTGGGCACCAAGGGTAGTGATTCAAATGTCTAGGTAACTCCAACCCATTTGGTCCTAGAACTCCTAGCAAGTTTTAGATTGTCCCCTTCACTTAAATCACACAAAAAATAAGGAATCTCTATGAGAAGCTTGACAAGAGACTTTAAGCATTTATGGTTCCCCTTCAATGATAACACATCAAGTAGCAATTCTACCATTCTCAAAATATGCATCAGCTAATCCAAACTCACAAAATCCTCCATTTGTCCCTATCTCTGACCACCCTCATCACAAAAATTTAATTCATTATCTTCTCCATCATCACTATTGTGCTATACATATTTGTTATCTCAAATTCTTTATTCATTCAATACCTTCCTAGGAAATGAAGGGGAGAATTGGATTTGGAAATATAGATTCAAATTACTTTAATCATATCATGAAAGTGTATATCCCTTACCACTCTTAGAAATTGCTTTGCTAAGACCAAATAAACTAGGAACAACACTGCTAGAACTTAACCATCACACCATGGAAATTATTAATTAGACTAGAGGTTTTGCATTCACATTGTCAATAATTCTTGTGGTGGGATACTATGTGTAAATTGTTTAAGGAAAAGCTTGTGTTTGACAATAGTTATTTTTTAAAGTTGCAGGGTTAATTTAATGACAATCATTTTTATTTTTTTAGTTGCAATGATTAAATTGATACAAAACAATCCTATCAATGGGAAAAGGGATATTTGATTAGTATTATGCTCCTTTTAATTTTCTGGTTAGATATTTTTTGTCTACTATCAAGGTAATTTTCTAGGGTAGGGGTGATTAGTTTTTATAAACACCTAGTGTCTCTTTTTCCCCATCAACATTTTAGGGAAGAGACTATAAATTGCTAGTTGACCCTAGATAAAGTGCTTGAGGTGAGTGTCAAAAATCTAAATGTGGAATGTCGCCAAAGATTGTTGGAAAATACAATCACTAATGTGCCCAAGGGTGAAGGAAGATGTTAGACATGAGTTCATAGAGATTTTTTCCTATGATATCTACATAATACACTTTCTACCACCTTGTAATCTTTTAAAATAAATCTCTTAAATCTATTTAGAAGTGTTGTATATTGTATTTAGGTCCTTTGTACCACAAAATAGGACTATTGGAAATACTATTGTAGTAGATTATAGATTTTTTTAAATTTGGGGGGCCATATGCTTAAGATTTTGAGATGGAGCCATGAAACAACCCTACGATAACTTTACCATCACACCATAGCAATTTTCAACTAGACTATAGGTTTTGCATTCACATTATTAGTAATTATGATGGTGGGATATCATGTGCAAATGTTTTAAGAATAGTCATTTGTTTGCAAATAATAATAATTTTTTAAAGTTCCAAATCTAATTTTGTTTCATAGATCCAAAAGAGAAAATAATTTGGAGTGACAATTTGTAAGAGCATGGTGGTTGGATTCATGCTAGTGTGATTGATAGTAGCCATATTGTAAGGCCCACACTAGTACCCTATTATAGATCTTTATGAAATAAATATGATTAGGAGGTAATTAAGTTATGATTGACATTTTTGTTACTAATAATGATTTATGAGATCCTATTAGAGACTGAAGTAGATTTAGGTTAATATAAGTGTAAAAAATGTTCAATAACATTAGGTCGATAAGATAAAACCACATGAAAATGAGACTCAATATGTTCAAGATGAGAACCTAGTCACGAGATTCAAGGTATGATCTACAAGGTAATTAGAAAAGATAAACTAACATTCACCCTAGTGAGAACAATAATGAATGTAGGTTATAATGACAACAAGACATATGGTAATATTTGGAAATTGGTTTTAAATTATTATGACATAATTATGGGAACATTCTAATAGTTTGAGGAATTAACCCTAGAAACTAACACTCAAATTCCTACTAATGTGATAAAGGGATATTGCTAGGAATGTCACTATGCTTAACTTGATTTGAGGGATACTAGTTAACAAGTCTGCATATTAGTGATTTTCATGTAGGGCATATATGCTAAGATCCATTTTATATGTTTTCATGATTTAATAAAGAGGACCTTAGAGTTTCATTGTTATTTTAGAAAGAGTTGTGATAATATTTAGAATGATAATTGGTTATGTTAAGAAAGTTAATTGTTGATACACATATTTGATATTTCAATGTTTTGGATATTTTATGGAAATGATTAGATGAAAGTTAATTATATATGTTAATGCGAGTTATGTGATGTTGGATTATTTTTCACTTATCTGTAGGTATTTCTATATTATTTCATTAGGCTACTGATGTTTAAGTTGAGTGTGCAAGAAAGTTGAACCATGGAAATTATTCGGGGAAACAAGGTTCAAACCTATGTGAACACAATAAAGCCAAGGTGAATCTTTGGAAGATTCAAAACCTCATTGTAATGTTTTTATTTTGTAATGTGATTGTGCATGGGTGTTATAAGTTTAAAGATCATGGTTAATTAGTGACATGTCATCGTGATGTGTAAGTATTTAATGTGTGTGTGTCATTTGACACCTGTGTTGTGTATGTGTAAATGACATGTTAGGTAGGATTTTGGGCATGAAGTCACTTAACATAAACTTAATCCCTTTATGAAATTAAGTTAACCTACCTTGGGGAGTGTTAGGATGAGTCACCTTCATGATGAAATTCAAATTAAATTTGATAGGAACTTTAGAGAGACTAAACGTGGTTCCAAAGTGTTATTTTGGTGAAAATAAGTTATCCACATGGTAGTAGTATAGGTTGGTAGTCTAAATATAACCATAAGTTGGTCTAGGGGACTTAGGGGACCCTCTAAATTAGTCATTTTCAAGCCAATCCGAAAAGCACAATGTCACATGACTTTTTCCCTCATCCCTCCACTTGGGTAAGTTCCTATTGGTAGAAGATACAAGGGTGTAAGAGGGGTAGGCATAGATGGATGTCGAGGTCTCTTTAGGGAGCTTGTGCCAAACATAGGGGTTGTTCACCCAATCTCTAAGTTTAGAGACTGTGAGGTTTTGAGGAAAGCTAAGGGAGCCCTTCAGCAACTAGCATTGCCATTAGTTTGGAGCAAGATTGGTGCTCAAACCATGACCAATTTGTTTTAGCATTGCTTAATGAATCTGCAAGTATGGAGTATTGTTATGGAATCATGTATTGTCATTAAAATCTTTGTGTTGTGTTGTGTTGTGATTGTGTATATTTTTTTTATGAATTTTCTTAGGGTTTCTTCCTCGATTTCCTTGTTGTTTGAATGATGAAAATTTGTTAATGGGTGTGAAGGATTCACTCACCCTTGGGAGGGAAGAGAAGCCTTGGGTGAAGGGGTTAATTGGGCTTGAAATATAGTTGAGAACCTTGGAGTATGGACTCCATTGTATGCCATATTCATTCACATCTTGTTTTGGGGTGATAAGGAAAATGATGGTGTAGAAAGAAAGATTATGGGTATGGGTTTTCAAGGATGCTATAGTTGATTCTAGTATGTTTTGGAGGAAGTTTGTGAAAGCCCCAAAAGGGCATGGAATTTTTTTGTTTTGTGAAAGCCTCAAAAGGGCATGGAATTTTTTGATTTGTGAAAGCCTCGAAAGTGCATGACAATTGTTGTTGTAGATATGGTATGATATAGAAAGTCTCCTAATTGAAAGCTCACCTTCACCCAATGTTTATGATTATGTTTGTGAATCATTGTGCAAACCTTGGTTGGGGTTGTAAATGTGTTGCAAAATGTTGTGATCATGTTGGTTCTTATTTTTGTGATGTTGTTTGAATGTGTCCTAGTTGAGCCTTGTTTCCCTTGGCATGGGGGTGGACATCTTGAGGCCTAGGTTGGGAGGTGAGCCTCCATGGTTCATCATTTTTATCTCTCATTTTTAGGTCCTTATTGAGTGGTCTTGAAAACTTGGAGCTTTTATTGTCTTTCCATGTGCATAGGAGATGAAGACATTCTTTGTTGTATTAGAGTTGAGGCTGTGAGAAAACTCCATCTTGTTGTGGCATTTAAATGTATTCCAAAAGTAGTGTTATTGCTTCTCATTGACAAGGAGATTTGGTGAAACATCTGTGCTTAGTGAATAGCATTTTCATTATGTTGTCATATTATAAAGATTTCACCACCCTTTTGTGCATTGTAAGAATTATTGGAGTAAGCATGTATTGTGTGTAGGAAGATAAGTTATCTTGGATCTTAAAGTTATTGAGCTCTTTTACTTCTATGCAAAATGCAAGATTGAATTTAATTATCATGGAAGAATAGCCATATTAGGAGAATTAGTTTCATGGAATGATATTATCATTTCAACTCTCTTGAATAATAAGTGTATATGCATCATTGTATTGGATCCTTTCATGTGAATGCAATGTTAGATCTTGAAAAAATGGTTTACCACATTTCATTACTCACAAATTAGATTAAATCAGTTTTTTCATCTAATACTTCTATCATGCTTTCTATATGTGCCTTTGTATTGAGTTTATTGTGTAAATGAATAAATAAGTCCATTGATTTTGACTATCATAACATATCTAGTAACCTCTAATGTATCATTGTAATAATCTAGGATGGGTACTTTAGACTATAGAAGAAGAAATTAAAATAGGAGATATAGAATGCATAGAGCATAAGAAATAACTTGTTGTAGTTGCCCATTTTACCTCTCTGGAATTTGTATGGAAAGTAAGAAAATATCTTCTTCTAAATTACAAAGTAATATTTTATTAAATAGAAACATACCTAGGACTCTAATTAAATGGACACACCTAACTATGAGGCTAGGAACAAATTCAAAGAAAGCAAATGCTTGGGGGACATATATGCCAAATCACCATGGGATCAAGAAACAACAATATATGTATAATAATACTAAAATATAAATGTTACACTTAACCCCTAAATAGAATTGTGAGAGCTAAAGAACCATCTTTCTATGGCATCAAAGAAGCAAATAAATAAATAAAAAATCAATCTTTAATCATCCCTAAGCACCCTTATCTTGGGCATGTAACAAAAGAGGTACTTATGCTGAAATAAATTTTGAACCTCTTCCCTTTTACTAGGCGACCATCTTCTAGTGATTAAGAAAGGAAGAAGGGCTTTCATTTGTTGGGAGGAGAGTGGTCCCCATCCCACCATTCCATCATGCTTGGGAATGCTAGGCATGGTTTTCTATGTGGATATTGGCTCTTTCCTAGGCACGTTAAACTCCCTAATATATTGGCAGATATTTAGTTTGTCTTTGCTCTGACTTTATGTCAGATAGACCTCCTTCCTTGCGCCGTGTGAGAATGGTAAAGGTGACCCACTTGGGAAGTATGCCCATCTTCCATGATGTCACCTAGTAGGGATTAAGGGTAGTACTTGGGTTAGAGAGAGATGTAGGATGGGATGGGATTAGTATAGGGTAGATCTGGTTAGTAGAAAATGTCATGTGCATAGTATATTGTTAATTTAATATGTGTTAGTTGATAGGATAAAGATATGGGTTGGGTGTTAGTTAATACTAATAAATTTATAAATTTAGATATTGTGTGATGTTAGAAGTATTGAACATTTTTTTAAAGATGTAATTTAGTAAGTAGAGTTAGGAAATGTGTTCTAGTGAGAATTTGTTCATGGGGGGATAAGTAATGTTAAAGTTAGATAGTCCAAGATGGATGGTAATACTTGTGTGAGTAGCAAGTAAATAGTTAATATTTAGAATAAGCATATTTATTTAATTATTGTAGTTAGCATGTAACGTTAATTAATTAATTAGATATATTCTTTCTTAAATCATAGATTCTAAGTCATCTATATTATTCCACTACTAGAACTATAATGTACAATTATAGTAGATTATGGATACAAACTTTATTTGATGAGCATTGGAGAACAATGATTAATCTATCGTTACCTAGTGAAGTTAGGGTATAATTGGTAAGTTAGTGATACCAATGACAATGAATGAACCTATCCTCTTTGGGATTAGATTTGAAAAGAAACATATGAGATTATCCTATCGTCATCACCACGTTTGATGAAGCATTCAATTATCTGGAGATGTATCGATGAAGTTCCTTACCACCAGATGGATATACAAGACAATTGTGAATCATAGTAGGTGGTCCATCAATGACCGATGTGTCCTTGAAACTCAATACTTATACACTTAGTCATAATAGTCCTACCCTTAAGATAACCTTAACCTAATGTCAGTATGAACATTTTATTTGATTATAATTATCATTGAAAATATTTGATGTATGATTTAAATATTGCAAAAGAAAAAAATTGTTGTGTTTTTGCCATGTAAGTTTTGGGCATGACACATATTATTTGGCCTATAATCATTGTTGTCATTGCAACCATAAAAATTAGGGCACTTCGTGCTTATGATCTTCCATATGAAAATTAGGGGCAATTTTCCTTTTGAAAGAATATTGTCATTGAATGGATTTTTAAAGTAACACTAGTTTGAGTAGTGAAAAGAAGGAAGCCATCTTCACCCTATTTAAGATGCTTGGTGATTGTGTATCTGATTGGGTTTGCCTACATGTCGAACTTGCATGTGGTTGTGATTTCAATTTGTATGTTTAAGGTTGCCACAATCTATGCATACTATCATTTTTAGCATTCGTGTACTCCAATGAAAGTACACAAACTCCTCATTCTACCACATTTGTCGTCAATTTTTTTTTTCTTATATCTTGTAGTATGAACTATTTTAGAAAGGTTGAAATAATTTATTTTCATTTATTGTGATAGGATGATAAAATACATGATGTTTTGGGTCACTTTGAGAAGGAATTTGAGGGAGGTGTTTCTACTGAAAATCTTGGTTAGTATGAAAATTCATGAATCAAAACATCATAATTAGGCAACAATTTCTTTGGCTGTTTGGTTTTGTGTGGCACCATTGTTGTATTTTATTTGGAGATAATGAGAAAATCATTCTAAAAGTAGTATAAATTAATTGATTTAATTTTTGATAGTTTTGTGTAGGAAGCCATAATAGTTCTTCATTACATTAATAATCCTGTTTGTTTATATAATATGAAAATGTCATGGTCTTTTGGCATTATTTATAAAGCATAAAATGTGGTTTAACTTAAAATATCCTATATTACATGTTCTAAATGATTAATTCAGTCCCAGCTTAAAATGACAATATGCATTTTCATTTTTTTATTTGTAACCTACAACCACCAATTCCTTGCAAGAGAGGGCCAAAAAGTTACTTTTATTTCATCAATGTAAGAAAATGTAAATAAATTCAACATTCATTTAATGGAGAGCCATTACTGAATTTTTCTTTTTAACTATATTTGGACTTCTTTTACTCCTTTCTGGTGTTTTGATTAAAAGAATAAGAAAGAATGTGCTTGTTTAGTTGTACCATGCCCTTGTATTTTGTTCTATATGTGTTGAAGCCATTTAGTAGCCTCCTTAAAGTTTTTTTTGTTATCTAAGGGCTAACATTCCACATTGGCTCTATATTTGATGGTTTTGAACATTTTTTGATATTTGGCAACTACCTTGAATGATTTTCAGGTGCTCTAGTGTTTCATAATTTCCATGTCAAGAATTGGACTTAAAATCTATCTTTTGGAAAACAATATATTTTCAATACATGTTTCTTTTTATTCCAAATGTTCTAAGTCAAATTCTAGTGTTCTTGAGATCATCTTAGATGGGAAACTACAAATCCTATTTGTCAATTGAGTTTGAACTAGTCATATTAGGTCTACAAATAGCTAAATTGGATGGTAAGAATCATGTAACAATAATACAATAATTAGGCAAAACATGATGCCTATATTTTTCTAACAACATTTTCTAGAAGCAATGAAATTAAACATTATGATAAATAATCTCAAAGATTTCAATGCTATGGCATATCAATTTATTCTTCCTAGAACTATTGCATTGTGTATATTTTTTGTTTGTTTAGTTAATCAGAATTGCTAAAAGGGTTTTGTTTGTCAGGGGAAAAATATGGAGACTATGGCTCATTTTTGTCAACCCATCAGTGGTCTCTATCAGATTTTCTACAACCCAGAATGTTTGTGATTGTACAAAACTTTAGTATGCAAAATCCTCCCAATATAGGGACAACAAAGGTAGTATTGTTTGTCTATCTTAAAAATTTGGATAAATTGACTCGAATATTATGGATTTGAAAAACTATATAATTAATTTTTTAATTCACCTCTAATTAGAAAATACTTTGATAATTATTTGTAGTGCATGCACCTAGCAATAGAATTCTTAGGGGGTGGTGCCAATTTGTCAAAAGAAAGCTCCATATAAAACAAAATATTGCCTGCTTCAACAACTTCTACTCTTGATATGGAAAACAAGGGTGATATGCCAAGTAATGTTATGAAGGGAATTAAGGAAATATCCACTCCAAAAAAGTGTTTTGTATCTAGAAATGAACAAAATAAGGTACCCACTGACTCTACTCAGTGCAATAAGAGCTCTGCAATTTATAGTGCTTTAGACCTAGATACTTTTGGCTTGTAATTATTTTTGTTAGCCTGAGTTGTGATATTTTCTTTTGTAGTTATGTGGTTTTGTTTTTTTAATATTGATACAATGTTTTCAAAGAATAGAAACTATGTGCTAGGAGCACATATATTAGAGAAGAATGATATTCAAAAGAATGTCATGGAAGTCACCAATAAAAAAAATAGAACTAAATTATTAGTCTAGGCATGGAAATTTGGGTATGGCCATAGGGTAATTTTTTGTTGGGTTTGGGCACATCTAGACACCAAACTTGTGATAGTAAATTTTCAATGTGATTAGAGAATGGGGTGTTTGAATAACAAAAGGTTAACGAGTTTGCATTAAAGGAATATGGAATTTTTAACAAAAGATGGAATCATCATTGGTAGGTATAGCTAGGTCTAAAGGTTGAACTCTAGGGAAAAATGAACATTGTTATAATCAAGTGTTGATTAAGACTAATTGTGAAACATGATTAGATGTTTAAACAATTTTTGACAATGGTGATGTGTAATTAATATGTTGATTGACATTTCTAACTATGTGATGTATAACTTAAGAAGTATGCATCATGTAGATAGAGGAAATTTAGCTATTTCTAAGTAAAATAATCAATTATACTTCCATTTAAGAAAAAAAGAAGAATAAGTTACACTAATTATATATAGAAACTAGGTATAAATCACTAAAGAAATGATTGGGATTACCTCAAAAGATAAGAAGCAAGACAATGTAGAAAGTTACACATTGTATGATTATTCTTTAAAGAGTGCTAGCTCAATGGAAGAGCACCTACTTTTGAATAAGATGGATGGTGGCTCAATTCCATTGTGCCATATTATACCAAATACACTATTAAATATTTGATCAAATATACTACCAGATATGCTACTAAATAAACCACTAAACATGTGACTAAATATACTAAATATGGGACCAAATATATGATTAACTATGCTACTAAATATGCGACTAGATCAACTATCAAATATACAACTAATTATGTGACTAGCAACATGATTAAATATACTACTAAATCAACTACCAAATTAATTACTAAATATACCACTAAATCAATGATGAAAATTAGTGACAAAATAAATGAATAAAATTGCTTAGTAGTAAATTTAGCAGTGTTATAAATGATTGGATATTAACTACTATTAGTCATGTGACTAAGTATAGTCACATATATACAAATTTTAGTGGGTTTTCTAGTCACATATTGTTGTTTTTTTACTAGTGTAGAGAGAATCATTTGATGACAGTAAAGAGAATAGTGAGATATTTGAAAGGAATAGATAAGTATGGTCTATACTACAAGAAAAATGAGAAATTTGAATTGAGAGCCTATACTAACGCTAATTGGGCTGGAAATATTGATGACAAAAAGTGCACCAGTGGAGAAGCATTTTTCTTAGGCAAAAGGTTGGTTACATGGACTACTAAGAAACAAACTGCATTTCTCAATCTATTGTTGAAGCTAAATATATTGCTATTGCTATGAATTGTAGAAACATTGAATGGATCAAACTACTAATCAAAGGTATGAAGGAGGAAATCATTGAACCTGTCATACTTTATTGTGATAATACAAGTGCTATAAATATATCAAAGAATCATGTAATGCATACAAAGACTAAGCACATTGCAATCAAGTATCATCACTTCAGAGAACTAATTCAAGATAAAGAGGTAAAGATGGAATATGGAAACACCAAAGAACAAATTGTTGATATCTTCACAAAAGCATTACCTAAGGATGCTCATGAGTGTCTAAGAGGTAAACTAGGGGTGAAACACCTATCAAAGGCTATCTAATAAACATGAGGATGCCCTACATAAAATAAGCTTATTGACATATGATACACATTGATGCAGTGCATATTACTTTAGGAGCTAGCTAAAGTAATCAAAGAGTTGGAACTAAAAATCACTCACAAGCAAGGTGACAGAGGGTGAAACTTAAAATGTTTATATATGCATATTAAGATGACATGTCTTTGGCATTTTTGGCAAAGAGCAAGAAATTATTGTCAAGAAAAGTGTACTGAGTTCAAGAAATCATGGAGGTAGAAACCCAGATATAGAAGATAAAAAACTATGGAATATCTACTAAGAAGGAAAAAGTGTACAAGTGCACCTACTGATTACATCTATCTAGTAAGAGGGAGATAATGTTGAGGGAGATATAAGAAGTGATCAAGAGGGAGTCATAAGGATGAGTTGATTGTATGTTGATCATAATAGAAATTTGTAACCTATTTAGAAGATGGAAGTAGGAAGAGATTTCAATACAAGGAATTATTTTCTTTTTGGTATTCTAATTGGTCGCACTAATTAAGTTTGGTCAGTTTTGTTTGCCATCAATGCAAAAGAGGGAGATTGTTGAAAATAGATTGATACAAGTATGATTAATATGTTTCAATCATTGTTTTGTCATTGATGTCAAACCTACTACTTGTTGGTAAGAAAATTTCTTATATAATTTAAGTACTATCATTTGTTTGATTGATGAAGAAGATTTGATCAAATGAGGTAACAATAGCACCTAGAGTAAAGGTTGAGTAAGAATATGAAAAAGAGTACAAGGATCAATTAAGATAGTGATATTATAGTGTATTGATAATCTACTTAAGGTTGCAAAGGTTGGTTACATTGAATAAGTTTAGAAGAATAAGTTAAATGAAGTTTTTCTACCAAGTTGACTGAGTGGATAGTAGGTGCCAAGCAAAGTTAGTGCAAGCCATGCAAGGAAAAAATTAGTTGGAGCTAAGAAAAGTCAATTTTAGTGTAAGCCAAGTGAAATAGTGTAAGATGAATAAAGTTTAGTCGATGTCGAGCACTAGTAAAATTCAGTTTGTGCCAAGTCTTTTGATAGTGGACACCAAGCAATGCAATATGTGTCGAGCATCAAAAGCTAGTTAATGCCAAGTGTCAATATTATGAGAAAGATCAAGAATTCAATGAATATGAGCCAAGAAGTTTAATTTATTGGATTATGTGAACCATGTGGAAGATAAGGTTGATGAGCTGCTTGTATAGAATTCAAGATAAACCATTTTGAGGCAAATTCAAAGAGGATTGAAGGAGAAGTTTCTAGAAGGGAATGAAATGAAATGAGGGGTCGATATCCTACCTCATCTAACCTAACCCTAGTATGGAAGATGGAAGATGAATGACAAAAGATCTTAATTCTCTATTTATAGAGATGGTTGGTCAAAAGAAAAGGTTGTCATGTGCGAGAACCTAAGGAAGACAAGGAGTCTAGGGTATTTCTTTATTCATTGACCTAAGAGAAGAGACTACATTGGAAAATAAAGCAAGAAGGATTAAGGGTATGGATGCTTGAAAGGTGAACAAGCTATCAAAGCTGAAGAGTCTAAAAGCTAAGAAAAATGGAGGACTAAAACAAAGATTTGTAATCTCCAAATGAAGTTGTAATTTTTTATCAGTGAGCATCACCTAGATCCAATGAGTTCTAAGTGTTCCATTTATTCTCATGAGAGATATATTCATGTTGAATCACTATTTATGAAACATGGGTCAATGAGTTTTACAAAAAATCCCACAGTTAAATCTTGATAGCAATATCACAATTTGACTTGCTCTAGAAATTATATCCTACTTATCAGTTGTTATCAGATCAAGCCTTACTGTTACTCTCTAATCATTGTATCAGTCTAGGGTAAATCCTTTGGATTTAGTTTGATTGAATAGTTATTTGTAAATCCTTTAACTATGTGACATTCCAAGTGAATGATCAAAATTCCTCTAACAAGGCTCACTCCTAATAGGGTGATTGAAATCCTTTAATTGGGTCACATTTAACAATGTATATTGTAACCTTTAATAGGGTTGTGGACTTTTATAGGGCATCACTAAAGAGTGAGAATGGGTAGCATGTTACTAGTGATTTTTTCCAAATTGATATTCCATGTTAAATCATTGTGTCAAATGTGTTATCGAATCTATTATGTTTTATGTTTACATTTCTACAAATTGATTTGATAGTAACTTACAAGTTTAAGTGATTTCATAATCTAATGGATGCATGCATGATGAAAATGTTTTATGGATATGGGTTCACTAAGATGTGAAAAAAATTAATTGTACGTATAGACCTTGGATAAATGATGCATCCCCCTCTTTATTATTCTAAATAATTCCAACAAAGATGTCAAGTCATAGGCATATAATGTTGACCATAATATAGACAATGTTGAGCATGTAGAACTAGAACCAAAACTTGAACAAGAGAGTTAGTGAGCCTAAGATTATTTTTCAAGATGAACCTATTGAAGAACAAATAAGGTGACTCCCTAGGCTAGCCAAGTATGGAAGAAGACATCATAAACCTGAACAAATCATTGGAGATTTAGAATTGCATGTCTTGAAAAGGAAAATACTTAGAAATTATACATGCTTACTTTTTGAATTTGAACCCGTAATAGTGAAAGACACTCTAGATAATGAAGATTGAATCTAGAAAATGAATGAAGAAATTCAATAGATTTAGAAGAACAATAGTTGGACCCTAGTGCCTAGACCAAAAGACAAAAAATGTAATTGGAACAAAGTGGGTTTTCATAAATAAGATAAATGAAAATGGTGAAGTTACAAGGAACAAGGCTAGATTGGTATGCAAAGGGCTCAAGAAGAAGGAGTTGACTATGGAGAAACTTTCCCTCAAAAATTTTCTTACATATTCAGCCACAAAAACTTTAAGGTATATCAGATGGATGTCAAATTTGCATTTTTTGAATGGTATACTTGAGTAAGAAGTGTACATAGAATAATATGAAGGATTTATGGACCTAGACAAGAAGAATATGGTATGTAAGCTAAAAAAAACTATATATGGATTGAAACAAGCTTCAAGAGCATGGTATGCAAGGCTACACAATTACTTGGTAAAGATTGGTTTTGAAAGGACAAATGATAAAAATAATCTCTAGTTGAAGATTGGTAAGAACAATGAAGTAATAATATCTAAATTTTTTTTTGGTGAAATTATATTTGGAGAAAAAGAATCATAATGCAAATAATTTTCTAATGAAATGAAGAAGGAATTTGAAATGTCAACATTTAGTGAAATCATATTTTTTATTGGTTTGCAAGTATGTCACATGAAGTATGATATTTTTATTACTTAGTCCAAATATATCAAGGAGATACTAAATTTTTTTGGAATGGAAGAATCAAGACTAGTGAGCACACCTATGTCTATAGGACATAATTTATCTAAAAGTGATGAATCTGCTGATGTGAACCAAACACTAGATAGATCCATGATTGGAAAATTGCAATAACTTGTTCATAGTAGGCCTAATATTGCATTAGTTGTTGGGATAGTTGGTATATTTTTAGAAAATCCTAAGGAAAACCATATGATGGTAGTGAAAAGGATATTGAGATGTCTGAAAGGTATAGAATATTATAGACTATTATAAAAGAGAAGTGATAGATTTGAGTTGAATGTATTCACTGGTGTTGATTAGGTAGGAAATATTGATGATAGAAAAAACACTAGTGGAGGTGTATTCTTTATAGGAAAGAGATTAGTGTCATTGACAAGAAAGAAAAAGAATTGTATTTCCCAATCAACAACTGAGGTTGAGTATGTGGTAGCTGCAGTGAACTATTCAAACATTATGTGGATAAAATATTTACTAAAAGGAATGAAAGAAAAATTTATGTATGTCTAGTGGTTATCTATTGTGACAAAAAGTGCTATCAACATATCAAATAATCCTATGATGCACACTAAAACAAAACACATTTTTATCAAGCACCACTAGTTGAGAGAACTAGTTCAAGACAAAGAAGTGAAGTTAGAATATGTGCACACCAAAGAAAATTTTTCTCACATATTCATTGAAGCCTTACCTAAAGATTCTCAAGAATATCTTAGAGGTAAACTAGGGGTGATTCCCCTAAGCAAAGCAACTTAAGGAGAAATGGTGCATTGCATCAAATGTGCTAATCAGAATACCTTACACATTGATGTAGAAAGTTCTACTTTAGGAGGTTCCTAAGGTAGTCAAGTATAGTAAAGAAGAAGAAGAACACGATAGATCAATCATAAAAAAATGAAAAATAATAGAATTCAGCTAAACATGCAAATATCTACATAATCAAGATGTATGAAGTATAAAGATAGTGTCTTTGGAAATGTTGTCAAAGAGGGAGAGATACATAATGAAAGAGGGATAATATGCATGAAAAATTTAAGTGGGAGAGATTTGAATAGAAATGGAGAGTATGTATATAAGATACAAGTGGAAGTCTAAACTCATAACTTAGAGAGAGTTTTTGAAATTGTATGTATGGAGAATCAAAATGAAACTAAGGATATTGGAAGTGAAATCTGGTGTATTGCATGGTAACAAAAAGGAAGATCTTATAATAAAATATTTGAGGTGTTTCTATCAATGCCAAAGAGGGAGATTTTTGGAAACTAAAATTGGAACAATTTTTGTATTGTCATGATGTCAAATCTTCTGGTGAGACATGTTGCTTTTGGATTTAAAAGTGATATCTATTTGATTGATAAAGAGGATTTGAGAAGTTTCTAATAACAAAAGCACCTAGAAGAAAGGTTCAATTATGAAAGGGAGGCTACAATTAATATTTGATTAGTTAGACTTTGAAAAGACAAAGTTATTATTTAATTCATTTTGAAGTTCAAGCCTTGATAGTACAAGCCAAGATATATCACTTATGTAAGACTTGACTGAAAAATAGAGTAAAAGATCAAGGAATTTTGAAGACTATGTTGAGTGATGCTAGTGTCAACTAAGCCAGAGTATTGAGGTCAAGTTAGAAGTTCTACAATGATTGAGTAATTTAGTAATGACTGAGTGTTAGAACTTAGTAATCGTTGAGTGACAATATTTTGAATGTGTATGAGAAATCATTATTCTCAACTAACTCAGTTGATTTCTTGGAATATGGAAATCATGTTGAAGATAAGATTTATGGGTTGGATCATTTAATTCAAAGAGAGGATTAGGTAAGATACCTAATGAACAAATTTGATGAGAAGATTTTGGAAGAGAAGGAAGATGAACAGATTCAATGAACCTGATGAATTGAATCATGAACCCTAAGATCTATGCTAATTGTGAAAATGACAAAGGACTAGAATTAAATATTTAAGGAGGTACAAAGATGAAATCTTAATGAAGGGGTGAGGAGAGTGTGAATGAGATATGTGAAGAAGAGAACATAACATAGAAATTTTATGTATTTCTAGTAAAGATGGACCAAAGCTATTGAGGTCGATAAGAAAATCTAAGTAGAAGGCTTAAGTTTGTTGTGAAGTGAAGGGTGATTTCTTGAAAGGTTTCCAAGTAAATCAAGGATAGAGGTGAAAAGGGAGGCTTATCAAAGAATCAACACATGAACTCGACAGAGATCTAAAACTACAAAGTGAGTTGTTATCATATAGATCAAACCCTTATAATTTCTTTATAATCATTGTAAACCATTTGTATTGAAATTCTTTTAATCAAAGGTTGACCTGATAGTCATTAAAGGCTTAACAATTTGTGTAAATCATTTAACAATGTGACTTTCTAATGGAATGATCTAAAGTCCTCTGACAAGGCCACTCCTAACAGGTGATTAAATCCTCAAATTAGGTCACATTTAATAGTGTGTATTGTAAGACGTTAACAAGGTTTGATCCTAATAGGGCTTACATAAGAAGAGTGAAAAAGTGGGGACATATTGTTGGTGTTTTTTCCCAAATTGGGTTTCCACATTAAATCCTAGTGTCAAACTTGTGTTGAATGTTTTATGGTGTTTTACATTTCAAATATTTACATTCAACAAGTCTCTTATATTAGGACAATGAACTACTAGTTAATTTTGTTACTAAGTTTACAGTAGAGACCGAGTTACAATAGGATAAGTAAGATAGAAAAGTGTTTAATTGTTTGATTTTTCAATTGGTACAAATGGACCTTGAGTAACTGATTCACTCCCTCCCCCCCCCCCCCCCCCCCCCCCCTTAGTTATTCTAAACATTCAAAAATCTATTAACATATCAAAGCACCCTATTATGCAAATAAAGACAAAGCAAATTGCTATCAAGTATCATTACTTGAGAGAGCTAGTTCAAGACAAAGAAGTGAAATTGGAATATGTGAAAAAAAGAGAGAAAATTGATGACATATTCAATAAAGATTTACCAAAGGATTCTCATGATTGTCTTAGAGGTAAACTGGGGGTGATTCCCCTAGACAAAGCTACTTAAGCTATAGTGAAGCATTGCATCAAATGTGTTGATCAAACTATCTGACAGATTAATGTAGACAATTCTACTTTAGGAGTTTCCAAAGGTAGCAGTCAAGAAGAACAGTATCACAAACCAGTCATATGAAGATAAAACATGAAGAATTTAGACCTAACATGAAATTATCTACATAATCAAGATGTATGAGCAAGAGATAGTGTCTTTGGCATTGTTGTCAAAGAGGGAGAGATTGCATAAAGTATTATAGATATTAAAGAAGGAGAGACTATTTTCAAAGGAGAGATTATTCATGCAAACTAATAGAAATATGAATCTAGTGGGAGAGAATATCCAAGAGGGAGAAATTGGATGCTGGTAAAGACATGTTGAGAGGGAGTGATTACTTAGATAGAGTTGATAAAAATTTAAGAGGTGTTACCAGATCAAAGATATGCATCAAAATGAAACTAAGAATATTTATAAAACATCTAATACATTGAGAATGTCACTCAAAGTCTATACAAATTTTGGATTTTACGAAAACTTGAAGAATTTTTGCAAATATTTTTCTTGAGATGTTGTCGTCAATGCCAAAGAGGGAGATTGTTGGAAATTACAATTGGAACAATTGTTGTGTTGTCATTGATATCAAATCTATTGGTGAGACAATTTTCTATTTGATCTAAATGCCATATCTATTTGATTGATGATGAGAATTTGAGAACTTATTCATAAAAAAGACATCTAGAGGAAAGGTTGAGTTATGAAGAAGGAACTACAAATGGACATTTGATTAGTTAGACTTTGACAAGACAAAGTGATTGTTTAAATCATGTTGATAGAGAAGAAGATAATAATGTTCAAATATTGAAAGTGTGAGAAAAGTTAGATCACTTGTTTAGCTTGGTTGAGTAATAGAGTAAAAGACTAAGGAATTTTGATGGACATGTCAAGTGATGCTAGGGTCAACTGAGCCATAGTAAGTGCCAAGAAAATTTAGTATCAACCGAGTGATAGTGTTGATGCCGAGAAAGAATTTTTATAGCGATCAAGTAACTCAGTGATCACCAAG